>JAZKJV010002341.1:0-600000 GCA_037367405.1 Ottelia alismoides | reverse complement strand
TCTCACATGGCCACATACGTGAGGTGGGTATTTTGTAGACAATATCCTATGATTCTTGTATTAATGTTTAGTCCAAAAAGTTGTATAATTAGTATTAAATTTTTATGGAAAATTTGTACAGAGGACCTTGATTTTTTTGTATATTGCACTTAAACCCTTGCTTGGCAGTTTTAATTTAAATATGTGTTGTTAAATTGCATATTATCCATGTAGGTTTTGTTTTAGGGTTCTGAAATGCATGTCAGCTTTTCAATATTTGCAAAAATGTCAGTGCTAGTATTCAATTTTCATGCACGCTCGCTTAATTTTTATAAAAATCATCCTTCCTCCAAAATATATGCAAAAATAGGACAATGTCTCTAGATACATGTTCTTTCATGAGATATTTTTTGTTTTGCATTTTATGCAATTTGCATATTTATAAAAAATCAAAAAGTGCACATTTTACCAAAATTTGATTTAGAAAATACCTAAAAATTGTAAAACCTCTTTTAAAAATTCCAAAATTATCTTTTGTATATTACAATATTTCCTAGATTCAGACCAAAAATCCCTATAAATAGAAAGAGAAAATGATTAAAAAAGAAAAATATTCAAAATCCTATAAAATATAAAAATTCCTCAAAAACTCTAATATTTGTTTTTGTTTGATTATTTTACTTATATATATTATTACATATGAAAATTAGTTTTAAGAACTTTTGACATTATTTACTTTATTTAAATCTCAAACACTTCGGCTTATTTATTTAATCTTATTTTGGGGTACTTTGACTTTAGAAAATATAAAAATAGCTAAAATATCTGTAGAATCACAAAAATATTAGAAAAAAAATGAAAAACATAAAATATTCCATTTTTTAATTTTAATTATTTTTATCTATATGTATAATTATAATACCTTATATTGTATTATATACTATATAAATATAGTTGATATTATTATTACTTGTTATAACTACATCATAAATATTTTTAAAACAAAAAATATATAATATAAAATGGGTCCTATTCCTCAATCTTTTTCTGATTTCTATACTAATTATTATATATACTTTATATCATTTCTATTTATACATCCTTATATACACATATATATCATTAGATAATATTTAAATTAAAAAGAAATAAAAAAAATAAAATATATATATACATAAGAAAATCAAATAAAAATTTATAAACCAAAAACCCACATAAAAGAAGATAATTGTATACATAATGCATTTTTGATTATCAATAATCATTAATGCAACCTTATTTTCTCTCAGTGCTTTGACCTCTACATGCTTGCATTATATACATCTTTGTTTGTAGAGTATAATAAATTGCACTCCACACTTTTGTTATTTATTGATTCAACATATGATGAGGGTACTTATTGTTTGAACTTGGGCTTTGTGAGTGGTCGCCTCAGCGACGCTCTATCTTCGCTTTTTCAGCGAGGATAATTCTTAGTCCCTTGCGATTGCCCACTTCAACAGATGGCGTTGTTTATGGGGAGCAACGTAGTGTAGACTAATTTGTGCGTACTTACTTTTTCTTTTAATTCATTTCTTTTCTACACATTTTTTCTTTTTCTTACTTGTGCATATTTATTGCTCTTATTTTTGTATATAAAGTATTTGATTATTTGTGCTAATATCTCTCTTGTGGTGTTTGATGCAAGGGCCTGCTACACAAGGATGACTTCTTAGGGAGTTGAGGCAGCCAAGCATGGTGGAGACTGGCATTCTTGCCCTGGACAGTTGGAGAGGCAGCAAACATGACAAGGAAGACTTTTAGCATAGATTTTAGTTTAGCATTTGATTTTATTTTTGGTGCGAGTGATTCATTTATTCATTATTATTTGTAAAAATACATGAACTTGGGCATTAATCGATTCCACGAGGTCCGTTGTTCACTTACGGACCTCGTTGTATCTTATTCGAATTTTTACCGCTTTATTTTTATTTATTTCCCGATGTTTTGAGTTTTTAACCTTTTTTCTATTTGTTTTGGGTGCATGGAGCCCCTAGATTTTAGGACTGCTTGTCTTGGTAATTAAGTCCAAATCCTAACAAGAATCATGTGCATATAGTCTCTTACTTTTGGATGTAGTTAAATTAATAATTGTTAATTATTTGGACTTGAACCCATGCATTGAGAGAGGCACCATAGAGCACTAGGAGGACATGTTGTGGAGGGCACTGAGATGCCTCCAAGATCGACTCTTGGGTTCATTTCTGAATAATTGACATATGGTTCTTTATGACTAATATCAACTACTGTTTATGGCAATTTTGTCGATTGCACACTACCATGTAGATAGGTTTCAAAATTCTGTTTTGCACACCACCTGGAGAGAGCTGGGAAGCACTGTAAGTCCTCTAACTCTACATGCATCACTAGATTCTATGAGGAGATTTCCATCATTGAATTGACTTGCACAGCTTTTTCACTATCTCCCATTGATTTTGAGCACCTAGGGCTTAAATAAAACTTAGAAAATTGTTAGGCGCTTGTATGCAAAATATCCAAAAAAGTGAAAAACACAAAAAATTAAAACAAGGGTACTGCTAAATAAACTTTGACCTTAATTGAAATCTGTAATGAATTGCATTGTTTAGTGTCCATAAAGCCCACATTGTTTTCAATTACCTTAGGAGGAGACCAAAACCATGTCTTTTCTACCATGTGTATCGCCTAGATTTCCGAAGTATTGACGCTTCTATCGTATGTGGACGGGTAGGACTTGGTCAACGATGTTGTTCCCACCTTGTGTGGAACTTAGACCCTATTTGAAGTTATGAGCTTAGGCCATGCCCTCACGAGGGGTGTCTGTCTTGTTGTCTTGCGTACGAGTAGGGCCTTGCACGCTCATGGGTGATTCTGTAGCGAGCAGGGTCTGAAGTAGTGGGTTTTCCTATCGGCTTCCTCTCTCTCATTCTTTGGCTGAGTTGGTATCTAGAAAGGGTTATAAGGACCTCAAAAAATGCAGACTACTAGTACAGAGGATCAGGACAAGTACATAATACTTTTGCGACAGTACTCTCGCTCCTATATGGTTAGTGTATAAGGAGTTGTTAAAAGATATGCCTGAAATAACAACTCTAAATATGAAAAGATATAAATAACCGACCCTTTGCAGCTTCACATGTGTAGAGTTGGTGAACCCAATTTTGTATTGTGTATTGTATGGCTCTAGACTAATGTTCAAAAATCAAAGTCCCATGCGCTTGTGCAAATTTTGTTACATGTGTTCCCTCTTTGACCCCATGCTCGTTTCGAGCCTTTCTACTATTTTACACTCCCTTTATTCCTCATTAACCATTGTATCCTTCCATATGCATCGATCTTCCTTTTCCTCTACAATGACAATCCATGGATGGACTAGTCGAGACTCTACCAACACTTACATCAATTCCATGGACTTGACATCATCAATAATTCTAGATGATTCCCGAGAACCCAGTTCGGACCTTGTGAACTGATCCCCAGACTCCTCGTCTTCTCTCCATTTTCTTTCTCCCTCTCATATAAAATGGGACCACTCTTGTCCCAATACTGCCCGCTGAGAGTGGAGGCCGTTTTCAGTCTACTTCTCTTACTCCATTCGCAACTACCTGAGATTGACCCTAATCATAGGTTCACCACTTTGGCTAGTCTTCAGTTTCACAGTTGGTCTGATTGGGATTCCTCTTACATTGCAGATAGAAGCCAGTCATGGATCCTGATCTAGAGTTCATAGGATTCATACCTTGAGATGGCTCCTCACTATAGAGAGGGAAAAGGATCAGAACTACCACTGCCCCAGACAGAGCAAGGCTTGGTGTCAGATCAGAACCAAGTGAATGCTCAGCTGCTAGATTCCATCCATGTCATCCAACAACAACTGACTGAGCAAAAACTTGTATAGACTGCATTTCAGACATGCTGAACGATTTGATGAACAGACCAAAGAGGAGGAGAAAACAATGAGGAAGAACCACCTTCTGACGATTTAAAGAAGTATAGCCAAGGAATGAGAACCCCAAACCGACGTTGAAAGAGACATATAACATTGGAGATAGCCAGATGGTTGATTGGATAAGCATCTCAACGGTGCATGCTCACTTGTAGCAAAATCCTCAATTCCTTGCTCTTACGCCCACCATTTACAGGAACACTAATGAGGAACTGTACATTCACCTGCAGTAGTTCACACACATCTGCATAACTACACACTACCCTAACATCCTTTTAGGTGTAGTAAAGATGACCGCACTCCCCTTCAGTCTCCAGGATAAGGCCTTGTACTGGGTTAGCCATTTGGGAAAGGTCGTGACGACCTAGGGGGAACTTAAGTCTACATTCCTTCACAAGTTTTACCCACTCTGTCTTCTAAACTAGATGCGAGGCAGCATTAGAAACTTCTCCAAGGCTACCCATGAGTCCATTCACGAAGCCTGTGAGCGATTCACTAATCCATAGGAGAAGTACCCCCACCATGACATCCCGAGGACCAGCTTGGTCCAACATTTCTTCAAGGGCCTGCATGTTGAAAGTCAGAGATTAGTTGATGTTGCATGTGGGTTATCCCACTTTAATAAGGATGAAAATGTAGTTTTGTGCATTATTGAAGAAATGGATAAGAGAGAGGCTATCCTCTCTTCATCACGTGATATCAGAGACAACCTCAGGTCCTCTAAAATCCAGTGCATATGGCAGCATCCAATAAGGTAGAGAGATATGAGAGCTCCAACCTCAACATCATCGGGAGTCGTCTCTCTAAGATTGATATCATTGAGAAGTGATAACATGATCTGGAAAAATTAGCTATGGCCGAAAAAAGAACCCAAAATATGGACAAATTGGATCAGATCACCAAGCAACTGGAGTTGCTGGTGAGTACCATCAATGCCTACCAGTCTGCGACCCCATCGCTCGAGACTCCTGCTGAGAAGAAAGATAAACCAACATCACCACATGAGCCTCATCCCAATCACCAGCAGTCGACAGTCCAAAATGTATATTATGTACAGACTCCTGACCAGGCACCGCAACAACAGTAGTTGGTGGTTTACCAACCAGAGTCCATGTCTTCCTATGATCCATTCTCTCCTCCATCGCCTCTCATTCAAGAGGTGAATGGAGTATGATCAAGCGACACACAACTGGCCAATCTAGCAAGACCTCAATAGGGCTAGCTTGCAAATTCGGGTACATTCCCTCAACATCAAGGAGGGAGATTTGCCCAGTCCCAACCTCAGCCTCAGTACCACTAGTATCCATAGTACCACAATAATTGGAGATAGAATCAGTAGTACCTGTAGCCATCGTACCGCCGGCATCTGTCGTATCTTCAGTACACAGTTGCATCTCCCTAGAAGTATCCTCCTCCTCCTTGCTAGCATTAGATCAGGTTCCTCCAACTCAGCAGCAGTACTAGCAGTACCCTTCTCATCCTCCGCACCATCAGTCACAACACGTGCAGCATGTTGAACCCTCTGAGGCGTGTTCTTGTGAAACCCAGAGTCGACTGTCTGGACAAGTTAGTCTAGGGCCTAACAGAGATGACCCAGATGTTGGACGACCTTATGACAAAGAAAACTCCAATTCTGGCTGAGATCAAAGCCAACCCCAATACCTTTAAGCGCAAAGAGCAGGTAGAATGTGAAGTCCAATCTGTGCATGTAGAATCAGATGATTGTGATTTTATTTTGTCTAATGTTGTTACTCTTAGGAGAGGTAGGACCTTCATCCGTCTGCCACAATCAAGGGGAAGAATAAAGCTTCATATGGTGAATCGTCTTTTTCTGCATCAGTCGTGCTAGATACAGGTTCAGGTGAGGAAGAAGAAGGAGGAGCCATGCCCGTTGCCAACCACCACCATCTCCAACGAAAAGAACAAAAAATTAGAAAAATGAAAATGACTAAAAAGATGATCGTAGTCAAAGTGAAGTCATGCCAGCCACAGAGGAGCAAGCACCAGAAGCTGATCTAGCGCCAACCGATAGAGAAGAGACTACAGATTTTGGATGTCCACCTACATCAACTGTACTACTAGTTCAAGCTTGTAGACCTTTTTGCAGCCCGATTATACAAAATATTGTGGACAAGAATTCTGATGTCAATAAGAATAATATTTTTTTATTTTAGTATTGTACATATTCCTTTTACCAATGAAATTGAAAAATAAAAAAATTGCAAAATGAAAAATTGCATTATCAAACCCAAATGTTATGGATATTCTTGAGAACTTGACTATTGAATTGACTTTGCTAAAAGCCATGGAATATATGCTCGTTATGAAGAAGGGCTTGAAAGAAGCATGCACGAGCAAGCGTCGGTAAAACCACAACAACATATGCCATCTAGTTGAGAAACACGTCCTCACCATGGCTACTGTGGCAGCAATTAGCAACCTCCCAGAAAAGAAGCCCGACAAAGGAGCACCCTTGAGCAGATGCGATATTTTCAACTAGGTCTTCGAGCAAACTCTGCTAGACAATGGCTCTTCAATAAACCTCATGCCCACCTCATTACTCACAGAATATGGGGTGGGATCGCTCAAGACGGCACACATGATCCTTCAGTTCGTCCTCCAATCTATCAAGTGGTCCTGAGGTTTATTGGAATATGTTGTCGTAACGATACATGACATGCAGTTTCATGTTGATTTTGTAGTCCTTGAGATGGACTCTCATGCACCCTTATTCCTGACCCCGATTATTATTGGTCGGCCATTCATGTACACTACAGAGGTCGTGGTTGACTATGGGTCTAGGAAGATCATGTTCTGCTTGAATAGCGATAAAGTTACAATAGATATCGTTAGTGAACCAATAGTCATGTCAGAGGTCAAGAAGAACCGTCCGGAGCAAACTATCATGGAGACACAAAATTTTCTTTGAATGACACATGGGGTCAGGAAATCTTCTCTCCCGAGGAGGACCTGGAAAACACTGTCTTCAAATGCTTTGATGTTTTCTAGGAGAAAGATTCTTACTTGCTGATGGACCTCTTTGTGGAAGAAGATTCATGCCAGTCCGAAAATGAGGAATTCATTGATGATTTGTTCGACACATTATTAGCATAGCCATGTATTCATTCCCAAGCTAAATGCATGTAATGAGATTCATTTTTTCATTCATTCCCTAGCTAAATGCATGTAGATATCATTATTTTGCATAAATTAACACTCATTATTTATAGTATAAATATTGCATATATTATAATGTTTAAAGTCAAAATAAAAGAATAAAGAAAAGAAAAAGAAATAAAATGCCAATGGTATTTTATGACCCTAAACACCGAGAACTAGGCAACATGATGATTGGTCGACAAGGAATAATGTAGGGGAGATAAGGGTAAAAAACACAATATAAACCCTATTTATTTGTTCTTCTATAATACGTTTTTGGCACCTATTTTATTCTTCATTAATTATACCTTAAAAAATAGACTTTGTTCACGAAAGTTGTAGAAAAAAATATAAATAAAAATACCAAATTGATTTCACACGAAAGCAGTATACAATGTTCACTCTACACTCTAAATAAAACACCAAAACCCAAACTTCCTAGACCAATATCTTCTCCATATGAACTCAAAATGAACCAAAATCACCTTTAATTACATATAACTTTTAACAAACTTTTTAATGAAGTTGTTTCACTTAATTTGGAGTTAAGATGCAAAAGTTAGGTTTTGGACCCATGTTGTACTGTATACCTATATAAATTATTCATTTTATTTAATCTTTATATTTTTATAATTTTATATTTTTATAAATTTGTAAAAGTTATTTATATTACATGCACATAAATAGAATAAAAGAAAATGAATAAAAATAAACTAAAATAAATATGTTTATAAAATATATAGATGGATATACCATATTTATACATATATAATAAATACATCTATTTATTTAGGTATACAAGTAAACTCAAAATAATACAATGAAAATATATTTGTTTACATATATATAAGTATGCATATAAAATAATGAAAATCTAAAATACAAAATTAAAATAAAATACACATATACAGGTAAATATACTTATAATAATACATGTATATAATAATTATAATAAATAGTCTCATAAAAATAAATAAAAATAGGAATAAATTACTAAAGAAAACAATAAACATTATTTGTTTTATAACCTGAAATTAATAAATTCATGTACTATTTATTATTCATTTTACATGGCATTTGTGCCTTCCATTTTTCTGGTTGGTCCACATGGACGAACTAGATCCCTTCTTTTGTTGACTCTAATCAACTGCCCTTCAACGCCTCTGACCTGTGCTAGAGCCTCGAGCCACCCACTTCTCCCCCATTTCACCTTGCGATCTAATGATCGAAGCACCTTGAGCCTTGAACACTTCCTCCAGATGAGATTTCCATGGTCCACATTGTATTTTTATATCCCATCAATCCCCTTCATTGCATCCTTGAATCTAGTCACAAGATCCACCAAAATCTTGTCTATAAATAAATCCACCCCATCCTTCTCCACTTTGGTACTTTCTCGAGCCTTTAATCACAAATACCTCGGCCAAGTGTGACATATGTTGACAGCAGGCGCTCCCCTGCGGTGTTGGAGCGGGGAATAGAGAAGAGGAAGAGACCCAAGGTGGAGCTCCGGGGATAACCTCTACTCCCTTGCCCCCAGGTATGAGCTACACATTTTTCTTCCATTTCAAGTTAGATTTAGTATTAGTCTTTAGTTTCCTTTATTTATTTGGTCCTTGGATTAGTAGTCTAGCGTGGAATCAAGATCTTCGATCATGAGAGCTCTGTTCTCCAACCATATTTCACTCAGTTTTCGATAGTCTCTAACCTGGCCTTCACATCCCCTTCATTCTTTGATGCATTCTCCACTCCATCAACCCACCAGATCTCCTTGATCATCAATGGATCAAGGCCTTGGTGCTCTCTCTGTCACCTTCGTTAGAGCACCTCCACATCGTTCCATTTCGCCATCGATTCCGCCAAATAACAACCCCAACCATGTACCCTTCTCTTTGCCATGATAGTGCACATACTTGCAGGTCAAGAGAGGGTCATCTGAGACCTATATGAGGTTCAAGAACTGTCCCAAGAATAAAGTCCCTCTAGATCTCCCTCGTTAAGATCTGAAGCCTTTTGAGATATTAACCGGCTGCGGGACAATGAGATGAAGCTTCCACACCTGTCAGTTGAGTAGCATATTGTCTGATGCGGCATGTATTACAAATCGAAGCTCGGGAGGGCATGCATTCTTGCCTGTTCTTCCGAGCATCTTCCCCACCATCCAATCAAGATTGAAGTCCCAGATCGAGCAGCTACCGTCAGATCATCATAAGCCTCCACTTTCAGATCCCATCGGGGGGTCTAATCCTAGCCGTTCCAGATCGAACTGTCATCATGTATTAAGAACACGACACGTATAAAGTGAAGAGATCTCTACCTTATGATGACGCGCATATATTGGGTAAAGGTTTCACATACCCCGTCCTTTTGTATATTCTCATTTAATATTTTCATTCTAAGCCTCCACCGTAAGGTTTTGCGATCAACATGTAATGAGCTTGGGTTTAAATATTGTACCGAAAAGGTTCTGATGGATAGTTGGAGATTGTTAGCCATGTAAGCCCAAGAAAAACCATTAATTCAATAAATGTTATTGTAATATTTGATATGTTAATAAAGGTTATTGATTTACTCCACTCCTTCTTTGAGATTAAATGAATGAATGCACTTATAAGGTCCCTTAGTACAATTAGGGTTATGCACCATGGCTATCTTAATAATCATACAGTTGTTAATTCAATGGTTGAATCATAGATGTCAGTGCTGGATGATGTCTAAAGAGTTAGTTTGAGGAATCATCGAGCACCGTTAAATGATTGTTAAGAGATCATTTCCAGCAAGAGAAGGAGTTGGCAATCCTTCTTTGAAGGATGATATCTGACCAAACTCTTGATGCAGTTCCTCATCATAGGAATAAAGATTCAAAGGTGTCATATAAGTTAAGTCAAAGAGTTGACTTAACTAGATCAAGATAACCAAGACCTATATCATATGCTGTCAAGATATGGGCATGCATCCTCTAACCGGAGACAGACGTATTGCTATATGTCTAAGTATGTTCACTTTGCATATTGATATGTTGACGACCTAATCAAGGTCTATATAGCAGCGAGCTAGTGTGCATACAAGGGCATATAAGTAATGCGATTTCTCAAATGGATCATACAGGTTCACTACTAAACCGGAGACATGAGCTCACTCATGAGGTATTGGGACCGATCAAATTTCATGTATGGTCGTCTTGCTTTAGAAGATGACAGGAATATGTAGGTATGATATATGCTTTTGGAAAGCATATGATCTGCACCAATTCCTAGTGACCGAACGAGAAACTTAATTGATAAAATCCTTAAGAGGACATCCTAAAAGTGATCTCAATCTTCAAGTTTATTCTAGGTCTTCCAGTATGCAGGATGTACAGTATTAGGAGTACTTGAGGGTGATGATCATAAACGATTGTATAACCATGATGCCTCCATTTCGAGGGGGTGATGAAACATGTTTAGATTTTAGTGACTCCTATCTATAAAGAAGTAATCTAATCTCACTCCAAATGTTGGACATTAATCTGAATACTATTCAGATACAATGAGAATATTAGATTTACTGCATTGATTTAATTAAGCATCTTTGTGAGGCCCCCGGGATCTGGATTTGAGATATGATCTCAACATCTAAGTCACTATATGTGGAACATACAATCGCCATGTCCTTATTTCCATGTATCTGCAGAGAAAGCGTGTTATTCTTGAAAATGTTCAAGAATATATCCGTTGTTGAATAACATATATGAGCATTAGGAAATTAATAATTAAATATGATTTAGTTATCATGAATAATATGAATATGATTCATATTATTTAGACACATGAGAATGGAGATCCAAGATAATTAAATGTGATTTAATTATCAAGTATATGAGTAATGTTGATATCACTATCCATTATAATCATATATATTATACATGTGATTTAAAATATATGAGAGATAGCTAATTGTAACTAGTATTCATGAATTAAATGCTGATGTGAATATTATTCGCATTAGACTATTAATTGAAAATACAATTTATATTTTATTTTGGATGTGTGAATGTGATTCATATTTTTCAATGGCATGATTGATATCATAACAAAATAATTTAGAATTATTTTTGTGAATTTATTTGCAATAAAAGTGACTACAAATAATGAAGGATTATGTGAGATATAATATAACACATAATTTGAAGAAGGATAACACCTTCCATAATCAGACGGTGGACGACCAGCCTTTGACTCCTAAAACCAAGGAGGTCGTCCACTCGAATATTGGAAGGTGGCTAGCCTCATTCCTAGTCCTTCTATGTAAATTGGTTTAATTGAATTAAATTATATCTATGATAATTCAATATATTATATTTTATTTAATTTAATTATTGTTCCAAATTTATGCAACAAAATCATGACCATTGATTGAAATCACGAAACAATCTCAACCAATGATTTTGTGTAGCACATGGATTGTGAAACATAGACTTCCAAAATATTATAAAATAAGAGGCAACCGTAGCTCTTCTTTGACATAAGATAATTTTAAGTGCTCTCTCTCTCTCTCTCTCTTTCTCATCACCCCCCTCAAGAGTGGTCATCCACCCCTTGACCTAGAGAGAGTCATCGTCGTCGTTAAGCTGTCGTGTTGCCGCATCGAGCGCTTGTAGATCTCCATCTTATTAGGTGCCTCTCATTGTCGAAGAAGATGTTAGATTTCGTGAGATGAAATCAGGAGATTCATTTCTCGGATCTTCGGCTTGGATTGCAAGAAGCATGTGTTTCATTCATGCGCTTGCAAATGTCTCCTTTATTAGATCATACTTGAGACAGAAGGTCTCTTACTTTAGAGACAACCATTGCAATCACATTTGAAGAGGTATTCTTGTATCTTATTTGTGGTCTTGATGAAACGATTGGAGAAGTGTTTTCGAATCATGCCATTTCATTTCTTTAAATATTTTAACTTCTGTTTCCTCAAGACACTAGTACAACTACTTGCTCCCGATCGCATATGATACGATCTTCACGCTTCTGTGATGCGCTAAGGCTTAAACCCTAGTCTTCAACGATGTTGCAACTTATGTGAAAGGCTACATTGACTAATAGAAAATGGGAGGGACTATTGGTTACAAAGATTTAATGACTCTCAAGATCATTAAGATTTTTGATGTTTTTGATGCTTGGGGCATTGACTTTATGGACCCATTTCCTAACAATCAAGGTACGAATACATCCTACTCGATGTTGATTATGTGAGTCGTTGGGTGGAGGCTATTCTACCTGAACAAATAATAGTCATACTATTTGTCACTTTCTCAAGTACAACATTACTTCGTGGTTACGAATTATCGAGATCTTAACTCAGATTGGGGTAGACATTTCATTAATAAATAAGTGAATAAAATTGTGAAGAAGTACGTTGTTGAACAGGAAAATCGAGGAGTCGTACGGTTTCACAAGGCGAAACCGCAGTCGATGCGGTGACCGCTCAAAAATCCCGATTCAGACAATAAATAACCCACGACAAATATATCAAGCAATGAAAGTAAATGTGCCGAGTTAAAATTTATTATAACTCTACAACAAGATGTGTATAGTGCAAGTATGTGTAGAGGTCGAACACAGGGAGCAGAAAGGCTAGATCGGGGCAAACATGCTCAAAATGTGTGTGTGTGTGTGATCAAGTGTCTACTACGCTATTTTTTTGTGGCTTTTAAATTTTATATTTTTTTATTTAATTTTTAATTTTGTAATTTTGTATTTTCTTATTTAATTTTCTATTTTTTCTATTTTCTTTTTATATTTTATATTTTTTTATATTTTCTTTTTCAATATTGGAATATGTATACAATATAAGAAAAGTGGGAAGAAGGTATTTATAGAAATAAGTAAAAATGCACAAAAATTAGAAAATGAAATGTTTTTGATATTTTTATATTTTTCTACTGTTTTTGTGATTTTTGGGTATTTTTCAGAATATTTTTGATATTTTTGAAGGGCAAAATAAAGAAAATAGTGAATAAATTGCAAGGCTGAAACTTAAAATGGAGAAATAAAATGGAAATCAGTAGCAAAAATTCTCCAATTCAATTTTTACTTAAAGATAATGAAACAAAGAAAATTTAGAGACAAAGTTTGTATTTTTAGGATTTTTAAGGAATTTTTAGGACTTTTATAAAGGTTTTTGGGGTTTTGTGATTTTTATGAGTTTTCTTTTGTAATTTTTAATGATTTTTGGTCTGAAAGTAGAACACACTAATATTTTTTTGGGATTTTTCTGGAGTGTTTTTATATTTTTTTATGGCTTTTATAAGCTAGACAGTGCACAAAATAGCTATTTTTGATTTTTAATAAATATTAAAATGCAATAATTATAAAAAATAAAAATATGCCGTTAATCTACTATGCAACAGAGACTTAAGTTAATTTTTGTAGATTTTTTAGGGTTTAATAGATGCATGCAAAAATTAGAGTAAACAAAAAGAAACTACTAGAAGGGCAATGGCATCGATGTAAATATAGCACAGTATGAGGGCTGGCACGCAAAATTTCCACAAAATATATAACGTAATAAGTTTGAATACTAAATATCAATTGCACAAACCCCCAGGATCCTATGCGCAAAAACGCCAAGTCACATGTGTAAAACACGTGACCTGGCAGGGATCCAGTAGTGATAACTTCAAACTTGGGGGCTAAAGTGTAAATTTTACAAAACTTTAAAAGGGGCCGAAGGAAGTTTGCGTTCTAATAAAATATTACAAAAAATGCTAGGGTGGAAATCGCAAAATACCCAACATGTGGCGGATCCAACGGCGGGGCGCTATCCCACTTGACCACGTGTCAAGCCCAGAAGCACCGATACCGGTTCGCGAGCGGAGGGCCGAGATTAGATCTCATCCCCAAATCTGATGGTGCTGGGGCCTTCAATCAGACGGTGGCTGTACTTCCTGGGGCCTTCAAGATCCAACGGAAAGGAGGAAGCTTCGATGAACTGGGAAGAACAAGCGGGGGTCGAGCTTCCCGAGCTCCGATCTCCCTCCTCTGTTGTCCGGCGAAGCTTCAAAAAGGGCCCACGAGCTCCTGCAGCGATCCTCTAGTGGTTGGTGGAGTCAAAATGAGTGGCGGAGCGTCGTTGAGCCGCCGCGACGTCGAGGATGCGTGGAGACTCAAAGAAGGTCCAACCTCTCGCAAAAGCTCCTTCCAGTGTCCTTGGCGGACCAGGTACCTGCAAGATACGTTACGGAGGGCGAGGGTAAAATGCCCCGCCCCTCTTGGCTGCAGTAGAAGACGGAAAGCGGTGAGGGGGTTGACGGGTACGATTGGACAATTTTCAAGCAAAATGAAGGGTGATCAGGAACCTAAAGCTACGAGGAATGAAAATGCATGAAGAAAAAGCAAGGAAAACGGACCTCGAGGGTAAAAATACCCAAGGTGGTACCTCACGGCCATTGGCCGGAGATGGGTGGTGGAGCGCCTCCTGGCCTCGCGCGACCCTCCTGGTTGGTTGGAGAAGGCCCTGTCACGGCCTCCAGTCCAGAACACAAGAAGAAGAGGGGTTTGCTAGGTCCAAAAGGGTTCAAAGGGAGGAGGAAGTGAATGGGTGGTTTTTGAATGGTTGGCGATGAGGCTCAAAGAACGAGGGAAATCTAATGAATCAAAGATCCAATCCCCGAGGAAACCTTTGGGCGTGTAAGGTCAAACATCAGGGAGAAAAATTGCAGAAGACATCGTCATGAAAGGATGCAAGACGTGGCCTCCAAAATTCGTCAAAAACGAGGAAAAAGCCTTTCTGACAGGCAGCAGAGGGTAGGTCAGACAGTTGACCCGCGGTCAACTGTCCAGACCACCTGATTGGTCCACGTGGACCAACCAGGAAAAACCCTTTAAAAAAATCATTTTAAACTAGTAAATGATATTATTTTATTTAGGTTATAAAATAAAACGTATTTATAATTTTATAAATTATTTTATTATGATTTTTAATTATTTTTATGAAATGTATTTTTACAAGTTGCTTTTATACCCCTATATAGGTATAATATCTATATATTTAAGTATTTTATTTTTATTTTGTGTTTTTAATTTATTTATTTTTGGTTATGACTTTATAAAATTATAAAATACTTTTATACACATAAATATATTTTTATTTTATTTTTCTGATGTATTTTGTACACTTAATAAAATAAAAGTGTTATTTGTATAGGTATAGATATAGGTATTATACCTATGTATTATATATGTAAGTATTTTATTTTGAGTTTTATTTAGGTTTTTATTCCAATTTTAATGTACATAATTATTATAAGTATTAATTACAACATTATAAAAATATAAAAATGCAAAAATAATGAATAAGTAATAAATTGAATATTTTATTCTGTACACTTATACAATGTGGGTCCAAAACTCAACTTTCAAACCGTAGCTCCGCCAAATGCGAAACCACCGCCATTAAATAGCTTATTTTCTTCTATATACAATTAAAGGTGAATATGCTGCATTTGGGGTTTTCATTTATGAGATACGGGTCTGGGAAGTTGGGATTCTGGATTTTTATTCAGACCATAACTTTTTATCTGTACATTATTTTTCAGTGAAATCAATTTTGTATTTTTCTTTATAAAATTATCTACAACTTTCATGTACAAAGTTTCTTTATTTGAGGTGTAAAAAGTGGAACCAAAAATAGGTCCCAAAATGAATAAAGAATGAATAGAAAGTATAGGTATTTATACTGTATTTTTGACCTTATCTCCCCCTACTTTATTCCTTGTCGACCTAGTCATCGAGATGCCTAGGTCTCGGGGTTTCGGGTCATAAAATATTTACAATATTTTATTCTTTTTCTTTTCTTTTCTTTATTCTATAATTTTGGCTTTAAAAACCGCATTTTAGACAATATTTACATACATATGCATGAATGCTAAAATACATGAATTAAGCCTATTTACACGCATTTACTAGGGGTTTTAAGGCCAAAATGATAGAATAAAGATGATCAAATGTAGATTCATCATCCCCCTATACTTGCCTTCGCTAGTCCCTAGCAAACACTTATGCAATAAGTGCAGAAAATAAAAACAAAGAAAAGAAAAAGAAAAAAGGTGGACTAAATTTAATTGTCAAATTTGTCTTCACAAAATCAAAGTTTGGAGCTTAAGTCGGACCTTTGGAATTTTAGTGCGGTCGGAACCTTATTTAGAACCGAATTTGAAATTCAACAGTCCTCGAGAATCCTAAAACTCTGCCCAAGTCTCCTCAATAGCCAGGTCAGAAATATCTCAACTCATACGCAAACCCTTACGACTATGAATATGACTCGTACAGTGTAAGTGATGGTGGCTCTCCCCAACTGAAATGGCAAAGAAACTGACTTCTCCAGTACGACAACCCAATCATTCCCCAATCCAATAACTCCATCCTCGAGGAGCGGGGTATTCCCTTCTAAGTTCAAGTGGCAACCGGCTTAAGAGGAGGGGGTGAAGAGAAGAATGGACGGTAGCCAGTGTAGCTACCTATCCTAGGATGCAAGACCAGTGTAGTCAAGTCTTCCAGCTGCAGGCTCACATGATATGACTTTGGAACTCAAGCTTGGTTATTGACTTTACAACATATGTACATACTTTTGCAGGCATTTTAAATTTGTACAAGCCTGTCTCTTTTTTTTTGAAATACTATATACAACATCATTTACATAAGGAGTTTTTCCTCTTGAGCCAGTAGGCTATCCCTCTTTTGAAGCTTTATCGCAACCCACAGCCTCCTGTCTTTAGACTTCCTTATCACTGGACGGGTTGGGGTGCACTTCCCTCCCTAGAGGAGGACAAGTGTTTCCACTTGTGTGCGTCTCATACCAGCAAATCCAATCCCCTCACCACTCCAACTGAGTTGAGCCATGTGAAAGGTGCAGATGTCCAAGTTAGGTCATTATCAACAAGAGTCGTGCGTGTGTTCCGAAATACTCTACTTAGGCAATCAAGAATCCATTGAACCAAGTCCCATGATTCTCAAAGAATTAAGTCAACTAGACCTGAAGTACCTCAAACCCAGTTCCTATAAGGTTCCTGTTATTAGGTAGATTTTAAGGTCCAATCAAGCTCCAATCTCCGGATTTTACTTAGACTCGTTCAACTATCAAACTCAATCCAAAAAATGCGAATGCTATGCAATGCTATGCAGAAAGTTTTTTTTGTGATGCAATTTTCAAGATTTTTGAACTTTTTATGGATTTTTGAAAAGATGATGCATGCATTTTTTTTCAGAAAGATTTTTCAAATGCTTTTGGATTTTTAATTTTGCAAATGTTTTTGGGATTTTTGAAAACAAAAAGATTTAGGCTGAAAACTGGGTGAAAAATATGTACACGGGAGTGCTTCTTATATTTACAAGAAGTGGATTTTAAGAATTTACAAAGGGTAAGTGATCAATTTTATACATATATACATAGTGGATTTTAGTGAGATGTATGTATTCCTCAAACTTATTTGACACAAGCTTTTCACACAATTTTTGAAAACTATAGTCCAAAATAATTTTTACAAACACTTTACAAACATGTACACACATTTGAAAATCATTTTGCAAAGGCTTTCAAAACAGTATATATAGGTTTTTCAAACATTTTTGCAACCATTTTTCAATCCATTTGCAAATCATTTTTCAAACATTTTATTTCACGCAAAGAAAATAAATTTTACAAACCACACAATTTTACACAGGTTGAAAACATGTAACAAAATATATTCAAAATAGTTTTCAATAGATGTTCACAAATATTTTCAAACTATTTTTCAAACATTTTGCAAAAAAACATTTTCACCTGATTTATTAATCAGTAAATACAAAAAGAATTTGAGGAACAAAACACCTTTTTATTAAGGTTTTTTAATGAATTTTAAAGAATGATTAGCCATATTATTAAGAAAATACGAAAGTACGAGTTATGGCTAAAGTATATACATAGTATATACGACCCCCCTATACTTAGCTTGAGCTATGTCCTCATAGATCGGAGAGAAAAGAGATGGCAGAACTCGTACTAAGTATAGACAAGTCTAAAGAATAAATAACTAATGGATGAATCAATAAGAAGTTAATCGTCCTCCCTATACTTAGGATCGAATAATCCTAAGTATAGAAGACTGTACACAACGCAGGGAGGGTTAAGGGTGGGAATGAACAGATCGTACTCATATTGTCTCCCCCTATACTTAGGGTAAGATATCCCTAAGTATAGACAAGAAGAGGAGACAATGGAGAGGATCGAAATGACTTAAAACTCGGGGTGCACACCCCCCTATACTTAGGACAAAGTACGTCCTAAGTATGGAAAACTGTCTACAAGGGTGGCACCTTTTTTGATAGATAAAGAAAATAGAAAAGGAAAAGAAGAAAAGAAGAAAAGAAGAAAGAGATATGGAAATGGAAGGATAGATCAGAGGATATACACATCACTCCCCCTATACTTAGGATAAAAGAAGCCCTAAGTATAGGGAACAACAGGAGTGATCACACGAAACGAAGAATGAACACTCGACTCGTCCACCTACCTATACTTAGGACAATGTACGTCCTAAGCAAGGCAGACACGAGAATGGGTGGACGAGTAAAAACGGGAGATAGAAAAAGATGAACAAAGGAGAATGTACAATAGAGGTGGATGTACATATGATCAAGAAGGCCGAAAGCTAACCTTCTTGCGAGACCGCTGAGGGATAGATCTGGTGTGGTGTATGTCGACATCGGGGTCCACAGTGGACGGAAGCCGATCAGGGTCGACACGGTGAAGACCCTCAGTGGAATCAAAACGGAAAGGGACGAACTGATCAATGGAAGCAGTATGGCTAGGTTCTCCTTTGGTGGTCCTATGGTGTGAAGGCACAGACGGGTGAGTGGAAGAAGTACGACTAGGTCCGGCCTTGAAAGTCTCGCAGATGTCAAAGTGGAATGGGACAAACTCTTCATCCTCAAAAGAAGTGTAATTGAAGTGATCCTGCGAGTCCTCGTCCAGGTCAAAATCAAAAGGAACGAAATCATCAGTGGAAGTATACGACCTCTGTTCGTCCTCAAGACACTCACATAAATCCTTGTCTTCAACAAGAGGTCTGAATTTATCAAAATAATGACCAGCCTCATAACCAACCTCAATCATCTTTACCTTTGAAGGACCAGGGACAGACATATCAGTGGAAGTAGTCAAACCAGGTCCGTCCCATCTAGTCTTACCTAGGTCACTCATTTCCTTATGAGGTCTCTCAAAATAATGGGCAACATCATAAAAGTCATCAATAGTCTTGGTATCTGCCCCCCGCTCAAATGGATCAATCACATAAATACTCTGGATCTCATCAACACATCGCCACACACCAGGAGGAGGATCATTGAGGTCCATGCTTTCCGACTTCCTCCCCTTTCGGGGGATCCGTCGGATCTCATCAACGGTCGCTAAGGATGCATCTCTAGTATCATCAGGTCAGTCACAGGCCTCAAAATCAGCTATGATCGGTGAAGGTGCATCAGGTGCAGGTCTCTGGTCAACTGTGGGTGCGGTGATCAACACTTCGCTTTCGTTAACAGGACGGAAGCGAACCTCTCCTGATCCATAGTCAATAACGACCCTCGCCGAGGCGAGGAATGGTCGTCCCAGGATGATTGGAGACGGCTCCCCTGTGGAGCTCTCCATGGGCAACACGACAAAATCAACATGGTGGTTCGTGCCCTGAATAGAAATGACAGCGTTTTCAAGGATACCCTTCGGCCTCTTGATAGATCCATCAGCAAAATGAACGATCATCCTGGTTTTCTTTAGAGGCCCTAAATGAAGAGACTGTACCAGCGAGAAGGGTAGTATGCTAATCGAAGCACCGCCGTCTAGGAGAGTACGATCACAAGTATAGTCAGAGATAGTGCAAGTGATGAAAGGTGTAGCTGTGTTCTTCTTCTTGGGAATGGGACGGTGTGTGATGGCATGGGCAGTGGCCACGGTCAGAATGTGACGCTCAGATCTGCTCCTCCACTTTCTCTTCTTGGGAAAAGGAGCATATAATTGGATCATGGCCTGCTGAAGTGGGGCACGGATGATCTCATGAATAGTAGCCACCACTTCGGGTTCAGATAACATTTTTTTGAATTTTTGGACTTCCTCCATACAAGGGAGGAAGTCGGAATCAACATATACACGAGGCATGCCAAGAGCAATCTGTACAGCGGCATCCTCGGGGTCAAAGGTGGGACTAAGTGTGAATGGATGTGTGGTCAAGGGCTCTGGCAAATGGACTCTCTCCTCAAAGTATTGATCGACCAAGAGTCTCCCAAAATCTTTTTGGTCTTTTAAATTTTTCTCATTTTTTTGTATTTTTGGCGATTGCAAGCTCCCATGATTACCTACAAGTGAAGCCGTATTCCCGACGAAAGGAGCATTAATCTGATTCTTCCTCAAGAAAGCAATGTCATCATTCATCAAATCAATGCGCTTTGTCATCCGATTCAAGATATCACTCATAGAGATCGAGGGAGGTGACTCCATCAGGTCAGACTCGGGTGGATGTGAAGGTGGATGTGGATAATACACAGGTGGGGGTGGGTGTGGATAGAAGTCCGAGTCGTGATAATGTGGCTGAGGCGGGTATGTACAAAAATCAGAAAAAATTGGAGGCGAGTCCTCCTGATAAAAGGGAGGTGGATCGACTGGAGCAAGCGAGGGGTCCGCAAAGTCTGGATAAAATGCACTCTAGGGATCCATCTCGAAATCAAAAGGAAATGATTCGGGGGAGCACGACGGTCAAGTCAAGAGAGTGAAGAAGAAGGCGCAAATGCGCAGAGATGATCTAGGACACACACAAAACAATCACAGACAAAATGAAAAGAATGCAAACCCTCAATTCACCTACTCAACTTGGTAGAGACCGTAAAATGCGGTCTTTTAATCTTGTCTGTTTTAGAGTTAGGTGAGAAGTCAAAAGAGTTGCACACACACTTAGGGGCTGAAGATGGGATTTGGGCACTAGTCCTTAGGGTGTGCGCGAGCAAGTAAAAGCAAAGATAATGAGGGGATTACTCGCCCCAATACAAGATTTTATTTTTGATCGGTTTTAGGGTCAAGTAATATTAGCAGTCCCAATTTTATTGATTATAACTTTTTTTGGATTTTTAGTGAGAAATGCACGCGCCTAATGAGGAGTCAATTCGTTTAAGCACCTAGGTTGGCAAAATCAGAGGGAGAGGCGGAAAAGCAATGCAAGCGGCAAATCAATGATGAATGCTAAAGAGAAATGCTCACCTTGCCTCCAGCACTCTACATGCAAAGATGCTCAGCAGAATTGAAACCTATCTATATGCAAATGCAAGCCGATGAAATCGCCCTAAGTTCATAAATTGCTATTATCGGGAAGAACTACAAGTTGACCGCCAAACCTCAACCCTAGAGTCCGGTCTAGGCTCACCCCTCCTCTGCTCAACACACTTGAGTTTAGGAGAAAGCGCTTTGCGGGGAGAGCTCGCGGCACGACGGATTGAAGGTGATGATCAACTGTTTAAAATTTGACTAAGTCCAAAACGTACTATAGGTACATGCAATGTTGATTAAGGTGTTTGGACCTAATGCTACGCAAGCAATCCTAAAACTAGGGGCTCAATCACACAAAATAAATAAAATCGAAAAACAAAACAAAATAAAAAGAATGCGAGAAAAGCCGACAAAAACCGCAGCAAGCCCCCAAGTGAACAATCACTTGGAAATTAGGCTCGCAAGAGTCCAAATGTCCCGGGGTACCTGTATTATTACAATAAAAGGGTCTCTCTCTCACTTAAAATTACAAAAATAAATATAACACAAAAATGCTCAAAATATGACTGTCTTCTCAAGTCCTCCCTGCCTTCTTTGATGCTAGGTCAGAAGTCTCCTGCCGCCTTCACGTGGGTGCACCAACGCCCAAGGTAGAGCATCTCCCTCGATCCACGGTTCCTCGCACAAAGTCAACAAGGAAGAATGATTAGACAATTCAACAATGTATGTCAATAAAAATAAAAATAAAATAGCGAAAAGAAAAGACGCTAAGGTAGACCAATAATCAAACACAAGGCAAAAATGATCTACGCGTTGTTGCTCCCTGGCAACGATGCCATTTGTTGAACAGGAAAATCGAGGAGTCGTACGGTTTCACAAGGCGAAACCGCAGTCGATGCGATGACCACTCAAAAATCCCGATTCAGACAACAATTAACCCACGACAAATATATCAAGCAATGAAAGTAAATGTGCGGGGTTAAAATTTATTATAACTCTACAACAAGATGTGTATAGTGCAAGTATGTGTAGAGGTCGAACATAGGGAGCAGAAAGGATAGATCGGGGCAAAAATGCTCAAAATGTGTGTGTGTGTGTGTGTGTGATAGTGTCTACTACGCTATTTTTTTGTGGTTTTTTAATTTTATATTTTTTTATTTAATTTTTAATTTTATAATATTGTATTTCTTTTTTAATTTTCTAATTTTTCTATTTTCTTTTTATATTTTATATTTTTTATATTTTCTTTTTCAATATTGGAATATGTATACAATATAAGAAAAGTGGGAAGAAGGTATTTATAAAAATAAGTAAAAATGCACAAAAATTAGAAAATGAAATGTTTTTGATATTTTTATATTTTTCTACTGTTTTTTTATTTTTGGGTATTTTTCAAAATATTTTTGATATTTTTGAATGGCAAAATAAAGAAAACAGTGAATAAATTGCAAGGCTGAAACTTAAAATGGAGAAATAAAATGGAAATCAGTATCAAAAATTCTCCAATTCAATTTTAACTTAAAGATAATGAAAAAATAAAATTTAGAGACAAAGTTTGTATTTTTAGGATTTTTAAGGAATTTTTAGGATTTTTATAAAGGTTTTTGGGATTTTGTGATTTTTATGAGTTTTCTTTTGTAATTTTTAATGATTTTTGGTCTGAAAGTAGAACACACTAAAATATGCAACATATATTATTTTGGGATTTTTCTGGAGTGTTTTTATATTTTTTATGGATTTTATAAGCTAGACAGTGCACAAAATAGCTATTTTTGATTTTTAATAAATATTAAAATGCAATAATTATAAAAAATAAAAATATGCCGTTAATCTACTATGCAATAGAGACTTATGTTAATTTTTGTAGATTTTTTAGGGTTTAATAGATGCATGCAAAAATTAGAGTAAACAAAAAGAAACTACTTGCAGGGCAAGGGCATCGATGTAAATATAGCACAGTATGAGGGCTGGCACGCAAAATGTCCACAAAATATATAACGTAATAAAAAGTTTGAATACTAAATATGGATTGCACAAACCTCCAGGAGCCTATGCGTAAAAATGCCAAGTCACGTGTGTAAAACACGTGACCTGGCAGGGATCCAGTAGTGATAACTTCAAACTTGGGGGCTAAAGTGTAAATTTTACAAAACTTTAAAAGGGGCCGAAGGAAGTTTGCGTTCTTATAAAATATTAAAAAAAATGCTAGGGTGGAAATCGCAAAATACCCAACATGTGGCGGATCCAACGGCGGGGCGCTATCCCACTTGACCACGTGTCAAGCCCAGAAGCACCGATACTGGTTGGCGAGCGGAGGGCCGAGATTAGATCTCAGCCCCGAATCTGATGGTGCTGGGGCCTTCAATCAGACGGTGGCTGTACTTCCTGGGGCCTTCAAGATCCAACGACAAGGAGGAAGTTTCGATGAACTGGGAAGAACAAGCGGGGGGCCGAGCTTCCCGAGCTCCGATCTCCCTCCTCCGTTGTCCGGCGAAGCTTCAAAAAGGGTCCCCGAGTTCCTGCAGTGATCCTCTAGTGGTTGGTGGAGTCAAAATGAGTGGTGGATCGTCATTGAGCCGCCACGACGTCGAAGACGCGTGGAGACTCAAAGAAGGTCCTGCCACTCGCAAAAGCTCCTTCCAGTGTCCTTGGCGGTCCAGGTACCTGCAAGATACATTACAGAGGGCGAGGGTAAAATGCCCCGCCCCTCCTGGCTGCAATAGAAGACGGAAAGCGGCGAGGGAGGAGCTCGCCGGAGCTAGCTCCAGCGAGGGGGTTGACGGGTACGATTGGACAATTTTCAAGCAAAATGAAGGGTGATCAGGAACCTAACGCTACGAGGAATGAAAATGCATGAAGAAAAAGCAAGGAAAACAGACCTCGAGGAGAAAAATACCCAAGGTGGTACCTCACGGCCGTTAGCCGGAGATGGGTGGTGGAGCGCCTCCTGGCCTCGCGCGACCCTCCTAGATGGTTGGAGGAGGCCCTGTCACGGCCTCTAGTCCAGAACACAAGAAGAAGAGGGGTTTGCTAGGTCCAAAAGGGTTCAAAGGGAGGAGGAAGTGAATGGGTGGTTTTTGAATGGTTGGCGATGAGGCTCAAAGAACGAGGGAAATCTAATGAATCAAAGATCCAATCCCCGAGGAAACCTTTGGGCGTGTAAGGTCAAACATTAGGGAGAAAAATTGCAGAAGACATCGTCATGAAAGGATGCAAGACGTGGCCTCCAAAATTCGTCAAAAACGAGGAAAAAGCCATTCTGACAGGAAGCAGAGGGTAGGTCAGACAGTTGACCCGCGATCAACTGTCCAGACCACCTGGTTGGTCCACATGGACCAACCAGGAAAAACCTTTTAAAAAAATCATTTTAAATTAGTAAATGATATTATTTTATTTAGGTTATAAATAAAAAGTATTTATAATTTTATGAATTATTTTATTATGATTTTTAATTATTTTTATGAAATGTATTTTTACCAGTTGCTTTTATACCCCTATATAGGTATAATATCTATATATTTAAGTATTTTATTTTTATTTCGTGTTTTTAATTTATTTATTTTTGGTTATGACTTTATAAAATTATAAAATACTTTTATACAGATAAATATATTTTTATTTTATTTTTCTGATGTATTTTGTACACTTAATAAAATAAAAGTTTTATTTGTATAGGTATAGATACAGGTATTATACCTATGTATTATATATGTAAGTATTTTATTTTGAGTTTTATTTAGGTTTTTATTCCAATTTTAATGTACATAATTATTATAAGTATTAATTACAACATTATAAAAATATAAAAATACAAAAATAATGAATAAATAATAAATTGAATATTTTATTCTGTACACTTATACAATGTGGGTCCAAAACTCAACTTTCAAACCGTAGCTCTGCCAAATGCAAAACCACCGCCATTAAATAGCTTATTTTCTTCTATATACAATTAAAGGTGAGTATGCTGCATTTGGGTTTTCATTTGTGAGATACGGGTCTGGGAAGTTGGGATTCTGGATTTTTATTCAGACCATAACTTTTTATCTGTACATTATTTTTCAGTGAAATCAATTTTGCATTTTCATTATAAAATTATCTACAACTTTCATGTACAAAGTTTCTTTATTTGAGGTGTAAAAAGTGGAACCAAAAATAGGTCCCAAAATGAATAAAGAATGAATAGAAAGTATAGGTATTTATACTGTAATTTTCACCTTATCTCCCCCTACTTTATTCCTTGTCGACCTAGTCATCGAGATGCCTAGGTCTCGGGGTTTCGAGTCATAAAATATTTACAATATTTTATTCGTTTTCTTTTCTTTTCTTTATTCTATAATTTTGGCTTTAAAAATCGCATTTTAGACAATATTTACATACATATGCATGAATGCTAAAATACATGAATTAAGCCTATTTACACGCATTTACTAGGGTTTTTAAGGCCAAAATGATAGAATAAAGATGATGAAACGTAGATTCATCATACGTCTATGATCATCGTGTCTCATATGCATACCACCTAGAATTGAATGGCTTGGTTGACTTATATAATTAGGAGATCAAGACAATTCGTCTGAAACTTATTATGTCAGCTTGGAAGAACTAGCCAAAGCATCTTTACTCCATTATATGGGCTTATCGGATCACCTACAAGTCTGCATTAGGTATGTCTATGTTAGCCAAGTGATCCTAAGGCAAATCATTTCCATAATAAATGTTATTGTAATGTTTGATATATCAATAAAGGTTATTGGTTTATATCACTCCTTATTTGAAATTAAATGAATGAATGCACTTATAAGTTCCATTAGTAAAATTATGGTTATGTACCATGGCCTTCTATGTAATCATACAATTGTTGATTCAATGTTTGAATCATAGAGGTTGGTGTTTGGATGATATCTAAAGAGTTAGATTAGAACTCATCAAGAACCAACAAATGATTATTAATAGATGATCTCGATCCTGAGAAGGGGATGGCAATCCTTCTCTAAAGGCTTATATCAGACTGACCTCTTGATGCAGATCTCTACATAGGATAGAGACTCGGAGGTGTTAGATAAGTTAGGTCAAAGAGTTGACTTAACAAGATCAAGATAATAAAAGACCTATGTCGTATGTTGTCACGATTAGGCATGCATCCTCTTACTGGAGACAACTGTATTGATGTATGCCAGAGTATGTACACTTGGCAGATCGTTAGGTTGATGATATTATCAAGGACTTTACATTGGTGAGATGGTGTGCATACGAGAGCACATGAGTAATGCTATCTATCAAAGGGATCATATAGGTTCATTACTGAATCGGAAGACGCGAGCTCACTCAGGAGGTATTGGTACCGATCAAGTTCCATGCATGGTCGTCTATTTGGAAGCATGACAAGAATTTGTAGGTATGATATATGCTTTCAGAGAGCATATGATCGATACCAATTCCTAATGACCGAGTGAGAAACTTAATGATAAAACCCTGAAGAAGACAGTCTAGATGTGATCTAAAATATCAGGTTCATTCGTAGTTTTCCAATATGTAGGATGTATTGGTATTAGGAATACTCGAGGGTGATGTGATCATAAATGATTCTATAATCATGGCAGTTCCATTCCGTGGGTGATGAAATAGGTTAGGATTGTAGTGACTCCTCTCAGTAGAGAAGTGATGAATATGCATTTCACCATCTTTATTCATTTATTTTTGGTTAAAATCCCTTCTTAAACACCTAAATTATTAATAAAACCTTCATTTTTTTGTTCTTTATTCCTTTGTATATATTGTATAAAAATCATCATTTTTAACATAAAATAAATAAATAGAGAAAATAAAGACTACCTATATGCAATAAATACAAGATTACTCTAACCCCGAGAGAAGGTCAAGACTTGACCTAATCGACAAGAAATAAAGTTGGGGAGATAAGGCCTCATGTAGAAAAATAAATAAAATCAAATTCCATTCATCATTCATCAATTGCACATATACCATTATTTTGTATATAAACCCTTCTACTATTTTATTTATCATTCAATTCATCTCAAATAAAAGCATTTTCTTTTTTAAACTTGTATATAAAAATAAGTTGTAAATATTAAAAATAATTGCAAGAAGATTCATTGTATATAATGTAAGTAATGATACATTGCAAAACCAAACTTCCCAGACTGATATCTTGTCCAAAACTCAAAATAAGGCAAACTCACTTTTATGCTCTAAATAAATTAAGCTTCAAAAGAAAGTGGTTTTGCTAAAATCAGAGTTAAGATGCAAAATGTGACTTTTTGGAGTGTATTGTTTATTTCTTGTACTATAAATGGTGTGAATATATTTATTTATTTATTTTTATGCCATTTTTGTATATTATATTTTAAAATATTTGTAAATAATATATTTACACAAATAAAATAAAAATTTAAAAAATCAAAAGCGTCAAAAATAAATTCATTTTATATTGTACATATATCACTATTAATATATTAAATACATCTTTTTTATTAACTTAATTATTTATTTTATAAAATTAAAATAAAAACATAGTTAAAATCCTTGAAAATATTGTAAATAAAAAATATTAAATTATAAGTATTTGAAATAAATCAATAAAAATACAAGTGTTGTATATATAGGTAAAAATACCTATGAATAAAGTTTATTATTTACTTAACCTATGAAAGTAACCTATTTAATTTATTAAAAATCACCAAAATATAATTTTTTTAATTCCTAACATTTTTTTACATTATTCATTTATTTAAATTCCTTTTCTAATTTATTTTGATTGTATTTAACATTTTATTGGTTTTTTGTCCTTTTGCGGTTTGTCCAATTTGGACCCGCATTCTATTGGTTGGACCCAGGTCTGTTGACTCGGGTCAGCCTTCCCTTTACCAGACCATTCCAAATAAGAGGCTCGTCAAAGCTTCTTCTCATATTTTTTCTGACCAATCCATTTACCCTTTCCACCCGATTTCTTTATATATTTTGTATCACGAATAATCATCTCACTCGTTAGAATAAAATTTTTGATCACATCGCCTTGGTTCGCGTGCACCATCCATTTGAATATCATCGATCCTCATCTCCTATAATTCATCTTCCACCTTCGCCTTTCGAATCCGATCTATTTTTCGCCATTCTTGCGCCCAAAGTCGATTCCTGTAGATGAGGTGAGCTGATAGCAAGCCTCACCCACAACTGAGAGTGTGTGAAAATTCTCGAGAATCGTGGTCTGATCATATGGCTGGACTTCACTGGAGTATGTCTATGCTTCTTCACCTTACGCTGTGAATCGAGACGATCATTCCAATTCAGAACATCACATTTAGATTTTTTCAATTTTCTTTTTTGTATGTCCAGTTCTACATTTAACTTCAATTATTATTTTAATTCCAATCATCCATCCCTCACCTTCAATATGCTCGATTGGAGATCCACATCACCCATGTTTACTTGCGATCATACCATCACATTCGACTCACCTTCTTGGTCAATTCAAACCATCTATATACGTCTCCGACCTAGATCGGTCGAGTTTTAATCAATTAAAAGTCGAAGGCATTGAGCTTCATACTTGTTCTTCCAGAGGTGTTCAACATCATATGATCAAGAAGGTGTCCTCCCAAATTTCATCTCAGCCATAAAAGATGCCGCAATGTCAGACTGTTGATCGAATCTTCTAGAATAAAGTTCGAGCGTCCGATCTACATGTGAGCAGCACCCACTAAGTGTCGGTTTGCATTCTTACCCCTTGTATGTGTTTAGTTTTGTAAATAAATCCCTAATGGGGCACATGTGATTCTATAGTTACTTAAATAATTGCAATGGAGCTCCTTCTTCTTGTTCTATTTACTATCTAGTCCATTATGAATTGATAAACGTGAGTGGCACGTGAGTTGGGGTGAAATTGCATAACCGATCAAGTTCTTTTCTGTTACATTCTAGTCCCTTGAAGTAAAGTATCTTGTCAGTGTCCATGCCAGCGCACCTCATGTGCACCGCCACACCCTTTTTGGGGAAATTGCAAGTCACATCCCCTTGTTTTTTGTGTGTTATTTGTTTAGTTTATAAATAATTCTTAATTGCATAAATACCCATGTTCTACAGATTTTTGTTTTAATTGTTCATCTTGCTTAATAAGTAGATAAACATCACTAAAATATCCATAAAAATTAAATTTACATTCCTCCTAAGTAGTATTATCATTAGTAATTTTTGTTTTATATTTTAATTAGTTTAGTTATTTTTAAAAATTAAAAAACACTTCATTTTGGTCCCATTTATACAAAATATATAATTTAAAATAAAAAAATTATTTGAAAAATTCTGAAAAAATAATGTATGTTTGTTTGAGTGTGTTCTAGTTTCTGTATAAACTCCACCCTTGTATTCCTTATAAAATCCAAAAAAAATGCAAAAAATATAACAATTAATACAAAATCAACGAATTAAAAATATTATCTAATTATGTATATATTTTCCATATTTTTACTTTTATTTTATATTTTAAAACCACGAAAAATATTTTCATTATTTTATGCTTATTATTTTTAAAATTTTAATTATTCTAAATAATATTAGAAAAATGTAAACATCATATAAAAATCATAAAAAGAATATAGAAAATATCAAAAATCTAAAAGGAAATTTATTTGAATTTTCTAAACCCTTTTTTACATATTTTAAAATACAAAGAGCGCCTATTCTCTTCTCTTATTTATATTTCCTTTTATTTGTTTATTTTCTTTTATTAAAAATATAAAAACATTTATAAAATTTTAAAAATATAAAAAAATACAAAATCAGAAACCATAAAAAATAAAAATACACAGAAACCAAGGTAGTTTGCTTAAGGATTTCTCTTTCTATTTCATTGATTGCATTTGTTTAAATAACCATCGGGATTTTTGTAGCCCCCCTGAGTTCGATCCTGTATGCTATATAGAAAATAATTTGCTATTTATTTTGTTGCTTACATCCTCTTTGTTTGGTTGTTGTCTTGTCAATAAAAATAAAATCAAAAATAATTTTGTTTAAGGGAGATTAGGGTTACAACAACACACTCTCTTCATTTTAAATAATTAAAATCCCTAAATTTCTCCTTTCAACAAGAAGTAATCTAATCTTAGTTCAAATGTTGAACATTGATCTGTAAACGATTCAGATGCAAAGAGAAGATTAGAGCGACAGCTTTTATTTAATCAAACATCTTTGCGAGGTCCGAGATCTGGATTTGAGATATGATCTCAACATCCATGTCACTATACGTGGAATTAAACCATCGCCCCATCCTTATCTCCAAGTATCCGCTGAGAAATTACACTATTCTTGAAAGAGTTCAAGAATAATTCAATTATTTATAATATATCTGAGCATTGAAAAATTGATAATTAAATGTGATTTTATTGTCATAAATAAAATGAATATGATTCATATTATTTATACACATGATATTGGAAATTCAAGATAATTAAAATATTATTTAATTATCAAGTATATGAATAATATGGATATCACTATCCATATTAATCATATGTAATTTAAATGTGATTTATAATATATAAGAGAGAGATAATTATAATCGAAATGTATGAATTAATTGTTGATGTAAATTGGATTTACATTAGATGATTAATTGTAAATACAATTTATAATTTATTTTGGATGTAAAAATATGATTCATATTTTTCAATGACATGATCAAAATTGTCAAGAAAAAAATTGGAATTAATTTTGTGAATAAATTTCAGATAAATGTTGTTGAAAATTATAAAAGATTATATGAGATACAAGATCTCACACAATTGGATGAAGGAGGACACTTTCCTCTTATGGAGGGTAGACAACCACCGTTAGATGAACCGCTAAATTCATGTATTAATATTGATCCGTTGTACCACGAACACTTAGCGTGTCTTACAGAACCGAATGAATAATATCTATGAAGAGGAATTGTCTTTAGTTATTAAAATGGGAATTCCAAAGTCGAACACAAGGACATGAGCCCTAATATGACTATTTAGGAACTTAAATATCTCGGTTAAGTGTTTGATTAATTATCTAGGTCAAAAAATAGACAATAATGCGGGCATATAATGCAAGATAAAATGCACATCACAAATGCATTCATGAATGAGATGGAATGTGATTTAAAACATTTAATTCATGCTAGAAGTAATGTCATAATGAACATAATGATAAATCATGAACAAATGCAAATATACTCACTAATATGCCCTAAAGTGATCATTCAATTCTAAGCAAATTATCTTTTTGATCAACATCCCATTGAGCGAAGAAATAAAAGCCAGGTTTCATTTTAATATGAATAAAAACATCTATTTATTCTCTAATTAACTAAGCAAACATTAAACAATAAATCAGAGAATAAACATAGCCATGTGAAATATAGGGAAACGAGGATCACAACGAAATTGAAATCACATCAATCGGATATATCATGCTCAAGTTATTTGAATTTGAGTCCAGGGGGATAAACATAGTAAAAACATGTAAAATAACTGGTTCAAACATCACAAACAGGTCTTTGAGGGACTAAAATGAAATTACATAAAACTAGCTGAATAAATTATGAAATATCCCATCTACGGGAGTATATTCGCAATTTTGTAAACCGACAATGGTAGATACGCAATTTACTAAGGCCCACAAGCACATTGTGCGTGCAGTCCTAGGCTCGAACGAAGGGTCATGGTTCGTGCCACATGTCATCATCTAATGCTTCGGATCGTTCCATGAATGCATGCCTGGACTTGAATAAGTGGCTAAATCAGAGCCGTTAGATCATGCACAATTTGGCGCGATCCAACAACAACTGTGTCATCTCCTCAAAAGAGCATCACCGTGCCTGTGGCTATGAGACTGGACTCCGACGAGAGCACCATTGCTCCACCATGGCGCTGGAGAATGTCTGAAAGCTGGGAAGGTCACCAAAGGTTCCGTGAAGGTCATCGACACTCCGCGGAGATGTGAGAGACTTCAAATTAACCCAGCGAAGATAGTTCATTGGGAAAAAAATTTCCAAGCATTGTCTTCTTCAAATTCCGATCATTGAAGACTTTAGATACCTGCAAATGTTAGGAAAGACAAAGCCAAAGCAGAACAAAGCGCGTGCGTACACGAGTGAAGCAAGATGGAGGGCTTGGTCGTATGAAGAAGGTGAATCCCTATTGGGTTTCCTCCACCACAAATGGAGGAAAATTGGTCGAAGGGAAAGCCATGAAGGAATAAAGAAAATAGAGCACGTGACCTTCTATGTGAGCAATGGAGTTACAATGAAGGTCAAATCCATAATGGATTTGCATGAGGATGTATGTTCAAGGTAGGGAAAATCAAATAAATTCAAAGAAAATTTAATTACCTGAATCTCAAAGATGGAGAATGGAGTGTAGGGCTTGGGATCGAAGTTCTTCAGACCTCGGGGTCTTCGCTATAGTAATTCAGCCATACCTAGAAGCTCAAACATCCGCCTAATGGCATTGTGGCTTGGCCATTTCAGTCAAGGGTCGTACCTGGTTGAAGGTCATCTGGACTCCGTTGATCCTTCCTCTCTCTGTCACAGAGAGTAGGAGAGGGTTGGGCCTTAGCATAACGATGGTGGACATCCCCCTCAAGGGGTGGTGAAGGGCTACTTGAAGCAGACTCTGGTGGTGGTTGCAGAAGACATCAAAGAAGTATCAACTACCGCTAATGGTAGGACCGTTAGGTTTAAGAGGATATGAGGAGGTTGGAGAAGAATGTGCAGTTTAGGGGAATAAGTTGGCGAAGGGAGATGGTGAAGGGAGTTGGTGAATATAGTGGTTGACAACGGAGGGAAAATGGAAAGAAGAAGGGTGGTTTGGTAGTTCGTAAGGAGAAGAGGAACTGACAAGAAATTGAAGGTGATCTAGATATTGTTGGATCATGTGATCCAATGGTTCAGGTGAGGACATGGTTGAATAGCCGAGATCCATTTGATCAAAATGATCAAGTGGTCCAAAACGAGGTGCCAACGGGCGTCTGAGATGCATCTAAAGAAGGATAGGATGACGAAAATCAAAGCATGGGTGACAGGACAACATTAGGCGACGTCGCGCGATATGAAGGTGCCACATGGCCCAACCAGGATTGACGAAAATAGACAAAATAACGAATAATAAAAAAATAAATATAAGATGAATTAGAAAAGTTATGAACATGATGAGATCTACAACTTTCATGTAGAAGTCAAAGAGATCAGAGGTCATCCATATAGAGATGAAAATTAAATATGATTTAAAACCGTATAAAATAACTTTCTTTTATTTTTCTTCTTGCTTATTTTTTGTATTTTTATTTTTTATCTGAATTTATTCATATATAATATTAATATAATTTTTATTTGATTTTTAATAAGAAATAAATATATAAAATATTACACCATAATAGGGTAATAATAATATAAGGTAATTAGTGTTAATTATTTACAACATACAAATTACTAATTAATCTTAATTAGTCAATGATTCATGTGATTAACTTAAGTAAGAGAGATAAATATAATGATTAGGCTCGTAAATATGGGATTTATCACCCCCTATACTTAATCTAAGCTTGTCCTCAAGCTAATAAATAAAGAATGGATTAGAGAGTTAGATTAACTAGTGAGATCCATGACATGTGCAAGTGAGTATACCAGTTTTGATTTGACATAACACTAAATTTTAGGAATCCTAAAACTCTAAGTTGATCCAAGTATTAATCAAAAGGAATTCAACTCCTCTAATTGTCAAACTCTCAATTTTATACATATATATAAGAAGTATTTCCTAGTGTAGACTGCACCATGAGAGTAGAGTTAGTAAATCACCAAAAAATTCCAATCTCATAAGCTCTCCCAAGGACTCAACCCGCAACTCTAGGGAATAAATCTTGTATTGCTTCAATCCACATTCTCTTTACTTTGTCAAACTCAAAGGTATGGATGGAAGGCCAAATTATGGAGGATGTAGGATTGTGTACTTATTTTCTCTTCCTCTCACTGAACAAGGTTGTCTCAAGTGCTAATACTCAAAACAATTTTCATTTTTATTTAATGTGTCCGTCAAGATTAGTTGGAATCGTCTACACTTTTTTTTCCAGGGAGTACACCGGGGTGTGCGTTTTTTGAGTATCTAGTATACCTTCTACACCCAAACTTGTAGCATCTACGATGCACAACCCTTTTTGGATGCGAGCCTGACTCCTTGTCCTAATAGCAGTGGTCCAAGTGGACATTTTGAAATGGTTCGGAGCGCTTGCCTTTGGTGGAAGCTTTTGATATTTGACTTTGTAAGGTGAGAGCTTTTCTTTCAATATTTTTCTTTCTTTTCATTGTTTTTGGCTAGCTTCACTGCTTTTACCAAAAGTTGGCGCACGCTGATCAACTTACCAATTAAATGTCATCGCACCGTGGCACTTTAGGTCAAAAGTCAAGAGATAGAATGAGAGCATCTCCCATACTAGCTAAGATGCTGACACTCAGGTTTCATGAAACCGTCATTAATTAATCCCATCCTCGAGCATCATATAGATCAAGTCCAAACTCAAACTTCCAATCTCAGACTCCTTAGTGATACCTTGACTCATATGAATCATGAATGAAGTCGTGCATGTGAGTGGTAGTCAAATTCTTTTAAGGGAGATTAAGCATGAGATATTGAAGGATATGGAATAATCCTCAAATGCATCACAGAAGCAAGGCGATCGTATCGAATACGATCGAGAACGACTAGTCGCACTAGTTGTTCGATGCAGTAAAATTTAAAAAATAACATATGATGAAACCACATGATTCAAGAACACTTCTTGAATTTTTTCATCTCACCAAATACATAGATAAAGAATACCTCTTGTTGCATGGTTGCGATCAAGCCTCTAAGAAAAGAGACCTCCTGTCTCAAGTCTGATCTTTGGAGGAGATGCTTGCGAGCGCGGGGATGAACGACATGCTTCTCACACGCAAAGATGTTGATCCAAGCAAGGGAACTCCTAATCTCGTTGCACGAGATCGTAAGTCTTCTTCGCAGGCGTGTCACACCAAAGAAGATGGAGAACCAAGGATCGTCGAGGCGGCAACACAACGACGAAGCGACAACGATGTCTTCCCTCTAGGGCTAGGGTGGACGGTCACCCAAGAAAAGAAAGGGAGAGAGGGCGTGAGAATGCGAGAGAGAGAGGAGAGAGCTTCTTATGAACTTGTTGTAACCCTTTTTAAGATCGAGGGGTGCCTCATCTTATATAGTGCTTTGGGAGTGCATGGATCACAATCCATGAACTACACAAAATCAATGGATGAGATTGATTTGTGCTTCTTTCAACGACCAAGATTTTTTTTAGTAAAAAACCAATAACAATTAATTTAATTTGATTAAATATATATTGATAAATCAACATAATTTAATCCCAAATTAAATCAACTAATATTGGATATAATGGAAAGGAGAATCTCTCCTTCCATATTTGAGGGGTGGACAGCCACCCTTTCCTTGTAGGAATTGATGGTCGTCCCTTCTCCTATTAGGAAAGAGAGATTAGAATGCACTCTCCAAGATTGCATGATTCCATGTATCTCCAATATTTACAACAACAATTGTTGTAAATTATTCTACAAAAATAATTCATAATTATTTTGTGAATATTGCAATCTTGCGATTGGAAATTTGTGAATCTTATTCACAACCCAAAATAAAACGTGATTTACATTTTCAATTAATTATCCAATGTGAATCCAATTCACATCAACAATTAATCAACAAACATAAATAATAATAGGATCTCTCTAATACATTATAAATCACATTTATAATATATTATGAATAATTGGATATTGCTATCCACATTATTTTCATCCATAATAATTAGATCACATTTAATTATATTGGATAATCATTCTCATGCATCCCAATAATGTGAATCAAATTCACATCATTCAAGATAATTAAATCACATTTAGTTATCCATTTCTCAATGCTTTGATATAATTCAACTATGGATTTATTCTTGAACCCTTTCCAGAATAGTGCGCTTTCTCAGCAGATACTTGGAGATAAGGATAGGGCGATTGTATGTTCCATGTATAGTGACTTGGATATTGAGATTACATCTCAAATCCAGATCTCTAGTACCTCTCATAGATGCTTGATTAAGTCAAGGCCATAAATCTAATCTTCTCATTGCATCTGAATCACATTCAGATCAATGTCCAACACTTGGATGAAGATCATATTACTTGTACTCAGAGGGTCACTAAAATCCAAACCTATTTCATCACTCCCTCAGAATGGAAGCATCACAGTTCTACAATCGTTCATGATCACATTACCCTCAGGTATTCCTAATACATGTACATCCTGCATAACTGAAAGACCTATGATAAACTCAAAGATAAAGACAATTTAACACTGTCATCTTTGGGTTTTATCAACAAGTTTCTCATTATTGGTCATTGGGAGTTGGTATCGATCATATGCTTTCACAAAGCATATATCATACCTACAAATTCTTGTCATACTTCCAAAGCACGACGACCATGGATAAAATTTGATCGGTCCCATTACCTCATGAGGGAGCTCATGAACCCGTATGATCCCTTTGAGAGATCGTACTACTCATATGCCCTCATATGTACACCAGCTCGACGGTGTATAGAACTTGATTAGGTCATCAACCTATTGGTTTGCCAAATGTACATACTTAGACATATAGTAACACATCTGTCTCTTGTAAGAGGATGTGTACATTTATCATTACAGTATACGATATATGACTTTCGTTATCTCGATCTCATTAAGTCAACTCTTTGAACTAACTAATCTGACACCTCCGAATCTCTATTCCTATGCGGAGGACCTGCATCAAGAGGTCGGTCAGATATTAGACTCATGAGAAAGGATTGCCATCTCCTACTCACGATGGAGATCATCTCTTAATAATCATTTGACGGTGCTTGATGAGTCCTCTATCTAACTCCTTAGATATTCATCCAAACACCAGCCTCTATGATTCTATTACTGAATCAACAGTTGAATGCTTAATAAAATGGCCATGGTACGTAACCCATTTTGTACAGAGGGACCTTATAGTGCATTCATTCAATTAATCTCAGAAAGGGAGTGAAAATAATCAATAACATTTATTGATAAATCAAATATTACAATAACATTTGTTGTAGGAATGGTTTGCATCGGGGTCACATGTCTAATAATCTCCCACTAGACCACAGAACCATTCAGGTACAATCCTTAAACTCATAATCATTACATGATGGTCGAAAACCTTATGTGTCAAAGATTTGATAAGAGGATCAACAACGTTGTTGGCAGAGGCCACCTTGGTGATGACGATATCACCACGCTTTTGAATCTCCTGAATGATGTGGTATTTCCTTTATACATGTTTGCTCTTTTGATGCCATCTGGGTTCCTTCGCCTGGGCAATGGCTCCTATGTTATCGTAGAGTAACGGGATGCGAGTATCAGAGAAAACAACGCCAAGCTCTAGGATGAACTTGCGCAACCACACCGCCTCCTTTGCAGCATCTGATTCAGCAATGTAATCGACTTCTATTGTTGAATCTATTGTAGTGTCCTGCTTCTTGCTTCTCCAGCTTACAACACCACCATTCAACAGGAACACAAATCCTGATGTTGACTTTCGATCATCTATATCCTACTGGAAATCAAAATCTGTATATCCTAAGACTTAGAGTCACCATCTCCATAGACCAAGATGTAATCTTGCGTTAGTCTTAGATATTCGAAAATATTTTTAACTACATTCCAGTATTGTTCTCCATAGTAGGATTGGTAAAGACTGACCACTCCCACGACATGGCAGATATCTGTCCTAGTACATATCTTGGCTTACATTAAACTTCCTACAGTCGATGCATATGAGCATCCAGCCAAGGCTTTCTTTTCCTCAACAGTTCGAGGAGTCATCCCTTTAGACAGGTGGATACCATGTCTTAAGGGGAGGAAACCTTTCGTGGAACTATCCATAGGAAATCATTCAAGAATCTTCTTAATGCACCCATGTTGAGATAATCCCATTATCCTCTTTTCTCGATTTCTGAGCTGCTTTAGACGCAAGATGTACGATGTTTCTCCAAGATCATTCATCTCGAAGGTGTGGGATATCAAAATCTTAACACTGGTCATCATCCTTGTATCATTCCCAATGATAAGGATGTCATCTATGTAAAGCACGATGAACACAATGGTTCTCACACTAAGCTTCTTCTACACACATGGTCCATCAGGATTCTGCACAAAATCATAACTCTTTATGGTTTCGTCAAGTTTGATGTTCCATCTAAGAGAATCTTGTTTGAGCCCATAGATGGATTTCTTCAGCTTGCACACTTTGCCATCCTCAATTATGAGGCCCTGGGGTTTCTCCATATAGATATCCTCCTCGAGGTATCCATTGAGGAAAGCCATCTTGACATCCATCTGCCAGATGTTGTAGTCAATAGATGCAACTATAGCTAGCAGAGTCTTGATGGACTTAAGCATAGCCATAGGAGAATATGTCTCATCGTAGTCGATGCCTTCTCTCTGTGTGTATGCCTTTGGCTATGAGCCGTGACTTGAAAGTCTCTACTTTCCCATCAGGTCCCCTCTTTCTCTTGAAGATCCATTTACACCCAATGGGTTCTACCCCTTTAGGTGGATCCTCTACGGTCCATACACCATTCTTATGCATGGAGTCAATCTCTGACTTCATTGCTAGCATCCATCTATCCATGTCATGATTCATGAGTGCTTCATCAAATGAAGAAGGATCATCGTCAGTTTCACCCGACACATGGAATCCATACCTTTCAGGTGGTGAAACCACCCTCGAACTCCTTCGAAGAGGTATGGGTATTTTATCTTCATTTATCTCTTCAATTTTTGGTTTAGGAAGCTCAGAATCCTCAGGAGATTCAATGAGTTCCTCTACTTCATTTTTGTCTTGACCTTTAAAGAAGTCATCTTCAAGAAATTTCACATCTCTAGAGATGAAAACCTTTTGGGTCTCATGGTCAGAAAGCTGATATCCAATACCATCTTTAACATACTAATGAAGTAACACTCACGAGAGCAAGATTCCAGCTTACTTGCGTCCACGTTCTTTGCATGGACCAAGCAACCCCAAACCCTCGAGTGATTAACACTAGGGTTGGTTCCATACCAGATCTCATGAGGAGTCTTAGGTACAGATTTGCTAGGAATCTGGTTTAGGATATATATTGCAGTCTCTACTTCATATCCCCAAAAACGAAGCGGTAAATGTGCTTTGCTCATCATTGAATGGACCATATCCATGATAGTCATGTTGCATCTTTCAGCAACATCATTAAGTTGGGGGGTCCAGGAGGAGTGAGATTGGAGACAATTCAATTATCTTTAAGGTATTCCTTGGATTCATATGAGAGGTACTCGCCACCTCGGTCAGATCGAATCTGTTTAATCTTCCTAACGATTTGGTTCTCAACCAATGCTTTTAACTCTTTAACCTTTTCAAAGGTTTCAGATTTATGACGTAATAGGAAGATAAACCCGTATCTTGAATGGTCATCAATACAACAACAACAACAACAAAGCCTTTTCCCACAATTAAGTAGGGTCGGCTACATGGATTCTTTACCTCCATTCAGATCTATCTTGGGTCAATCCCAGGCTTATATCCACAAAAGAAAGATCCCTTCGTATGGTCTCTTTCCAACACTTCTTGGGCCATCCCTGCCCTCTCTTAGCCAGCTCAACATCCCAACACTCGCATCTCCTAACTGGTGCATCAGCTGATCTTCTTTGCAAATGACCAAACCATCTTAAGCGATTTTCTCGCATCTTATTCTCGATCGGAGCAACACCAACTTTCTTTCTGATTGCATCATTCTGAATCTGATCTTTACGTGTGTGTCCACACATCCACCTTAGCATTTTTATTTCTGCTACAACCATTCTCTGCACATGTCTATGGTTCACAGGCCAACATTCAGATCCATAAAGCATAGCAGGTCTCACGGCTGCTTTGTAAAACTTTCCTTCATGTTTTAACGGAAATTTCTTATCACAGAGAACAACAGAGGCTCCTCTCCACTTTAGCCAACCTGCAATTATTCTATTAGTAACATCTCCATCAATTTCTCCATCATGTTGCAAAATAGATCCCAGATATCTAAAAGAATCTCTCTTCTGAATGTTATCATCACCAATCTTCACCTCAATTCCTTCACCATTGCTTCCATCAAAGGTGCACTCCATATATTTTGTCTTAGCCCTACTTATACGAAGTCCTTTACTCTCCAACTCATGTCTCCATACCTCAAGCTTCTCATTTACTCCTTCTCTAGTCTCGTCAATCAACACAATATCATTAGCAAATAACATACACCAAGGGAACTCATCTTGAATGTGACTTGTCAACTCGTCCATAATCAAAGTAAAAAGAAATGGACTCAAAGCTGAACCTTGATGTAAACTAATGTTGATGTCAAAATAGCCAGTCTTCCCAGACGGGGTCCTTACACAAGATAAAGCTTTATCATACATGTCCTTTATGAGGTAAAGGCACCTGAATGGTCATCAATAAATGTCAAATAGTATCGATATCTATTTTGGATCACGGTACTGAAGGGACCACATACATCAGTATGTATAAGGTCAAGAATACCTTCGCATTGTGTAACCTTGTTACGAAAAGGCATCCTAGTCATTTTACCATGAATATAATGTTCGCAGGTAGGTAAATATTGAACTAGTAGAAAATTTAAGCATCCATCCTTTATTAATCTATTCATCCTATCAACAGATTAATGACCAAGACTTTGATGCTAAATCATGTTCGAATAATTTCCATTCTCCCTGGATCTTTTAGGGTTTTTCTTATTATCAGTGGTAGTAACATTCATGGCATGTTCATTAATGCACAATTCATAGAGTGCACCAGAAGTCAAAACACCATCTGCAATATATTTATCATAATGAATTATGACTAATTTATTAAATAAAAGGAATGAATATCCACTTCTAACAATCTTAGATACAGATATTAAATTCCTTATGACTTCGGGTACATAAAGACACTCTTTAAGTATTAGGACTCTTCCACTAGATAATAGTAGTAGGCAGGTCTAGACGGTAACTGCTGCAACACTTGCATTAGATCCCATCTGGATGACTATCTCCCCTTCTTCGAGATTCTTAGTTTCTTGAAATAGATGCAATAAATTACATACGTGAACAAAAGAACCAGAATCAACAACCCAACTTACTTCTCGTCCAATGAGAAAACTAGTTTCAATGATGAAAGTAGATTTCATACCTGCAGGGGCTTTACCTTTGTCGATAAACTTCAAGTATTCCGTACAATTGCACATCCAATGCCTCGGCTTCTTGCAGTGGTGACAGAAGTTGGTTTTCTTCGATGCTATCATCGTGGATGCATTGGAAGATGAGCTAACACCCTGACTCTTCTTCTTTCTCTTCTGGGCCGGGCCCTTCCTAGAACCTTGCTTCCGACCGTGCTTTCCTTTGACTTGTGCAACCATTGCACTGCTAGAGGGCCATTCTTCCTCATTATGTCTTTAGCAAACTTTAATGCAGCCAATAGCCCAGCGTTAGTAAAATCAACTTTTCTCATGTGGAACATGACAACAAAGTTGTTGAAAGACTTAGAGAGCGACAACATAATGATGTCATCATGCATGTCTGCATCCATTCCATCTCCTAGGGTTTCCAATTAAGAAAGGTACCCAAAAATTTTGAGTACATGCTCTTTAACAGAGGTCCCCTCCTGCATCTTATAATGAATAAGATCTCTCACTATATTAACACTGTGTGTGGTTCACGTCACAAAACATTTCCCTCAGATTCGTCATAATATCATAGCAAGAGGCCATTTCCACATGTTGCTTCTGCAACACATTGGACAATGAACCTAGAATGTAACATCTTGCCAGCTTACGATCTTCCTTATATTTTTCATTATATTTGATTTCTTCCAGAGTTTTTGGGTCTGTGTTTATTTTCTTTGTCAGCACATAAGATATACGCTCAGCCGAAAGAACAAGATCCAAATTTCGGATCCAATACAAATAATTTGGTCCGGTCAGTTGATTGACCTCCAGAAGCCTGTTAAGTGGGTTCATTGACTTCATTTTCTGAAATTAAGAATGCATTATATTAAAACATATAAATAATTATATATTCAATTAAAAAATTGATTAAGAAATTTCTAATCAAACTAGTCTTGTTTTTTCAACTTTGAAAGTTCATTCCCTTAATCACTTTCAAAGCAAGAGATATACTTACCATTATATTTCAAGAAAGAACTGGGATTCCTCTTTATCTTTGTCACATCCTAATAATATGATAGCTTGTGACTCAAATAAAGAGAAGCGGGAACACATTCCGCTTTGCAAGTCCAACTTGCATTTCCCAATTCAGTCTTTAACAACCAGGCCCACCAACCCTAAGGTGATGTTGACCCATCATCAATTGAACCGACATATTCAAATATCAATTAATTATCATGAACCATATTCATATAACTAATTCTCCCAAGGGAAATACACATCTATTCATACATAGTGTGCTTTAATTGGATATAAATAACTAAATCACATTAAATCAATTATCAATCCAATTTAATCAACAAACTTATTTGTTACTTGAAAACATGGTATTATCTCAAAGTACGTATCAATTTGAATTTTAATAACTAGAAAATACTTCATGATTTCATCAAAATTATCCCTTCCCTACTCATTGTCATGGCTAGTACTGACGAGAGTGGGTCAGACTACATACGGTGCAACCTGCTACCCAACGCTCCCCGACTAGACACCATATCCGTCTCGGGTTAGGATAATGCCAACTCGATCATTATGTACTTGAGATGATAATCAATTTTTCAACCAAATTTATACCATATAGTAACAATCAAAACAATATTTGATTATAAGAAAATTTGCTTAATAAATTCTAATCCTATTCAAGCAAGTTTGTTTGTCGATTGTGTAACCAATTGTGATCTAGATCATATCTAATCAATTATTGATTAAGGCAATGTCAATTAAGGAAATAATTATCATTAAATATTTCTAAAATACTCTCCATAATTATTTAAGGAAATTAATAATTAATTTCACTAATTGACAATCACATGGTTCTTGATTAGGAATGTAATTTCCAGCAGTGACCCTCACTTACTAAAATTAACATATCTCAGCCAAATTAAATCCAAATTTCACAAAATAAGTTTCCAAAGTTTGCTAATTTGATTTATGACCGAACCTAAGTGATTTTCATGCATTTCTTGGTGTATCAAAACAGTAATTAACTCCTTAATTATGTTAAGATTCACAATCCCCGAAACAGTGGATACATGTTCATTAAAATGATCATTACTTGAGAAAACCGAATCCAAATTACACAAACTCAAATCCCACAATTTCCTTATTTAATGGAGAAAAAATAAAAGTGATTATTTCATGTTTAAACATTTTAAAGAGGGCCGAAATTATTCACAAAATAGAGATGCTAAAATTAAATGTGATAAAGGTTTCGCAAACCCTAACGGACCCAAGTCTTCCTAGATTTGTGGATCATATACAAAACCTCTGACCTAAGGATCTGATACACTTGAAGGATATTGAATAATCCTCAAGCGCATCATGAAAGCGTGGCGATTCTATCGAATACGATCGAGAATGACTAGTCACACTAGTTGTTTGATGCAGCAGAATTAAAAAAAATTCATGTGATGAAACCCCATGATTCTAGAACACTTCTTGAATCGTTTCATCTAACCACATACATAAATAAAGGAATATTACTTGTGACGTTGTCACGATCAAGCCTCTAAGAAAAGAGACCTCCTGTCTCAAGTCCGATCTTTGGAGGAGACGCTTGCAAGCACGGGGATAAACCGCGTGCTTCTAGCAATCAAGGATGTTGATCCAAGCAAGGGAACTCCTGATCTCATTACACGAGACCGTACATCTTCTTCACGAGCGTGGCACACCAAAGAAGATGGATAACCAAAGGTCGTTGAGGCGGTAGCACAACAGCAAAGGGACGATGACGTCTTCCCTCTAGGGCTAGGGTGAACAGCCACCCAAGACGAGAGAGGAGGAGAGGGCATGAGAATGAGAGAGAGAGAGAGGAGAGAGCTTCTTATGAACTTGTTGTAACCCTTTTAAAGAGAAAGGGGTGCCTCTTCTTATATAGTACTTTGGGAGTCCATGGATCACAATCCATGGACTACACAAAACCAATGGATGAGATTGATTTGTGCTTCATTCAATGGCTAAGATTTTTTGGGCAAAAAATAATAACCATTTATTTAATTTCATTAAATATATATTGATCAATCAACATAATTTAATCCTCAAATTAAATCAACTAATCTTGAAGATAATGGAAAGGAGAATCTCAACTTCCATATAGGAGGGGTGGACAGCCACCCTTTCCCAGTAGCAATTGGTGGTCGTCCCTTCTCCTATTAGGAAAGGGAGATTCCACTGCAATATCCAAGATTGCATGATTCCATGTATCTCCAATATTTACAACAACAATTGTTGTAAATTATTCTACAAAAATAATGAAGGATATGGTATAATCCTAAAGTGCATCACGAAAGCTTGAGCATCATATCGAATATGACGAAGAACGACTAGTCGGACTAGTTGTTCTATGCAGCGGAATTTAAAAAATTTTCATGTGATGAAACCACATGATCCAAGAACGATTCTCAGATCGTTTCATCTAAAACCACATCAAGTATAAAGGAATTTCTCTTGTAACGTGGTTAATCGAGTCTCTACGAAAAGAGACCTCATGTCTCAAGTCCGATCTTCGGAGAAGACGCTTGCGAGCGCGTGGATGAGTCGCATGATCCTCGCAATCTAAGAAGTTGATCCAAGCACGTTGACCTCCTGATCTCGTCGCACGAGATCAAACACCTTCTTCGTGAGCGAAGCACTCCAAATAAGATGGAGAACCGAGGAACGTCGAGGCAGCATCGCGGTGGTGAAGCGACGATGAAGTTTCTCCTCTAGTGTTTTGTGGACATCCACCAATGGAGAAGAGAGGAGAGTTGGCGTGTGGAATGAGAGAGAGAGAGAGAGCTTGTTGTATCTCAATATCATAACCCTAGAGAGCAAGGGGTGCCTCTCTGTTTATAGAGTTTGGGGAGTCCATGGGTTCACAATCCATGGGCCACACCAAATCAATGGATGAGATTGATTTGTGTTTAATCCAATGGTCAAGATTGTTGTTGGTAAAAAACAACAACTAATAATTTAATTTAGATTAAATATATTTGATAAATAGAATATAATTCAATCCTAAATTAAATCAATCAAATATGGAGAGATTAGCATGGAGATTACATCTCCCTATGGAATAGGTAGGACATCTACCAATTTCCATGTAGGACTTGGTAGTCGTCCACCATAATCCATGGTAGAGGCAATCTCATGCAATCTCATGAGATTGCAGATCTCCATGAACATCTCCAATAATTTCCAACAACTTTTGTTGTGATTTATTCTACAAAAATAATTCATAATTAATTTTGAGAATATTGCAATCTTGCCATTGGAAATTTGTGAATCACATTCCCAACCCAAAACAAAAAGTAATTTACATTTTCAATTAATTATAGAATGTGAATCCATTTCACACAAATAATAATTAACAAATATAAATCATAATAAGCTCTCTCTAATACATTATAAATCATATTTATAATATATTATGAATAATTGGATATTGCTATCCACATTATTCTTATCCACAATATTTAAATCACATTTAATTATATTGGATAATTATCCACATGTATTAAGTTAATTAAATCTGATTTAATTATCAATCTCTCAATGCTTAGATATAATTCAACTATGGAATCATTTTGGAACCCTTTCAAGAATAATGCGCTTTCTCCGCAGATACTTGGAGATAACGACATGGCGATTGTATTGTTCCACATATAGTGACTTGGATATTGAGATCACATCTCAAATCCAGATCTCATGGACCTCCCACAGATGCTTGATTGAATCAAGGCCGTAGACCTAATCTTCTCATTGCATCTGAATCTCATTCAGATCAATGTCCAATACATGGACTAAGATTAGGTCACTTCTCTAATGAGAGGAGTCATTAAAATCCAAACCTGTTTCATCACTCCCTTGGAATGGAAGCGTCATGGTTATACAATCATTTATGATCATATCACCCTCAGATATTCACAACACCTGTACATCCTGCATACTAGAACACCCATGATCATCCTGAAGAAATAGATCGATTTTACACTATCATCTTAAGGGTTTGATTACCAAGTTTCTCAATCTTGGTCATTTGGAATTGGTATCAATCATATGCTTTCCCAAAGCATATATCATACCTTCAAATTCTTGTCATGCTTCCAAATCATGACGACCATGCATTGAATTTGATCAGTCCCAATACCTCATGAGTGAGCTCATGTCTTCCAGTTCATATGTGAACCTGTATGATAGCTTTGAGAGATCGTATTACTCATATGTCCTTACATGCACAACAGCTCGCTGCTGTATAGACCTTGGTTAGGTCATCAACCTATTGGTCTGCCAAATGTACATACTCATACACATAGTAACACATCTGTCTCTGGTCAGAGGATGCATGCATATGCTGTGACAGTAATTAACATAGGTCTTTGGTTATCTTGATCTCGTTAAGTCAACCCATTGACTCAACTAATCTGACAACTCCGAATCACCATTCCCATGCAAAGGATCTGCATCAAGAGGTCGGTCAGATGTCAGCCAAATGAGAAAAGGATTGCCATCTCCTACTCAGGCTGGAGATCATCACTTAACAATCATTTGATGATGCATGATGAGTCATCTATCTAACTCCTTAGATATTCATCCAAGCATCAACCTCTATGAGTCAATTAATGAATCAACAATTATATGATTATCAAGTTGGCCATGGTACATAACCCTTACTGTACAGAGGGACCTTATAGTACATTCATTCCTTAAATCTCTGAAAGGGAGTGAAAAAACAATCAATAACATTTATTGATAAACCATTTATTACAATAACATTTGTTGCAGGAATGGTTCGCCTCGAGCACACATGGCTAACAATCTCCAACTAGCCCTCAGAACCAATCAGGAACAATCCCTAAAGCCATACTCATTACATGCTGGTCGAAAACCTTCTGTGTTAGAGGTTTGGTAAGAGGATTAGCAACGTTGTCGGCAGAGGCCACCTTGGTGATGATGATATCACCGTGCTTTTGAATCTCCCAAATGATGCGGTATTTCCTTTCCACGTGCTTGCTCTTTTGATGCCATCGGGGTTCCTTCGGCTGGGCAATGGCTCCCGTGTTATCGCAAAGTAACGAGATGGGAGTATCAGAGAAAAGTACACCAAGCTCCAGGATGAACTTGTGCAAACACACTGCCTCCTTTGCAGCATCTAATGCGGCAATGTATTCGGCTTTTGTTGTTGAATCTGCTGTAGTGTCCTGCTTCTTGCTTCTCCAGCTCACAACACCACCATTTAACAGGAATACAAACCCTGATGTCGACTTCTGATCATCAATATCCGATTGGAAGTCTGAATCTGTATATCCCAAGATTTGGATATCACCGTCTCCATATACCAAGATGTAATCTTAAGTCGGTCTTAGATATTTGAATATGTTCTTTACTTCATTCCAGTGTTTCTCTCCATAGCAGGATTGGTAACGACTTACCACTCCCACTGCATGGCAGATATCTAGCGTAGTACATATCATGGCATACATTAAGCTTCCTACAACTGATGCCTAGGGCAATCCAATCATGGCTTTCTTTTCCTCAACAGTTTGAGGAGCCATCCCTTTAGACAGGTGGATACCATGCCTTAAGGGGAGGAAACCTTTCTTGGAACTATCCATACTGAATCGTTCAAGAATCTTCTTAATGTACCCATGTTGTGATAATCCCAATATCCTCTTTTCTTGGTTTCTGAACAACTTCAGACCTAAGATGTAAGAGGCTTCTCCAAGATCTTTCATCTCAAAGATATGGGATAGCCAAATTTTCACACTGGTCATCATCCATGTATCATTCCCAATGATAAGGATGTCATCTACGTAAAGCATGATGAACACTATGGCACTCCCACTAAGCTTCTTGTACACACAAGGTTTATCAGGAGTCTGCACAAAATCATAACTCTTTATGGTTTCATCAAATCTGATGTTCCAGCTACGAGAAGTTTGTTTGAGCCCATAGATGAATTTTTTAAGCGTGCATACTTTGCCATCCTCGATTATGAAGCCCTGGGGCTTCTCCATATAGATATCCTCCTCTAGGTATCCATTAAGGAAAGCCATCTTGACATCCATCTGCCAGATGTAATAGTCAAGATATGCAGCTATAGATAGCAGTGTCCTGATGAATTTAAGCATAACCATAGGAGAGAACGTCTCATCGTAATGAATGTCTTCTCTTTGTGTGTAGCCTTTGGCTACAAGCCATGCCTTGAAAGTCTCTACTTTCCCATCCAGTCCCCTCTTTCTCTTGAAGATCCATTTACACCCAATGGGTTTTACCCCTTTAGGTGGATCCTCTAGGGTCCATACACCATTCTTATGCATGGAGTCAATTTCTGACTTCATTGCTAGCATCCATCTATCCATGTCATGATTCGCAAGTGCTTCATCAAATGAAGCAGGATCATTGTCAGTTTCACTTGACACATCGAATCCATACCTTTGAGGAGGTGCAACCACCCTCGAATTTCTTCGAAGAGGTATGGATGATTCATTATTATTTATCTCTTCAGTTTCTAGTTCAGGAAGCTCAGAATCCTCAGGGGATTTAATGAGTTCCTCTACTTCATTTTTGTCTTGACCTTTAAGAAATCATCCTCCAGAAATTTCACATCTCTAGAGACAAAAACCTTTTGGGTCTCAAGGTCGTAGAGCTGGTATCCAATACCATCTTTAACATACCTAATGAAGTAACACTCACGAGTGTGAGATTCTAGCTTACTTGCGTCCATGTTCTTCGCATGGACCAAGCAACCCCAAACCCTCAAGTGATTAACACTATGTTTGGTTCCATACCAAAGCTCATGAGGAGTCTTAGGTACATATTTGTTAGGAATCTTATTCAGGATATATATTGCCGTCTCTACTGCAAATCCCCAGAAACTAAGTGGTAAATGTGCTTTGCTCATCATTGAACGTACCACCTATTGCGTCTTTCAGCAACACCATTATGTTGGGGAGTTCCAAGAGGAGTGACATTGGAGACAATTCCATTCTCTTCAAGATATTCTTTGAATTCATCTGAGGGGTACTCGCCACCTCGATCAGATCGAATCCGTTTAATCTTCCTATCGGTTTGGTTCTCAACCAAAGCCTTGAATTCTTTGAACTTTTCAAAGGTTTCAGATTCATGACGTAATAGGAAGATAAACCCATATCGCGAATGGTCATCAATAAACGTCAAATAATATCGATATCCATTTCGAGTCGTGGTACTGAAGGGACCACATACATCGGTATGTACTAGGTCAGTAATACCTTCGCATCTTGTAACCTTGTTACAGAAAGGCATCTTAGTCATTTTACCTCGAATACAATGTTCACAGGTAGGCAAAGATTGAACCTGTAGAAAATCTAAAGGTCCATCCTTTATCAATCTGTTGATCCTATCAATAGATAAATGACCAAGCCTTTGATACCAAATCATATTCGAATGATTTTTATTCTCCCTGCATCTTTTAACGTTTTTATATGTGGTATTAACATTCATGACATGCTCATCAATGCATAATTCATAAAGTCCACCAGAAGTCAAAATACCATCCGCAATATATTTATCATAATGATTTATGACTAATTTATTAAAGAAATGGAATGAATATCTACTTCTAACAAGTTTAGATACAGATATCAAAATCCTTCTGACTTCAGGTACATAAAGACACTCTTTAAGTACTAAGACTCTAACACTAGATAATGATAGTCGACATGTCCCGACGGCGACTACTGCAACACTAGCATCGGATCCCCTCAAGATGACTATCTCCCCTTCTTCCATATTCCTAGTTTCCTGAAACAAATGCATCAAATTGCATACATGAATAGAAGCACCAGAATCTACAGCCCAACTTCCTTCTCATCCGACGAGAAAACTAGTTTCAATGATAAAAGTAGATTTCATACCTACTGGGCTTTACCTTTGTCGACCGACTTCAGGTATTCTAGGCAGTTACGCCTCTAGTGCTCCGACTTCTTGAAGTGGTGACGGACGTTAGCTTTCTTTGATGATATCAGTGTGGATGCATTGGAAGATGAGCCAATGCCTTGACTCTTCTTCTTTCTCTTCTGGGCCGGGCCCTTCCGAGAACCTTGCTTCCGACTGCGCTTCCCTTTGACTTGTGCAACCATTGCACTGCCAGAGGGACCATCTTTCTTCATTACGTCGTATGCAGACTTTAATGCAACAAGAAGTCCAGCGTTAGTCAAGTCCAACTTGTTCATGTGGAATGAAACCACAAAATTATTGAAAGACCTTGATTAGGTGTTCAACCTATTGGTCTGCCAAATGTACATACATAGACATATAGTAACACATCTTTCTTCGGTCAGAGGATGTGTGCTTGTATCGTGATAGTATATAATATAGGACTTTGGTTATCTCGATCTCGTTAAGTAAACTCTTTAACCTAACTAATCTGACATGTCTGAATCTCTATTCCTATGCTGGGAACCTGCATCAAGAAGTCGGTCAGATATGAGCCTAATGAGAAAGGATTGCCATCTCCTGCTTAGTCTAGAGATCATCTCTTAATAATCATTTGACGGTGCTTGATGAGTCCTCTATCTAACTCCTTAGATATTCATCCAAACACCAACCTCTATGATTCTATTACTGAATCAACAGTTGTATGATTATTAAGATGGCATAGTACATAACCCTATTTGTACAGAGGGACCTGATAGTGCATTCATTCATTTAATCTCAGAAAGGGAGCAAAACAATCAACAACTTTTATTGATAAATCAAATATTACAACAACATTTATTGTAGGAATGGTTCGCCTCGGGATAACATGGCTAATAGATATAGCATGCATATCTTCAAACTAGGAGAGTATGAATTTTTAAGTCCAAGACACTAATCATTAATACATGGTAACTCTAAATCAAGGGACTCCTTAAACCAAGTGTAAAAGATCATCTCAAGACTTTGAGTGCATAGTGAAAATGTCAAAGAATAACACCAATTAATAAGTCAATCTTTATGTGATTTTTTTATTATAGGTTAGAGAGTTATTAATTAGACTCATTACACCCTTAGCCTTGAAATGAATTTTTGAAAACTTTTTGCAAACATTGTCACATAAGTATAGAAGTTTTCGAAATAACTTACAAAGATTTTTAAAACAAGTAAAACCCATTTTTGAGACCTAAGTAAATCATTTTTCAAAACAGTCTCACATAAATATGTATGTTTTGAAAATATTTTACAAATAATTTTAATAACATGTCAAAACATATTTTCACAAACCATGTAAAACATCTTTGAAAACCATGTCAAATTTATATAAAATTTTCAAAAACTATTTTCAAGATATTTTGTACAAAAATCAGTTCAAAGAATAATATGATGCCCATAACCCCAATAGTTTGAAAAATTTTAAAAATATGAGCAATGGCTAAAGTATATATGCAATATATTTGGTAGAACCCCCTATACTTTGCTTTTGTTATGTCCTCATAGCACAATGTGATATGAAGCCATAACTCATGCTAAATATAAAAGAAATATACACGAACTGAATCAAGAATCACATGTGCATCATGTCTAAAAGAATCAGTTAGATGAAGAAAATGACTCGGGTCATTGTATACTTAAGCTGAGAAATAGCTTAAGTATAAAGATATGAATTAAAACTAGGTTACTCGAGAGTAATAATGAGAATGATGTTGGATCCCCCCATACTTAGGCTGAAAATAAGCCTAAGAGTACATAACAGGAAGCTAAGTAATGAGGGGATCAATGTTAGTTGAATCTCTAGATGATGAATCTCAAGAGATGATATTGGAGCCTAGGGTTTCGGGAGGCTGGAGATTCAAACAATATCAAACAAACCCTATTATTTCACCAACACACCTAATGAAGACCATAAATATGGTCTAATTATCTCGTCTCTTTTATTAGTGATAATACAAAATTCACGTTCAGTACGAGTAGGCTGACATAAGGTTTGGGCTCTATCCTTGGGATTTGTCATCACCTCTCAAAGAATGCATATATAACTGCAAGTAATTTGAGGTTTTCTCTCCCAAAAACAAGGTGAATTTTTTCTCCATTTTAATTACATCAACTTGCCTTAATAGTCCCATTTTTTTAGAAATTAGGTTATCACTTGTATAAATTCTCTGAACACATAAATCATCATGTACCGTTCAGTCCTTTTTCGATAATATCCTAAGTGACCAATCACGAAATGGGAAAAAATCATGCGGACATGAAATTATGATGTCAAGCTCAAGAGAAATACTTATAGTGGCTCTAGCTCTCTCCATGCATATGCAAGATTGAATATGTTTTATCTAAATACATGCAAGTTGATGAAAAATCTGCACCTAATCATAAGTTCTATTAACTGGGAAAATATCAATTTAATTTGAGATAGGTTGAACATTAATTAAGTATGTCTCACTAAACTTATAGATGAGTGAATCTCATAAGATGAAGTTAGTGTGCCCTAACTTACGATTCAAGCACTAAAGATAATGAGGAAGCTCTAAGAGACGTGTGCCTAAACCCTAGTATCGAGCACTCAAGTTGAGTCCCACCCAACATGGGTGAAACAAACTCAACACACATAAATAATAGAGTCTAGTCCATAATAATATACAACAAATATGAACAAAAGAATATTCGATTTGTCTTGAAGGCATCTTTTGCGGTTCTTCTCAGCATGAACTCCATCTTGAGCTTTCAGCCTCCATTCTCCACGAATGTCCTTGGTGAATAGGCTTGACCACAGAAGAGAAAATATTAAATATTTCAAAGATTATCATCATATATATATATATATATAATAATGTAGAAACCATCACCACGCAGGATTAACCTAGATAAATCAAAAATCATCTTAACCAAAATAAAAAATCTAAATTATTATATTATTGAAGTCGTGTCCTCGGTGAGGGTTCCATCTGATGAATCACTAAATGCATGTATTAATATTTATCTGTTGTAGCACGAGCACTTAGCGTGTCATACAAAATCGAATCAATAATCTCTATGAAGAGGATCCAGCTTTAATTTTTAACTAGGGAAGTCCAGAGTCGAACACAAGGACACGAGCCATAATACGACTATTTAGGTATTTAAATATCTAGGTTAAATATTTAATTAATTATCTTGGTCAAAATAGAGACAACAATGTAGACAAGTAATGCAAGATAAAATGCACATCACAAATGCATTCATGCATGGGTTGGAATGTGATTTAAAACATTTCATGCATGCTAGAAGTAATGACATATTGAAAATCATGAACAAATGCAAATATACTAAATAATATGCCCTAGAACGATCATTCCATCTTAAGCAAATTATCTATTAGATCAACATCCCATTGAGCGAGGAACTTAAAGCCAGGTTTCATATTAATATGAATAAAAGCATCTATTTCCTCTCTAATTAATTAATCAGACATTAAACAACAAATCAGAGAATAAACATAGCCATGTGAAAGAGGGAAACAATGATCATGTGACGAAATTGAAATCACATCAATTAAATATAACATGCTCAAGTTATTTGAATTTGAGTCTAGGGGCGTAAATGTAGTAAACACATGTAAACTAACTAGCACAAACATCACAAACAGGCCCCAAATGGACTAAAATGTAATTATAGAAAATCGGTTGAATAAATTTTGAAATACCTCTGTGTGGGGGTGTATTTGAAATTTTGTAAATCGGTGAGGGTAGATGCACAATTTACCTAGGCCCACAGGCGCACTGCATGTGCGGTCCTAGGCTCGGACGGAGGGTTGTGGATCGGGCCACGTGGCGTCGTCTGATGCTTCAGCTTTAGGATCGGATTGTTCCATGGTTGTAGGCTTGGATTCGAAGATGTGGCTCAATCCGAGCCCTTAGATCGCACCCAATTTGGCGTTATGCAATGGAATTTGTGTCGTCTCCTCGAAAGACACCGTCGTGCACGGTGACTATGAGATTGGACTCCGGTGAGCACCATTGCTCCGCTGTGGCCCTGGAGAATCTCTAAAAGTCTAGGAAGATCACCAAAGGTTCTGCGAAGGTCATCGATACTCCACGAAGATGTGAGAGACTCTAGAGTGACCTAGCGAAGATAGCTCATTGGGAAAGAAATTTCCAAACATCATCTTCTCCAAATTCCGATCATTGAAGACTCTAGTCACCTGCCAATGTTAAGAAAGACAAAAGCAAAGCAGAGCAAGGTATGTGTGTGTGCACGAGTGAAGTGAGATGGAGGGATGGGTCATATGGAGAAGGTGAAGCCCTATTGGGTTTCCTCCACCATGAAGGAAGGAAAATGGGTCAAAGGGAAAACCATGAAGGAACAAAGAAAATGGAGCACATGCCCTTCTGCATGAGTGATGGGGTCACAGTAAAGGTCAAATCCATAATGGATTTGCATGAGGATGTATGTACAAGGCAGGGAAAATCAAATATATTCAAAGAAAATCTATTTACCTTAACCTCAAAGGTGGAGAATGGAGTGTAGGGCTTGGGATTGAAGTTCTTCGGACCTCGGGGTCTTCGCTCCTGTAGGTCAGTCATACCTAGAAGATAAAATTGTTGCCTAATGGCGTTGTGGCTTGGCCATTCCGGCCAAGGGTCGCACCTGGCTGAAGGTCATCGTGGCCTCCATCGATCCATCCTCTTTGTGTCACAGAGAGGACGAGAGGGTTGGGCCTTTGCCTAACGATGGTGGACATCCACTTCAAGGGGCGGCGAAAGGCTATTTGAAGCAGACTCAGGTGGTGGTTGCAGAAGACATCGATGAAGTTTCAACTACCACTAATGGTAGGTCCGTTTGGATTAAGAGTATATGAGTAGGTTGGTAAAGAATATGGAGGTTAGGGGAAGAAGTTCGTGAAGGGAGTTGGTGAATATGGTAGTTGACAACAAAAGGAAAATGGAAAGAAGATGGGTGGTTTGGCAGCTCGCAAGGAGAAGAGGAACTAACAAGAGGTTGAAGGTGATCCGGATACTGTTGGATCATGTGATCCAATGGCTCATGTGAGGGTGTGGTTGGATGGACTATATCCAATGCATCAAGATGATCAAGTGGTCCAAAAAGAGGCACCAACGAGCGTCTGAGATGCACCAAAAGAAGGATCGGACAACGGAAATCAAAGCATGGGCGGCAGGACTGTAGTGGGACACATGACATGATCTGATAGTGCCACGTGGCCCAACCAGGATTGAAGAATATAGAGAAATTATCGAATAATAAAAAAAGAAATAGAAGATAAATCAGAAAAAGTTATGAACGTGAATGTTGTAGATCTCGATGAGATCTACAATTTCATATAGAAGTCAAAGAGATCAGAGGTCATCCATATAGAGATAAAAAACTAAATACGATTTAAAACCACGTGAACGTTATGATTTTTTGCTTAGTCAATGAATCATGTGATTAACTTAAGTAAGAGAGATAAATTTAATGAATTAACCTGATAAATCTGGGATTTATCACCCTTGAGTTCTAAATCAAGATGGTCGTCCACTCCATGATTGGAAGGAGGCTTGCCTCCTTCCGAATCCTCTATGATTATTGATTTGATTGAATTAAATTATATTGAAGATTATTTAATATGTTTAATTTAAATTAAATTAATAAAAATATTGTTGAAAATTTATGCAACAAAATCATTTTTATAGATTAAAAGTGTAAAACAATCTTAACCATTGATTTTGTGAGCATATAGATTGTGATCCATGGACATTCAAAGTAATATAAAAGGGAGGGTAGCCCTAGCTTTTTATTCTACAACATAATTGAAAGATCAAACTCTCTTCTCCATTCTCTATACATGCCCCATCACTCTCTCTCTCTCTCTCACTCAAGAGTGGTTGTCCACCTCGACCTAGAGAGCATCACTGTCGTCACCACATAGTTGAGCTGCTAGATCGATTGCTCGTGAATCTATGCCTTCTTAGGTGTCCCTTGGTCGTGAATAAGATGTTGAATTTCATGAGACAAAATCAGGATATTCATCGATCGGATAATCGACTCTTATTACAAGAAGTACGCGTCTCATCCACACGCTTGCAAGCGTCTCCTCCGTCGGATCGGACTTGAGATAGGAGGTCTCTTACCATAGAGATAAGGATCACAACAATGCTTCAAAGGGTATTCCAATAACTTGTTTGTGATCTTGATGAAACGATTTGAGAAATGTTCTCGAATCATGTGGTTTAATCTCTTTAATTTTTTTTAATTTACATTGCCTCAAGTAATTAGTATGACCAGTTGCTCGAGATCACATTTGATGCGGTCTTTAAACTTTCGTGATGCACTAAGGCTCAAACCATAGCTTCAAGTTGTATCAGAACCATGTTGTTGGTCTTGGATGTGATCTAAAAGCCTCGCTGAACAGGCTTTTATATATCAGATGCGTAGGGACTCGTTGTTTTGCATAATATGCAAGTTTGAATTGTTTTCACTATGAATAAAACCCCATGTTTATGCATTGTTTGTATGAGATTTTTTATAATAAAATGTAGTTAGAGTGTCAAAATATGTAAACAAAATAGTAGCCTATAGTTGGCACCAAAAGTACATGAATTAATATCTGAAGAGTTCCCGCAAGGAAATTATTTTTGAATGTATTCATGGATCTATAAGAAAATAATTTTTGCTTATTGTTTTCCTATCATGAAACATAAAATAAACTCGTTAAATAAGTACAGAATCAAATCATCAAACCGATCGAATTTATTCTGCGCGATTACGACTATGTTTGCCCTAGATATTCCATATTTAGTAGAGATGGGTCGGATGGTTATTATGTAGTCAAGATCACTTCCTTAATGTATTTATCATTCAATAAAAAAATCAAGGAAATTATGAATCCATCTTGATTAATATTGCAGCTTTCAATTTATAAAAATATTTTATTAAACATCAACAATCACTGAATGAATGTTTCATGATAAAAATCCTAGTTTATCCTATAATAGTTGTAGGATAACTTTTACATGCAAAAATCAAGAACATGTTTGCTTGATTTGACTAGAAATTTAGGGTCTTTAAAAATACTTTTGGATACTTAATATTTCTAAGTGATTACTATATCTGTATCATGCAGGTCACCATTAGCATGTGTTCGCTAAAACATCTTAGTACAATTTGTACCAATTATGTTTTCTTGAATTGATTTGATCATGCTGTCTATGCTGTGGATATCCTAATGGTTTAACTAATTGGCACCCTTCAGCGTAGTGGAAGCGCTCCCTGTTACCATTATCTATCTGACCTGTCCTGATCAGTTTCAAGGATGGGTAGCATGAAAAGACTCTACGTACTTTAATCAACTAATTGGAATAATACACTTGTACAATAGTGAGGATATATACTATATAATAATATCAAGTAAACCTTAATTGTTTCTTGGTTGAATTGAATTTATAATTAATTCAATATGACTAAATTAATTAGATCTAATTAAAATGAAAAACTCTATTATGAATAGATATGCAATTCCCTTTGAAGAATTAATCATGTGAATAGGATTCCTAATAATAAATTAAAATTTGAATGAGATGTGGAGGTTCATATAAATGACATCCATGGTCAACCGTGAAGGTGAAGGTTTCTGTTGCCATGGATTGTATGCAGGAGATGCATGCCTGAAGTGACAGCTTCTGCATCTAACGCTCATGGATCAGGATCTTTGCTCTCAAAAGAGTAAGGCCGTATGCGTAGTGACTCCAATTTCGATTCCTCATATTATTGAGGCGATATTGGATTGTGCATAGTGAGTTCTATTCATGTTGATGGTTGATTCAATTAACAATCGGTCAACATCACCTTTGGGCTGCTGGGCCCAAGTGTTAAAGATCGAATTGGGAAATGCAAGTTGGACTGCAAGGAGGAATGAGTTCCGAATTACAATTTATCAGATTATTGGGATGTAATAAAGGTAAAAAGGAGGTCCTAGATCTTGCTAGAGATATAGCGGTAAGAATATCTCTTATTTTGAAAGTTTAAAAAGAGAATAGACTTTCAAAGTTGAAATGGTTGAAGACTAATTTGATTAGAAATCCTTAATCGAAGAATTTAAATTTCAATATATAAATATTTATATGATTTAATATAGTGCATACTTAATTTCAGACATGAAATCCATGAACCCACTCAGTAGGATTCTAGAGGTCAACCAGTTGATGGGGACTAATTATTTAGATTGAATCCGTAATTTGGATCTTGTTCTTTATGTAGATAACATTTCTTATGTGCTTACAAAGAATAAGAACATAAACCCTCAAACATTGGAACGACTCGAATTCAATGGAAAAAATGATGAAGATCATTCATTGGTCAGGTGTTATATTCTAAGGTCATTATCCAATGTGATTCAAAAGCAACATGTGGACATAGACACCGCTTAGGATATAATGCTGAATCTAAAAGAGATATTCAGTTATATGAACCACACTCAACATTATAATGTAACAAAAGACCTTATTCGTTGCAAAATGTAGGAAGGAACTTCAATTTAAGAACATGTAATCAAAATGTTAGGTTATCTCTTCGAAAGGGATGTAGAAATGCAGAACGACTTCATTCAGATGTATCTGCCCAAGTCTGTTAATAACTATGTGGTATAATACCACATGAACAAGCTAAACTTGACTAATGCTGAGTTAATGGGCTTCATTAAATTTTGCAGAAGACGTAATGAAGAAAGAAAATCCCACTGGCAATGCAATGGTCGGATGGGTCAAGGGGAAGTACGGATGGAAGCATGGGGTTTGGAAGGGTCTGGCCTAGGAGAAAAATAAGAAGAGTCAAGTTGTTGACTCATCTTCTAATGCTTCTTCAATGATAGAATCTATGAAAATCAATCTCTGTCATCACTGTAAGAAGCCGGGCACCAGAAACATAACTACCCAGAATACCTAAAAACAATCGAAAAAGGTAAAGCCATGGCAGGTATAATATCTACTTTCATAATTGAAACCATTTTTTTCATAGGAAGAGAAGGAAGTTAGATCATTGATTTTGGTGCTTGATTATTGCAGATTATCATGGATTTTTATTTAATGAACAATGAATAATGTGGTATATGTGTCATTGCAACCCAGAACTCTCCAAATCAAAAATTAATCTAGCAAGAAATATAAAACAAAAGAAATGGTAGAAGAGATGCTATTATTTTATGTGTACATCTAGATGATCAAACTCAGGGAGGCATCATTACTTGATGGTTATTTAATGAAAGAAAATTATTAGGGATTCTTTTTCTTTCTCTTTTTCTCTTCATTGTTTGTATGAGATTTTATTATTTTATATTTTTTTTTTATAGATTTTTAGTAATTTTCTAATATTTTATATTTTCTAATTTTAATTTTTTTAATTTTTTTAATTTAATCTTTTTAATTTTTAAATGAAATCAAATAAAGGAAATTGTAAACAATGTAAGCAAAAGCTCTTTTTTTATTTTTTAAAAATATTAAAAATAATCAAAAATAGAAAAAATTTTCTTTTTTGTTTTATATGATTTTATACTATTTCTTATTTTTATGAAATTTTCATTTTTTATATGGATTTTTAATGGTTAAAAACAATAAACAGAAGACAAAATAAATCCAAGCTACCGTTTTTGGTTTTTTTAATATAAAGTTAATCATAAATATAGGAAGATAAATTAAACAGGAAGTAAATTTTTTTAATCTTGATGTTCTTGATCCCACGCTCCTGAAGTGCTATGGAAGAACTATGAAGAATGTAAGAGTTGTTGAACTTGATTTGCTTGATTCTCCTCCAATCTACCTCTTATGTAGTGTTTGAATGTCCCAGATGTTTGTTGGTGGTCCTCCACGTCGAGTAGTTATGGAAATGAGGTTCTAGTCCTTTTGATTGGGCACTTGGAGCATTGGTTTCGATGTATGTGCAGGGGAACCTCCAGGTTTCAAACTCTGATCCCAATTATAGTTTCTCTTCCTGCAATCAAATCTATGCTCAGAGATGAAGCTCTGGACACGTTATTATGCTAAAACAAGGGAAATGAGGGTGCATGAATCAGTCTTCGATGATGTAATCAAAATGAGACCAAAAACTCATATATGAGATGGATCTGGGGAACATATCGTGTTGAGAGAAGCAGAGACATTTCATGATTGAACGACGATGATCAGATAAGAACAAAAGTGAATGTATGACCTCCAATCAGGCAAATCAGAGGTTGAATAGAACTCGACCAAATTAAACATCAATCAAATAAACTTTGCTAAATTAAAAGCGACAAAGAAATGCTAATTGATCAATGGTGCCCTACGGTGGAAATGAGGTGGCTGCGACCTTGATCTAGTAGTGAAATGGTGGAGAAGCTTGCCGCACTGGTGGAACTCCGGTGGAAGTCTCATCTCAATCTCCAGGTGATCTCACATGCTCCTGATTTTGGAGAGACTTCACTATCACTTCGTGTATACTCCATAAACCAATCTCAAGGTGACATTAGGTAGAAAACAGATCTGGGAGGGTAGTTATGTATGAAGGTGATGGGAGGATATGAAATTAGAATGGCATGCGAACCGATGCCAAAATTTGCAAAAAATATTCTGATTTGAGAGTCTGGTTTCTGAAGATTATTTGGGAAGAAAAATCAAGCAAAATGGGTAACTGCATAGGCCAAGAGTAATTTTGGAAGAAGGATAGTTAGTTAGGTTATGTTGCTTTTTAGGTCTACAGGGGGAGATAACCGGGGTCAACAGACCCGGGTCAGCTAATCAGAAGCTCTGACCCGCAAGAAGACAAACAGAAAAGGCAAAATAGTCAGTAAATAGAAGAAAACTATGAAAGAAATAACAAATAGCTTTAAATTAAAATGTTTAGAAATTAAATAATGTTAATAAATAAATAACTTATTTTTGGTGACTTTTAAGTGATCTAAATAAGTTAAATAAATAGTATAAATTAAATAAATACCTTTATTCATAGATAAAATACTTATATACACAACAAAAAAAATTTTAAATAATTTTATACAAATATGTACATAATTTATTGATTTATTAATTTACAGAATAATTTAAGGATTTTAAATATATTTTTATTTTTTTATGAGTTATTTCAATAAGTTAAATAAATAAAAGTACATACAATATTGGTAGTGATACCTATATTAGAAGTATCATTATTTTATTTTTGGTTCATTTTTATATTATTATTTTTATTTGTATTTTCTAAAAATAATAGAAAATATATACAAAATAGTAAAAACATAATATGTGAAAAAATACAAAGAAATAAGTAAGCGATTAAAAATAATATATAAAACATAAGTACAATATACAATAACACTCCAAAAAGCCATCTTTCATATCTTAACTTTGATTTTTATGAAACCAATTTTATTTTAAAGCTTCTTTAAATTTGAACAAAACGAAAGTGATTTTTTTTATTTTGAGTTTTTTGTGTAGAAGATATTGATCTGTAAAGTTTAGCATTGTGGCTTTTTTAAAGTGTCATTTCTCTAATCTTGTATATGATTTCTTCTTGAAATTATTTTTTATTATTTACAACTAATTTTCATGTACAAGTTCCAAGAATAAAACGTCTTTATTTGAGGTTATTTTAGTGATAAATAAAATACTAGAAGATATATGCAGTATATACAGTGATGAATATACATGTGAACAATGGTTTTCTGGATTTTTGTAAATAAAGATTCTATCTCCTCCAACTTTATTTCTTCTCGACTAGGTCAAGTCTTAACCTACACTCAGGGTTAGGATCAACCTGTATTTATTACATATATACAGACTTATTTATTTTCTTTCTTTTTTCTTAATTTCGTTATTTATTAATTTATTTTGGGCAAAAATTACGATAAATATACACATAGGATCTGAAATTTATTAGGAAGTGAGAACATTAGAATTTATAGGTGTTTTATAAGGGATTTTAAGCTAAAATAAATGAATAATGATAATGAATTGGTGATTCATCTATGCTTATGTTCATGTATGCAATTTGTTACATCTATTTTAGGAAACTAGGAATCTTGATGAAGGGGGGATAGTCATGCAGAAGGGATCTGATTCAACTATTGTAGAAGTCAGCAACAGTTGCTGCAGACTATCATTATCTAGTGGAGATTCATCATACTTATAGAGTATATTTATGTTCCAAATGTTAGAAGGAACCTTATATTTGTATCTAAGCTAGTTAGAAATGGATATTCTTTCTTATTCTGTAAAACACTTATCATAAGTTGTTATCATAGATATATTGTGGATGGTATTCTAACTTACGGTGGACTCTATGAATTGCGCATTGATGAATCTATCATGAATGTCACTACCACTAATAAAAACCCTAAATTAACCAAAGAGGATGAGATCATTCAAATATGATTTGGCATCAAAGGCTTGGTCATTTATATGTTGATAAGATCAATAGATTGATAAAAGATGGACCCTTAGATTTTCTACAGGTCCAAACTTTGCCTACCCGTGAACATTCTATTCGAGGTAAAATGACCATGATGCCTTTCCATAACAAGGTTACATGATTCAAGGCTATTCTTGACCTAATACATACCTATGTAAGTAATCCCTTCAGTAGCATTACTCGAAATAGATATCGATATTATTTTACATTTATCAATGACCATTCAGGATATGGTTTTATCTTCTTAAAACGTTATAAATCTGAAACCTTTGAAATGTTCAAAGATTCCATAGATTTAGTGTAGAACCAAACTAGTATGAAGATTAAACGGATTTAATATGATCGAGGTGGTGAGTAAACCTCAAATTAATTTAAGGAATACCTCAAAGAGAAAGGAATTGTCTCCAATCTCACTAGTTCTGGAACTCCCCAACTTAATGGTGTTGCTGAAAGATGCAACAGGACCATCATGGACATGGTATGTTCAATGATGAGTAAAGCACATTTTCCTCTTAGTTTCTTGGGATATGAAGTTGACTGTAATATATATCATGAACAAGATTCCTAGCAATGCTGTACCCAAAACCCCTCATGAGCTTTGGTATGGTACCAAACCTAGTGTTATACACTTGAGGATTCGGGGTTGCTTGATCCATGTGAAGAATGTGGTGGCAAGTAAGCTAGAATCTCGCACTCGAGAGTGCTACTTCATAGGGTATGTAAAATATGAAATTAGTTACCAACTTTTCGACCCTGAAACTCAAAAGGTTTTTATCTCTAGAGATATAATATTTCTGGAGGATGACTTCCTTAGAGGTCAAGACAAAAATGAAGTGAAGGACTCATTGAGTCCCCAAAGGATATTGAGCTTACTGGAACAATAACTGAAGATGTATACAAAGATGAAACACCCCTACCTTTTTGAAAAAGTTCGAGGGTGGTTGTACAACCTAAAAGGTACCGATTCCATGTGTTTGGTTAAACTGCATTGATCCATCTTCATTTTATAAAGCAATCACGGATCATGACATAGATAGATGTATGCTAGAAATGAAGTTTGAAATAGAGTACATGTAGAAGAACGGTGTATGGACCCTAGAGATCAACCTAGAGGGGTAAAATCCATTGGGTGTAAATGGATCTTCAGGAGAATGAGGGGACCTAATTGGCAAATAGAGAGCTTCAAGGCTCGGCTCGTAGCCAAGGGCAAAACACAGAGAGAAGGCGCCGACTACGGTGAGAAATTATCGTCTGTGGGTATGCTTAAATCCATTAGGACATTGCTAGCTATAGTTGCATATCTTGACTACGACATATGTGCTTTCCTCAATGGATATATCAAGGATGATATCTATATGGAGAAACCCCATGGATTTAGTGCTGAGGAAGGAAAAGTATGCAAGTTGAAGAAATCCATATATGGGATCAACCAAGCTTCTTGTAGTTGAAACATCAGATTTGACAAAACTATAAAGAGTAATGATTTAGTTCATAATCTTGATGAACCATGTATGTACAAGATGCTTAGTAGGAGCGCCATTGTGTTTATCGTGCTTTACGTAGAAGATATCCTTATCATTGGGAATGATACATGGATGAGGACTAGTGTTAAGATCTAGTTGTCACAGAACTTTGAGATGAAAGATCTTGGAAAAGTCTCGTATATCTTGCATATGAAGCTGTTCAGAAACAGAGAAAAGAGGCTTTTGGGATTGTCACAACATGGGGTCTAAAATGGTATCCTCACAGTAGTAAAGATATCTAGTCGTTGACGCTCACAAAACCCACAGTCAATCAATAATTAACCCATACAGATAATCAAGCAGTTAAGAGAAAGAGTTAGAATTTATTATAGCCTACTAAAAATATATAGTGATAAGCAAATAGGGGTCGAACACAGGAAACAATGATGTAGAGCAGTGGAAGACAGTACAATCAATCACAAGGAATTTACCTTTTTAAACACAACCAATTATTGTTTCTATGGGTTTTAATTTTTTATATTTTTGAATTTTAATTTTTATATTTTTTAATTGTTTTTAATTTTATATTTTTTATTCTTTTTAGATTTTTAGATTTTTAATTTCTTTTTCTTTTTAAATATATTATATAGAATATATAACGTTATATATACAATATAGGGTAATATATATAAATACTAATAAAAAATATATTTATATATAATAAATAATTTTGGACCTTTAAATATTTTTTTACCGTTTTGTGATTTTTAAATATTTTTACTACTTTTTATGGATTTTTAAAGTCAAAATATCCCAAATCAGGGATTAAATAAATAGGCTGAATTGAAATTAAGAGGAAAATTAACAAAAAGAATAAAAAATTCTTCAAATAAATTTTAAAGATAAATAAAATAAAGAGAAAATTATAAAATAAAAAAAATGATATTTTGGATTTTCTAGGAATTTTTATATTTTTTAACGGATTTGGGGGATTTTAATTTTTATGTGTTTCCTTTTTCTATTTTTAATGATTTTTGGTCTGAAGGCTCAAAATACTTAAATAAGCAAAATAAAATTTTTTGGGAACTTTTCAATACATTTTATATTTTTTGGTATTTTATATTGAAAATGTGGAATATTTGTGCTCTTTAATTTTTATTAAATATTAAAAAGTCTAAATTGCAAATATAAAAATATGGCTTGAAAGTATGCTTAATCATGAGGTTAACCCTATTTTTGGTGATTTTTGGAGCATAGACACTATATCTAATTAAAAGAATAAATGCATAAAAAACACTGAACTGGTATGGGTATCTATGTAATTAAAATAAAGCTCTGGGGTGAATATGAAAAATGTAATGAAATATAAAAATGAAATAAAACATTCTTGGGCTAATTTGAAATACAAAAACCCACAAGGGTATCAATGCAATATGCTTACCTCATGTGGGACGACACGTGAGGTGAGCAGTTATTGACTCAACTACAAATGATAAAAATGTCAGGGTCTTTTTGCAAATTTTCCGAAAATATTATAAAAGCAGATGAAAGTTCATGTACTAATTAATAAAATACAAAACATTTGGTGTGATGTACAAAATACCAAACAAAAGGCATGATCCAATGACGATGCACGCCTCACTTAGCCATGTGTCACGATCTGGTGTAGTGATGACCGTTTGTAGGAGACGACATTAGATAGCCCAAGGGAGATCAACGATCAGGACATGGCAAAATCAGAGTAGTTGTGAGTTCTGGTGTCTCAGCTCAATCGGACGGCATTAAGGTCAACTAGAAGAACTCACGAAGAACATGGACTAGGAAAGTTTCAATCGATTGAATCTCGTGATAGTCGGCCTCTTTCCAGCTCTTCAAGGCTACAATAGGTCCCCAGGGTACTTCCCTACCAGAGAGGAACTCAGAAATGGTGCGGGAAGATCTGATTGGTTCAATGGAGCACATAGACCTGGGTGTTGTCCCTAAGCTTCGACTAGCCTCGAAGAAGCTCCTCCTTTGATTTCTCCTACAGGGTTCTGTCAACGGTAAAAATGCGAAGCTCTAAAGAGCCATACGGGGTGGAATGGGTGAGGGGTGAAGTGGATGGAGTCCATTCGACGAGCTGTAGAGGAGGCGGGACTGAGGGCTCAGTCTGAACAAGATCGATGTGAGCGGGAGTGCGTCGGATGATCAAAAGGTGGAGATGAAGAAGATGGAGGTGGTACGCGAGGCAAAGGTTGTTCGGTTCACCCATATATGAGTGGCGGTACTACCCTTAGTGACTGTTATGATATGGAATTTAAAGAGCTCAAAAAATAGATGGTACTTGGCCAGGAAAGGAGAGGAGTGACCTCACGGCGGAGCGGGCGACGATGACTAGGATCGCCTCAATTCAACGGCAAATCAGGTCGCTGGACCTTCCCTGAGATGCTTGCTGTCACCAGGCTCGTCGAGGGGCAAGAGGACTTGGGTTAGAGTGGCAGAAGAGAAATAAAAAATGCGAGGTAGGACAGAGGTGATTATTTATACCGACGAGTTTTGATTCGAGAAGATCGCTCGTTTTAGAGGCTCAACGATTGAAGAAAGATGTGTGTGTGAAAGAGAATTCTTCGAGGAACTAAAGTCATCGAAGGATCGAAACGAAAGGGTGAAAGGATCTTCCTACAAAAATCGGAGAAATCAAGGTGGCAAAGTAAGTGAGACTGGCAGGCACTTCAACCAAGGGGAGACTGGGGAGTTGACCTAAGTCAGCCTGCTCTCTCCCTGATTGTTCACGTCAATTAAGTAAAGATAAAATAGAAAAAAAAGAATATGAAATTGAAATAAAATATAAAATTATTTTTTGAAAAAAACTATAAACATGAAAAATATGTATTATTTTATGTGGTATTGTAATATGATTTTTATTTATTTTTTGGAGTTAATTTATTACAAGTCACCTTTTTAATGGTACAATTATTGGTATATATAGCTATGTTTTCAGTATTTATTTTTATTTTGCATTTTTCTATTTTATTATTTTACATATTTACAACTTATTTCTATATACATACATATATTTTTACCCTAGTTTTCTCATATAATATATACACTTAAATAAATATATGTATTAAATATATATGTATAAGTATATGTATTTCATTTATGTATTTTAATATATTATTTTATTTTTATGTTTTATTTATGGTTTTTATGTTCTAAAGATGTACATGTATTATAAATAATATTTACATAATTATAAAAATATAACATTATAAAAATAAAAAAGAAAAAATAAAATGAATACTTTATATAGGTATAATATACAATAAGGGTCCAAAACCTAACATTCACATATTAACTCAAATTTAAATGAAACATCTTTCATTAAATAGCTTATTAAAAGTTATATATAATTAAAAGCGATTTTGATGCATTTTGAGTTTTTATTAGGAAATATGGGTCTGTGAAATTTGAGTTTGGGGATTTTATTTTGCATATAAAAATTACATTGTATATTTTTTTAGTGAAATCAATTTTGTTTGTTTATTTGTATCTTTATCTACAAATTTCATGTACAAAGTTTCTTTATTTGAGATATAAATACTAAAGAATAAAAGAGGTGTCAAAAAAGACCTATAGATGAATTAAAGAATAGGATTTTTATGTGTTTATTGGCCTTTATCTCCCCCTACTTTATTCCTTATTGACCTAGTCATCAAGATGCATAGGTCTCGAGGTTTAAGGTCATAAAATACATTTGGCATTTTATTCCTTTTCTTTTCTTTTCTTTATTCTATAATTTTGGCATAAAAAACAATATTATATATAATATTTATACAATAAAGGATGAATGTTAATTTGTACAAATAATGTTATTTACATGCATTAGCTAGGATTTTGATGCCAAAATGATAGAATAAAGCTGATGAAAGTGTGATTCATCACCAACAACACCCAAGATAGGTATAGCCCTTGATTTTACTTGTTTATCTGATGCCATTCATCTTGAGAGTAGTAGGAGATTGTAGGTGCCTGCACAACAGTTGGGATTGCGAGATCGAGCAACTTAGAGAGCTACACCTACTACATCATCTTCTTCACCAACTGAGCAACGATCTAGTGTTTTAGAGCTAGATCATGGAGGATCACCATCACCTTCTACTTCTTCATCACCACTACCTTCACCATCAATATTCAAAAAAAGATAAAAAAAATAAAGGAAGATGCATTACCGAGTCAGCCTTGAAAGAGAACACACCCATTGTGGAGTCATCTTTTATACCAGTAGACCAAGCATCCCATCTAGTTTTCCTTTTTCTTCTTCAACTCATGTATGGATGAAATTGTATAGATTAATTCTGGTTATCCACATGTACATGATGACTCTAATTTGAATACGAGAAATGAGTAGTTTGATGTTTCTAATTCTGTTCGATTTCCTTCAGCTATGAGGAAAAATAGAAAAAATAAAAATCTAAAAACAATATTATCTGATGCTGGAGTGGTAGAGATACTTCTGAACATCTTTTTAGAGATGCCACTCCTTAAGTCCATGGAGTACTTGCATGCATTTAAAAAAGGGAATGAAAGAAACATGTACTCAAAAGTGTCAAACAAGGAAAAACATACGAAAGAAACAGAAAAACACATCTTAAACAAGGACATAGTTCATGCCATCAACAACCTCCCAACCAAAAAGAAAGATAAGGGAACACCTCACATCCGTTGCCAGATTTTTTTATCAAGATTTTAGTCATACTATACTTGATAGTGGATCCTCCACTAATCATGCCATCCTCGCTACTCACTGAGTTTGGGTTGGGGCCTCTTAGATCAACTAGGATGATCCTTCAGTTTGCTGATAGATCGATTAAGAGGACGAGGTACATTATTGAGGACGTTATCGTAACAATGTAAGGAAAGAGATTTGTGGTTGATTTTGTTATTATGAATATGGATACCTCGGCATAGTTACTCCATACATCGATCGTACATGGGCAATCATTCCTTCAAATAGCAGAAGTGGTAGTTGATTATGGTACTAGAGAGATAAACTTTCACTCCCCCAATGACAAGGTCAAGATAAAGATGATCTCAGATCTGAGGACATCATCACCACCACTAGTACATGAGAGAGAGAGAGAGAGACAATTAAAACATATTTTGAGGAATTAGATTTTCTTGCTGAGTTTTGAGAGATAGATCTTTTCATAGATTTCATAGACACCCATGAGTTCCTTTCCCCTAAGCTACCTTTCAAAATCACATTCGACATTAGCTCCCATGTTGATTATTCTGAGTTGTCAGCTGATGGATCGTTTGAGTTGTTTTCTGAGGATTAGTCTGAGTAACTTTCAAAGGTACATTTTGAGACACTTGAGATACTTTTTTCTGAGATTATTGATGGCATATCTCCTATTAAGATATCTTACATTTTTTGTTAATGAATTTTATGAGATTTTTAGCATATTGATGAGCCATACCATTCTGAGTAGAAATTATTCATTTTTTATCTTTCTGAGACATTACTTGTTGGGCCTAAAGTAGCCACTGTGGATAGTTAACACAGTGCAGATATCTACCTTCTACCAGTGTAGTTGTAGAGGTTGCTCTAGAGCTGATTCAGACCCCATCTGCTCAAAGCTTTACCATCAATGTTGAAGTATGACTTCCTTGCAGGTGCAACCCAAATGTTTTTGGTCATTAGCAGATTGTAATTGACTGACGATCAGGAATCTTGCTTACTATAGGGTCTCGAGAGAAACTGCAAGGCCATAGGATGAAATATTTCAGATCTCCTTGGGATTAGTCTAACTTTGTGCTCACGTCATATCTACTTAGAGGATGACAGCAACCAACCACGACAGAGTCAACCCCGTCTAAATCCGAATCTTCGGGATGTTGTTATGAAGCAGACCATGAATGATGTGATGTTGGCTTTATTTATCTCATTTCAGATTTCAATTGGTACAACCCATTGGATGTGGTCCCAAAGAAATCCATGATTACTATCATGATGAATTACCATGGTGAGGAGATCCTGACTTGTGTAGCCATTTCATGGCATGTCTACGTAGATTATCGGTGCCTTAATTCAGCTACAGAGAAAGATCACTTTCCACTGCTCTTTATTGATCAGATTATCGAGAGTTTGGCAGGGAAGGAGTTCTTTTGTTCTTGGATGGGTACTCAGGATATCACCAGGTTTCAATCGCTCCTAAGGACCAGGATAAAATGACTTTTACTTGTATGTTTGGCATATATGCCTTTAGACGATGGCCTTTAGATTGTGTAATACCCCCGCTACATTCCAGAGGTGTATGTTGGTAGTTTTTGCTGACATGGTGGGTAGTTTTCTAGAGGTCTTCATGGATGATTTCTCAATATAAGAGGATAGTTTCGACTTATGTCTTAATCATTTAGACCGAGTATGTCAGCATTGTTACGAGGTAAACTTAGCGCTCCTGTGGGAGAAAAGTCAATTTATGGTGACTAATGGAATTGTATTGCTTCACATCATTTCCAAACATGGTTGGAGGTTGGCCCGGCTAAGAAGTATGTGATCTCCGAATTAGAGCCGCTATGGAATTTGAAGAACTTAAGGTCATCCCTTGGTCAAGTAGGATTTTATAGGCGATTCATTAAGGACTAAACAAGATCGCCAGACCATTGTCTGAGATTCTTTGCAAGGAGAGTGAGTTTGTAGTTGATGAGAAAGTCCTCTTTGCATTTCACTAGATGAAAGACATGGTTACTAGAACTCATGTCCTTCAGCAACCTGGTTGGTCTCTCCATTTTGAGATCATGATGGATGCATCAGACCATGCAGTTGGAACAATATTAGGGTGGAGAAGGGATGGGATACCATTTGCCATACACTAAGCTAGGAAGACTCTGAATGAAGCACAACACAACTATACAGTTATAGAGAAGGAGATGTTAGCAGTGGTGTTCGCTTTAGAGAAGTTACGTTCATACCTACTAGGTTCACATGTCGTTTTATATACAGATTGAGAATGAAATGGCTAACTAGGGTTAAGTTAATTAATTAATGTGTCATTGTCACCCAAGCTAATCGAATCGAAATCGAGAAAATTATTGAACAACAAATAAATCATGCAAGTAAAACGATGGTCTAAGCTAGTTTTATTAACCTGGTACAGGGACTAGGGTCAGACACAAGGAGAACTATAAAAAACCATGTATTCAAATCAAGAGATTTAAGGGATTTTTATTTTTCAGTGGTTTTTAATTTTACATATTTTTAATTTTTGAAAATAAGAAAAATAAATACAAAGAATAAAAGATAAATACAATCTCTTTTTTGTATTTTCAAATAGGGTAAAATAACCCAAAAATAAAGTATTTTTGTGTTTTTAACAAATTTTTTCATGTATTTATAATTTTTGGATAATTTTTAGATGTTTTTGGAATTTTATAAAAACCAAAAACTGATAAAATAACCAAAAAGTGCACAGAGAGGAGTGTTTTTCAAATTAAAAATATCAAATATGCTCAAAACTCATGGGAATCAATTTTATCAAAAAAATATATGCAAATATCTATAAATGAAGACCAAGAACACAATTTTTGGTTTTTTCTATGATTTTATATAAATTTTATGGTGTTTTAGGGTTTTACAATTTTTAGGTTTTTATAAAAGCAAATAAGATGAAAATTCAATAGAAAATCAAACAAATCAAAATAAAGCTACTCTAATTTTTATATTTTTTACGAAATTTTTAGAATTTTTATGATTTATCTAAGGGAACATGTACTTTTTCTCCAACTATTGTATTTCTAATAATAGTAAATAAAAGAAAAATGGCAAAAAAATATCACTTAAATAAAATCCTAATAGGAACTAAACCTAATTTTTATGTAATTTTTGGAGTTATTTTGCTATTTATTATAACTAATAAAAGAGAATAAGAATTAAACAGGACACATGGGACCTAGATGCAAATATGTAAGTTCCAGGGGCCAATAATAACAAGCAATACTATTATAGGGCCATAGATGCAAATATACTATAAGAAGTATGTGTTGCACATGGTTCACAAAACATAGGGCTATAAATGCAAATACTCAAAAATATTTCTATTTTAGAGAACACTTGGAAAACACCGTGGAAAATAATCAAATTACCCACAAAAACACTTGTACAAGCACACGAGTTCAACTCAAGTAGACTAAAATGCAATTAATAAAAATACGAGGACCTAAATGCAAACAGTTTTAACTAAATATTACAATTATTATACTGAATGAAAATAAAGAAAATCACAGGGTAAAAAACGAAATATACCCTTGCAGACACGTGGGGAGTGTGCATGAAGGCTGTGACATACGACCCTGATGGACCGTTGCTCGGTAGAGCTGACAGCTCAAAGAATGTGGCAAACGTGCGATTAGATGGCGGTTTGGAAAAGATCTGGCAGTCAGCTTTTGGGCAATGACATGTGGTCTGGATAAAATCTAGAGGTGGGTTTCCTCATCTAATGGCTAGTACACATGTTGTAAGAATATGAAGAAGCTCTCATCGAGTTTGGTTCGATGGTGAATGTCTAGAGTTGCACTACCTCGATTAGCCGGTCAAAGGGTCTGACACGTCATGGAGTGGAGCCGTGTCGGGTGGAGGTCTTAGACGACTCGGTGGAAGGCTCGATGATGATCTAGAGGTTGGTTTTCTTGGAGCCGCTCCGCCACTTGAGTTGGGGGTCGATTCAACCTTTTTGTGCATGCCTGAACCTGTGAGGCTAATCACAGCTCCATGGCAACTTCTCAGCTAGGGTTATTTGGCTGAAACATGGAAAGAAGTGTTGGGGATATGGGATCGACCTCCATTGTACATGGAGGAAGGAGGTCTTGGCCTAATCTCTCTCTGATAAGCGAGATTTAGGATGATAAGGTCACGAGGGAAAGTGAAGGGTGATATGTCATGTAGATCGGTGCAGGTAGTTGGTTGAGATGATCCAAAGACCTGATGGTCAGAGGAGAGGGAGCAGACATCGATGATCATTAATGAATCGATGATGAACTATGAAATGCAAAGGAAGGAAGATACATGAAGCTATGGAAGTGCTATGAGAAAAACTACAGGTGGAATGGCAGGGTCATTGCCTCAACCGGGCTGCAGAAGACCTGGGAGGCTAGTCGTGGTGGACTCTAGCTACGAGTTGAGCTACGTTATATCAACAACCAAATCGAGCACCGAAGGTGTCCTTTGAGATCTTGTCATGATCCAAAGTCTTCTAGTGAATAAAGGGAGGCACGTGGAGTGAGCTAGGGCATAGAGGAGGTGGAAGAGAACATTTATCGGGTACCTCAGATGTTTAGAACGATCGGGAAAATTTCACGCAATCCGAGGTGGATTCAGACCCACCTAAGGAACCCGAGGATCGCAGATCATCAGGGAGCATAGGGTTCGTAATCTAAGGGAAGATGTGGACTTATCCGATCGGAAAAATGGGAAGAAAATGTGTTCAATGAAGCATTGGCGGATTCGACCCCAAAAGGTGGAAAGGTTGACCTGGGCCGACCAATCAGAAAATAAAATCTACAAAAATCAAAGAATAATTAATAACAAAGAAAATGGCCTTAAAATAAAAAATGAATAAAATGAAAATTGTTTTTTTTTACAAACATTTTTTCTGTGATTTTTAATAATTTTAATAATGTATATGTAGTATTATATATAGTATGCCTTAATATGTAAAGGTATCATAAACCTATGTATTATATTCATGCTTTTTTATTTTATTATTTATCTAAAATATATTAAATTTTATATTTTTATTATTTACAAAATAATTTTAACTATGTAAAAACCTTTTTATTTGATTTTTATAGGTTAACTAAATGTGTTAATTAATTAGAATTATGTACAATGTATACGCTTTGGTCTATGATACAATGAACACTTGATTTTAATTTTGTTTTATTTGTATTTTATGCATTTTATTTTAATTTTTATTTAATTATGAGAAGTGGTTAAAAATACAATATATGCCATTTATTTACAAAATAAATAAATAAATAAATATACAAGTTTGGGTATTGTACAATTGTACAAAATTTAATTTTTGAATTATTTTTATTATTTACATCACATTTTTATATATAAATTTTATTAAGGAAATTAATTTATTTTGATATTATTTTATTTAGAAATAATGTAGGCGAAGGGTATATTACAGACGGGCACTGAATATATACAATGAATAAGGACCCTATCTCTCCCTACTTTATTCCTTGTCGATCGGGATAATATTTGAGCTTCTCTTGGCATTCGGGTTAGTCTATACTTATTACATAATTACAGCCTTAGTTTATTCTTTTTATTTTTCTTTTCTTCTTTATTCTTTTATTTTGGATAAATAAGTGTTAATTATACAATATAAACAAATGCATGCACAATGATAATTATTGGATTTGACACATGTTTAAATGTATTTTCCATAGGGAATTTGGCTAAAATAAAAGATTAAAGGTGTGAATCATGTATTCATCATTCCCCTATACTTACTTTTGCTCGTCCCTTAGCAAACACTTGTTTAAAAAATAAGTGAAAAGGGAATAAAGAAAACAACAAGGAAGAAAGGATAATTAATGATGATTATTAAATTTATCTTCATAAACTTTAAGTATAACGCTCGGTCATACCTTTGGATTATTAGTTTGGTAGAACCTTATTGGGAAATGGATTTAAGACTCAATAGCCCTTAAGTTTCACAATTATAAGTTCAGGTCGCCTCAACAATCAGGTCAGAACAAGTCTACATATGCAAACCCTTATGACTATGAATCCTTCCTTATAATGTGTAAGTGATATATATCTCCTCACCTCAAAAATGGCAAAGAAAGAACCTCCCTCAACAAGGTAACTCTGGTCCGTCGATCTAGCAACTCTTTCCTTGAGGAGAGAGGTATTCTCATCAAAGTTCAAGTGTGACCATCTTAAGAAGAGGGGGAAAGAAGAGGATGGACCATGGCCAGTGTAGCCGCGTATCCCTTGGAGCTTGACCATTGCAGCCAAGTCTCCAGCTGCAAGCTTCCATCTGAGACAACGTATCGCATAAGCTTTGCTTATTCAACTATATACACTCTAGAAGACATTTTATTTTCAATCAGGCATGTCGCCTCTTTTGGAGTTTTTGCACTTTTTATGACAAATATACAACATATCTACAAGCATGCACATAAGGAGTTTTTCTTCTTAAGATAGTAGACTATCCCTCTTTTGAAGCATTATCGCAACCCCATGGCATCTTGTTGTTAGACCTCAATGCTACTAGACAAGGTTGAGATTCACATCCCACCCTAGACGAGGACAAGTGGTTCCACTAGTTGTTACACACTTGTGTCCTACCCCAAGCCAAAGGATTCTGCCCCTTCACCCCCTCATCCATGAAGAGCTACGCGAAGAGTGCTTGTCCAAGTTAAGCCACTATTTGCAAGGGCCATGTGTGCGTTGTTAAGTGTTCTACTTAGACAAATCAAGATGACATGTGAACATAGTCTTGTGGACTCAAAGAATTAAGTCGATAGGACTTGAAAAGTCTCATCTCCATATCCTATAAGGTTCCACTGAAGTTAAGTGGATTAAGATCATAACCAAGCTCCATTCTTCAATTTTATTCTAGACTAGTTTAGATGTCAATAAAGATTTCAAAAAATGTATACACACATACAATACAAAGTTATTTACAAAACATTTGAAAAGATAAGAAAATAAAAGACAAAATCTTTTTGAAATGTATTTCAAAGATTTTTTTTGCAAATTTTTATGGGGTTTATCTTTTTTAAATTTTTAGGTAATTTTAATAAGAATGAAAAGAAAGAAAGAGCTTATAAACATTTACAAGAATATGCACATATTGATAAGTTTTATACACAATTTTTACAAGTGGATTTTATCTACAAATTTTATTAAAGGATTTTTTATATGAAAATTTTATATACATGTTTACAAATAGGTATAGGTTTTATTTACAAAGAATTTACAAAACCTATATACAAATAATTTATATTCTCAAAATTTATAACTCATATGACAAAATATTTTACAAACATTTTTACAAACAATTTTACATTTTTTTCAAAACATTTTCAAAACCATTTTACAAATTATTTTACAAGTCACTTACAAATAATTTTCACAAAAAAGGTTTTTACAAACATTTTGCTTTCACACATTTTACAAACATTTGTACAATATATATAATTTTGATACACAAAATAATTTAAAAACATTTTACAAACAAAACTTTTTCATAAACATTTTACAAAAAAATTTACAAAAATAACTTTAAAGGTTTTTTACAAACATTTTTAGAAAAAGTTTTTGCAAAACAAGCTACAAAAAAAAATTCACACTTTTTCAAAATATTTTTATTCTAGTTGATAAATAATATCCATATTATTAACACACACAAAGTACGAGCTATGGATAAAGTATATATACAATATATACGACACCCCTCTATTCTTAGCTCGAACTATGTCCTAAGAGTGATCAAAAGAGAAACAAAGAAAGACATAAATCGTGCAAAGTATAGAAAGGTGAAAATAGTCCTGTACTACAAGGACTCAGAGAATGAACAAATGAATTGAATAGAATTCAGTGACCCTTCCTATACTTAGGATCAAGTAATCCTAATGTATAAATGATTGTTGAAAAGGGGAAAACCGAGGAAGAGAATGTACATGAACTCAACGACTCAACCTGTCCACCCCTATACATAGGGTAAAGGATTTCTAGGTATAGAAAAGAATATCAACGGTTGAGGGACAAGTGAGGGAGAAATAAAATAATGGAAAAAATATATTACCTCCCTTATACTTAGGGTCGGATATCCCTGACTATAGGTAGCATCAAAGAGGTAATAGAATAGAAATAAATATGAACAACACAGGTTCAACACCCCCTATGGTTAGGATAAAGCATATCCTGAGTATAATAAGAATCCTAAGCAAGACCTGGGGCGTTAAACAAAATGAAAGAATAAAGGAATAAAATAGAAAACATGGATATACAAAGAGACGTACAAGAGTGTAACTCAGGTATGAGATGCAAAAGATGAGAATCAAAGGACACTTCTCATACAAAATGAATTGGGGAAACATCAACGGTAAATGGTTTATGATCAAGAAAGGGCTTTAGGTGTTGACCGTTGACTCGAAAGGTGGACACAGAATACAACTTGGATATATCAATACTTCCATTGTCGTGCACCTTTCTGACTAAATAAGATCCCTTCCATTTGCTTTGTAATTTCCCTGAAAATAATCTCAGTCTAGCTCAAATATCCATACTCTCGGGTTCGGCTCAAACTGCTTAAGGTTGATGAAAGAATCATGCCATATCTTCACTCGATCTTTATACTATAGGCAACTAGAAAAGGTTGTATCTCTAAGCTCCTCTAGGGTAGCCAACTCTGCTCTCCTCTGATCTCCTACACTCTCTGGATCCAATAATATCTCGGTGACTGCATATAGTGACTTGTGCTTGATTTCCAAAAGTAAGTGGCAAGGCTTGCCATAAACGAGTTGAACCGGAGACGTACCCAAAGGTGTTTTGAAGGATGTCCCACATGCCCACAAGATCAAGTCCAGAGGGTGTGACCAATCCTTTTGGTCTAGGCAGACAACCATCTGCAATACTGTCTTAATCTCCTGGTTCAAAATCTCAGCAAGACCATTCGTCTATGGATAATATGGAGTGGAAACTCTATGGTCTATGTTGAACTCGTTAGCAAGAGACCTTACTTTGTAATTGATAAAATGAGTCCTCTACCAGAAATCAAAACTCTAGGGACACTGAACCTTGATATGATATTTTTCCTCAAAAATCTACAAACAGTCCTCGCGTCAGCGGCTGGGGCGGGGATGGCCTCAACCCAACAACTCACATAATCCACAACCAAAAAATTGTACTCAATCACGAATTCATTTGAATCCTTGAAGAGTGTTGGACCCAAAGGCCAGATTGGAGAACCTTTTGTGTTGCCCATTCCAGAGTGATGTCCTCCTACCTCAAGCTTGTGCAATACGTGAGGATTCTATGATGCTCCTTCTGAGGAATACATTGATGTAAAACACTATCCCTCCTTCATGGTAAAGGGTGGGATCTTCATAACGATACAACTTGGCTTTCGCCAGGAAATTCTCAAATCGCTACCTTGTCCAACCTTGTGGAACATTTTTGGCAATAGGATAGTTCACAATTTCAACATACTATCAGAGAAAGGTGATAGGAAGAATCGCCTTGTTTAGAAAAGTCTCAGTGATAGGTGTGGTTGTCTCAAAATCCTCAAGATAATCTAATCTGGAGAAGTGATCCACCACCACATTCTTGAATCCAGGTTTATCCTTAATCTGAATATCAAACTCATGGAGTAGAAGGATCCATTGATGAATCTCGTATTCATCACTCTAAATCTCATTTATTAAGCTCAAATCCCTCAAATCAACAGCATTTTGGCATCTATTTTGCATAATTAGCATTCATGCATGTTTCCATAAGAATTGCATTTTAGCACAAAATCTGCACAAAATAAGAAGCCAAAAATCCAAGCCAAAATGACCTATAAATAAGCCTAACTTCCCAGATTTTTAACACATTCATGCTAACTCCGAATAACTCAAAACCACTTCCACTGTGTACATATCACTAACAAGAATAAAAGAAAAATACAAAAAAATAACTAACCCAAATAAGTGGACCAAAAACCCAAACCCTAATTTCAGGATTTTCGGACTAAAAGCCACATATCTTCTCCATCAATGTCCGATTTAATCCTACTCACTTTTGAACTAATGTACATTCAATTACCTTCAAAACAAGACCAAGTTCAAGTGAATCGGAGCCCATATGTGAAAGTTGGGTTTTGGGCCTTTTTTGTACATTGTATATTTTCGCGGTTTTTGACCTTATATTTTATGTATATATTTTCTTTATCAATAAAAATCAAAAAAAAAATTAGAATTAAGTGTCTTTATTTATCTCTGATTTTACCGTAATTTTTCCGGATTTTTATCGTGCTTAAAAATGACAAAAAAATTATAAAACCCAAAAATCAAGGTATTCTATGTACATAGGATACCCCAAAAATTCACTTTTTACATTTGATCGAATTTGGTTTTGATGTCTTCATGAGAGTTGTAGATCTCATCGAGACGAGCAACTTTCATGAAGAAACTTTTTCGATCCGAGGTCGTTTACTATTTTTATCGATTTTACAAAAGATTTATTCTCGAATTTTGTGGTGCTGACACGTGGCAGCACCTGGTGCCGCCACGTGTCAGCCATTTTTGGCACTTTTAATATTCGGTTTTATAAAAAAAAAATATTAAAAACAACGCACGTGCGTCGCACGTGCCTCCCCAGGCACGTGCTCCGCACGTGCCTCCGCCTCTCACCTTGTGCCGCCACGTGGCGCAACGGGCACCGTCCGATCAAACGCGATCGGACGGCGCCTGTGCGTCGTCCACCTTGCGCCCCCTCTCCTTCCCCAACTATCGCCGCCGCCCCGCGATTTCAGCCCGAAATCTCCGCCATCGCCGCCGCGCATCTCGCGGCCACATCTCGCGCCGCCCGCGATCATCCCCTTCAAATCTCCATCTTCGATTCCCCCATCCAATCAAACCCTCGTCACATCGCTCCCGATCTCCTGCCATACCCGGCGACCCAACCCATCCTATTTAAGAACCACCGCCGCCGCCCTCGAAACGCATCCGCCGTTTAAAGCCCTAAGGACCCCCCCTCTCCGGTAGTGACAGGACCGGCGAGCCTCCTCCATCGGCGTGATCCGAGGTCACCGCTCCTCGTCGCAGCACCGCCCGAGCGCCGCTGCTCGCTCCGGCCGACGCCGTCGAGCTTCTTCCAGGTATACTCTCTCTCTCTCTCTCCCTCTCTCTCTACCTCTCTCTTCCGCTCTCCGCCCACGCCGTCGACACCACCGCCTCCCTCCGCTCCCGCCACCACGCCGGCTCTGCCTCGTCTCCAACACCTTCTTCTCCGACAACCACTCGCTTCTCCAGCGCCACCACGCCACCGCCTTCGACATCGCTGCACCGCCAACCACCCTCGACAACTCCATCGAGCCGCTCTCTGGGCCGTGTGTCGGCCAGAGGAGGCCTCTGCTTCTCCACCGTTCGTCAACGACATCCACGACCGACTCCTCCGTCCTCTCCGCCTAGGCCGTGTGTCGGCCGCTACCATCGACCACTCCGCCTAGCTGCACCGCCCGACCACCGCAGGAGGCGGTGGTTCTCCTCGCCGCTCCTCCGCCCAGCTACGCGGCGGTGGTTCTCCAGCCCACCACGCCTCCTCTTTGCCGGCCGGGCCCGTCAGCCCGAGACCCCCACACGTGAGGCGCACGTGCGTGGGGGAACTTCAGCCGCAAGTCAGCCCAGGGGTCACGTGCGCGGCACGTGACCCGTTGGGCAAATTACGGGAGCACCCCCGAGTTTCTCATATTCACGCCTGAGCCCCCGTTTCTAAGGGCACGTGCCTGGCACGTGCCACTTGGATATTTTGCAGTAGAGACCCCCCAGATTCTCGGTAATTACACAGAAGCCCCCCTCTGCATTTACTTATATTATATTTGCATTTGTACCCCTGTGTTCCGTTGTTCATTTGGACCTCATCTTTACATTATTTTATTAATCCAAAAATAGCATGATGTTGGTTAATTAGTTTTCTACGCTTTGAAATGTTGTGGTTAATTTTGTGACGGACGGTTAATTAATAAATATTTATTTGGTGAAAATTTGCATATTTATACCCATCTCTTGCTCTAAAATTGATAGTTGATTAACCATTGCTCTAAAAATTCTCGAAAAATCACACATTGTAGAGTTAATTATTCTTAACATTGTGCCCAAAAAGATTTGCATTTGCATGCATATTTTGTCCTGTAAAAATCATTTTGCAAATTTTAGTATTTAATTTTTAGTAGGTATTAAACCCAACATTTTCGAGGTTTAGGATTTTTCTGAGATCCGTCACCTAGTGATAGATCTAGGATAATTTTGATTCTCGAAAATAAGTAGGTTTGATATTTATTAAAATTAATATTAAAAATCATTTTGTTTGCATTTAAAATCCATAAAAAATTCATATTGCATCCAAAAATTCCAAAAAAAATGCAGTGCATCCATTTCATTATAGTTTACATTGTGGCCAAGTTTCGTATTTTTTCGGACATCATTTGAACGTAATTTACATTTTTAGTCCCTAAATAAGGACAAAGTTGCATTTTGCATCTTTTATTGCATTGAAAATTCTAAAAAAAAAGACCGCCTCGAAAACCGAACACGAACTTTGATAGACTTAATTCTAGGTTGTTCCTTTGCCTCCTTGTGATCGACCTTGGCACTTGCCCAAGTAAAATAAACATAAAACCACGAGATTAAAAATTGAAAATCATTTGTGGTATTTTCTTGACCGTTTCCGATTGCCGCCTACAACGCACGACACGATAAAAACAACTTTTTAATAGCAGCATTTTCGGATCCGTCAGATGGCGCCGTTGCCGGGGAGGCAAACGGCTTAGTTTTTTGTCTTGAAAATTGTTGTTCGGTTTTCCGCATTCGGGTAGTCTGACCCCCGAATTTTTCATTGTAAATTCCATTTTTTTTTCTGCAATTTATTTTCAGCATTTATTTTTTATATTATTTTTTGAGTCACTCTCTTACATTTTCTCTCTTATTTTTTGCGAGGTACCTTGTACGTGGAGCGGTTTTCAATAACCGACGCAACTTCACCAAAAACCGCAATTAATTTAAGATCGAGTTGAGTCGTGAGAGAGAATAGAGTCTAGGATTTTAATTTCTGCACTTTTAATTTCTGCAATTTTACAGCGGTGTCCGTTTGGACTCTCGCGTGTGTAAAAGACCTCTAAACTTTATTCTGTGGTGTGTCGTGGCCTGTTTCACTCTCCGGCGAGGGTGGGGCCCGACTTGAGTGGCGATTAGGATAGACCTGCACTTACGGCTCTCAGAGCATTTATATTTTTGCTTGTGCTCGTAGGATCTTAAGCCACACTGCACTTTAATTGAGACGCACATAGATCGTTCAACTTAGCCAAATTTAAATCAATTCTTCCCGCTAATAGAACTTTCTGCTTAGGTGCGGTTTTTCCATCGGCTTGCATTTCATTTAGATTAATTTTTAAATTCTGTCTAGCATCCCACATGGAGATTGCGAGGATTCACTGTAAGTCTTCTCACTGAGCATTCATCATAGTTTTCCGCGTGCATCGGCTTTTCTCGAATTCCTCTCTCTTGTTTTATAACATAACTTTAAAGGAAATTGGGACTGGACGGTAGACGTGTATTTGTGCTCATCTAATTTTTCAGTGACCACCTCATTAAAATCGGGACTGCTAAATATATCTGATTCAAAGAACCCATAAAATCAAGAATTTTTGCGGGAGAGCAACCCCGACATTGTTTGATTTATCTTGCAGCGAGGAGAGTAACGCACACTAGGATAGAGCCCAGCTCCAAACCTAAACAGCTCGTCTAAACGGTTTGCAAGATTGAATTTATCACCAACTAAAATTGAAAAGATAATAGCCGAAATCTTACGGCTTCATTGTGTGAGTTGGTGAACCCAGGGTTGATTTGTGTTTGTATTGGTGTGCGTGAACCGATATCAAAAATCAATAGCCGCACATTTGATAAATTTTCTGTCCCATACAATCATCTCTCCCATCTCTTGATTTTAATCTCATCATGGAAATTTTTCCAAATTTCAGATCCAACCCATCATTTCTCTCAACTCCTTCAAAAATGACCGAACACCACTATGAAAACAAATCTATGTCGGTTTGGCCCAAATCCACTACTTCCTCTTCGTTTAATCCTCCAACATTTACGGGAAGCTTTCAACCGCAGATGACTTCGACCTCATTAAATCCTTTCTCAAATCATCCAACCACACCATCTTGGACTGAACCGTCTTATTCTCACTCTCTCGCCAATGAAACATTTCAAGATCAAAATATCTTTAAATCCCATGACTGGCAGAGAACCCAAACCCAGATGGAAAGACATGCGCTTAATGATCATGATCGTTGGATTGACCATGACAAACCCCTTATCAGACATGATACTCATACAGAGGACTGGACTGAACTCCTAGACACATATAAACCATGTATGCTGACTCCACAATATCAAGATCTGACTAAACATGATCAAAGGACCGAACTCTACTCAGATCAAACACACATGCCTGTACCATATGAGCTGCCTCCTTCCATAAATTTTGAGGAGAAATTTTCAAGAAATGATCATATAATGGATATCCCAAGAAATTCTCCTCTCCGCATGTACAGAAAAATGGAAGACGAAATTATTGAACAAAATCCGAGTGCTCCTGTGGTTGATCATGAACAAAATTGTGAGGATAATGTTTCGAGGATAAAAACAAGATTTGAATTGATGGAGGATAGATTTCAAAAATTTGCCGACCGAGTAATCTCATTCTATGGTGGATCGGGTGTTAAACCAAATGAGGAAATGATTGGATTCCATGATGAAAATTTTGAGGATATTCAAAGACCTAGGGATGACTCTAATATCAAAACTTCTGCTCATTATTCCCCTAGGAATGACTATGCCTCTGATCCATACCCTGAACATCAAGGCCCCTTCTCATTTAAGGAAGACACCACATCGCCACATCACACAGAAAATACAAAAAAATTTGAAAATCAAGAAAATCTTATAAAAATTGAATCTGAAGAAGATCTGAGGAATTTGGATCCTGCTTTACGGGAAGCACTGGAAAAATACTTGATTTTTGAACTTCCCATTATAAAGGCCATTGAACACTTCCCTGACCTTAAGAAATTTCTAATGGACAGATTAATCATCAAAAAGTCAGGAAGGATTAGAACAAAAACTGAAAGACACATCTTGTCAATGGCCTCCTCCTTAGTGTCGAGGAGAAAAACCAAGAGCCGCATAGTGAAGCGGTTGCCCAGATTTGACTGTGAAATAAAAGACACAATTTTCACACATGCTCGTATTGATGACAATTCACCGATCAATATCCTCCCGACCTCTGTATTTCAGGAACTCAAACTCGGGCCAATTCGGAAGATACGAGAGATTGTTCAATTGGCAGACCGATCGATAAAAAGGTCGAGAGGAACCATTTCTGTCATCATGAAATTCCAAGGTGCTCCGCTCAAGGTAGAATTCACGATTATTGATATTGAGCATCAAGGAGAATTCACCCAGTCTCCAATCATTCTCGGAAAACCATTCTTGGCATTGGCCAAGGCGAGTATCGATTGTGAGATGCGGGAAATAAATTTTATGGCATTGGAATCACTACGATCTGATACAGTCTTTGAGGAAGCACGATTTTCTGATGTAACCCATGAAGTCCCCAACAACCGCAGCCATGAAACGGTAGAAGAGCCCTACCCCGCTGCTACACCTGAGATTGCGTTTGTTCATGAGACTATTGGTTTAGAGACTCTCCCCGATATCTCAATTCCCGCAGATTTCAAAATAGACAAATCCTTCTACTACGATCCTGAGACATTTGCATGGTCGCACCCTGGAGCAACATACTCTGATTACCTTGACCAAATCTTCCCAAATCAAGAGTGCACCAACATTCAGGAAACAAAGAACGAACACGTAGCCCGAACACCGACCAAGGAGAAGAATTTTAATGGCTATTCATCTGGGTACTCAAGTGAACCGACATCTTCACGAAACAAGAAAAAGAAAGTCACCTTTGATCTTTCGGAAGAGGAATCGGTTGATGATCCCTCATCAGGTCCGGAAAAGGTAGTCTACATGAGTGAAGTATGTTCAGCATCTCTAAAGCCATATCTTCGAAAGGATCCAAAATTTGATTCTCGTTGGACAACTCCCGTTCCTAATTATTACTCATCCAAAGCTGATGCTCCTACCTTTCACAAGTACACTGGAATTATTTCTTATGAACTGACTGAGACTGGAGCATCTGAATATTCATCGGAGGACAAACTGATTGATCTTAAAAAGGAACGAATTTTGAGGAAACAATTGAAGAAACAAAAAGACATGAACATATGGAGTGTGTCTACTTTCAAATACTATTCCTCTGAGGAACTCTGATGATGGTTACTTTTCATCTGACTCAAATATTTCATCTACTATCCATCATGATATTTCTGAGGATGACACTGATAATAGTTGGGAATCATATGCCTCACCTCCGACTCATCATTACGATCTCCCACCACAGGCTCACAAGAAGATCAGCCGTAAACCGCCTTAATCATCGGCTACCCACCCTCCCTCCCGACCACATCAGTCTCCTCGTACAGCTTCTTCCTCTACTTAGGCCAAGGCCTAAGTATAGGGGGGACCGATGCCATCTGTATATACCATTTCCCTCATCACATTCCGATCTTTAGCTCACTCCATAACCACCCTTCTTCTATACTTAGGATGACCAGAGCCTAAGTATAGGGGGAACCAACGTCCACCTGTATATACTCTCCTCATTCACATAACCCGACCGCTTCATTTTTTTTCTCTTTTCTTTTCCGCTCTTCTTCTATACTTAGACTATTCACAGTCTAAGTATAGGGGGGCGATTTTGTAAATCTTGTTCTTTTTCACCCTCTTACGCTTAGCCCGAGCTATGTCTTCTTTACGCTTCTTGTGCTTTGAGGACACAGCACTCGCTAAGTATAGGGGGGTCTGTATATATACTTTGTATATATTTTAGCCATACCTCGTACTTTCACGTAAGTCTATATGTATTTACGGGGTGGGTTTTTCTTAAAAATTAAAAAAAAAAACAAAAACAAAAACAAAAAAAAATGTTTTTTTCTACTAACACTGACCTTGCCCAAAATTTTTGAAAAATGGCTTCTTATTCATTTTTGCATTAAAAAAAAAGAAGAAAAAAAAGGAAAAAAAAATTTTCACAAATGTGTCTGCATTTCACACACTCGCATTTCATCAAGCATCGCATTTGCATATGTGAAAAGTCTTTGGGTTTTGAACCGAGTTATGAGCCGAAACCGAGAGTGGTCTGGACTTAACCTTAATCCACCTAATTTTCAGAGGAACTTCACCGAGAAATAGGATTTTAGAGTCTTCAGGTCTTTGACTTAATTCTTTGAGTTCCACATGACAATGTACAGCGTTTGACTCTTAGTGTCTAACCTGGTCTCTTCATTCTGGGTACAACTCTGGAATAAGGAATTAATTTGTACTCTCGCACTATGCACTTAGCTCAACTCAAACATATGTTGGAAGACTGTGTGAGTTTCTTTTCTGGTAGCGTGGAAATCTAAAGACCGGAGTACGGGTTGAAATAAAGCTTCGGAAAAGGGATGGACGGCTGGGCACAATTTTTTCTAAGACCCCAAAAAATGTACGGAAACAAAAGATTCTATATCCGTAGGGGCACAACAAGATCCAAACAGAACCACCAAAAATTCCAAATACAAAGAAGCAACTACCAAATAAAATCTGACCAAAAAGATCCAAGCTTCCAGAAACCTGCAGATCTTGGTGGAGACTCAGCTACACTGGCCATCTTCACAAGGAGAGGTGACTACACTGGCCACCCTCCAGTTCTTTTCTCATTCTTCTATCTTCTCCCCCCCAATTCGATTGTGAACACAGCGCGACAGACCTTAGAAGGAAATACCTGACTCCCCGAGGATGAGTTATTGGAGAGGAGGCTTGCGCGGTAGTCCGGCATTCTGGGTGGGAAGAGCTAAAATATTTCACACACAAGAGTCGGCTATTCAATGTTCAAAGAGTATACTTTGGGAAGATGATTGATCTAAGATGACTTCTGAGCCGAAACTGTAACAATGATGTGTAGAACTTGAGGGCTGTTGATTTTAAAATTCTAAGTCTCACAGAAGTTCCGACATACAAATAATCCAAAGGTTGAGTTTAGGCTTACTTTCACCTTCAGCTCATGGTCTTGGTATGGAACCCAATCTCATTTCACCTCATGGCATTTCTTTTGATGCTCAGGGACGAGCATGGTTTAAGTATAGGGGGATGATGAATCTCGTATTCATCACTCTAAATCTCATTTATTAAGCTCAAATCCCTCAAAATCAACAGCATTCTGGCATCTATTTTGCATAATTAGCATTCATGCATGTTTCCATAAGAATTGCATTTTAGCACAAAAATCTGCACAAAATAAGAAGCCAAAAAACCAAGCCAAAATGACCTGTAAATAAGCCTAACTTCCCAGATTTTTAACACATTCATGCTAACTCCGAATAACTCAAAACCACTTCCACTGTGTACATATCACTAACAAGAATAAAAGAAAAATACAAAAAAATAACTAACCCAAATAAGTGGACCAAAAACCCAAACCCTAATTTCAGGATTTTCGGACTAAAAGCCACATATCTTCTCCATCCAATGTCCGATTTAATCCTACTCACTTTTGAACTAATGTACATTCAATTACCTTCAAAACAAGACCAAGTTCAAGTGAATCGGAGCCCATATGTGAAAGTTGGGTTTTGGGCCTTTTTTGTACATTGTATATTTTCGCGGTTTTTGACCTTATATTTTATGTATATATTTTCTTTATCAATAAAAATCCAAAAAAAAATTAGAATTAAGTGTCTTTATTTATCTCTGATTTTACCGTAATTTTTCCGGATTTTTATCGTGCTTAAAAATGACAAAAATTATAAAACCCAAAAATCAAGGTATTCTATGTACATAGGATACCCCAAAAATTCACTTTTTACATTTGATCGAATTTGGTTTTGATGTCTTCATGAGAGTTGTAGATCTCATCGAGACGAGCAACTTTCGTGAAGAAACTTTTTCGATCCGAGGTCGTTTACTATTTTTTATTGATTTTACAAAAGATTTATTCTCGCATTTTGTGGTGCTGACACGTGGCAGCACCTGGTGCCGCCACGTGTCAGCCATTTTTGGCACTTTTAATATTCGGTTTTATAAAAAAAAATATTAAAAACGACGCACGTGCGTCGCACGTGCCTCCCCAGGCACGTGCTCCGCACGTGCCTCCGCCTCTCACCTTGTGCCGCCACGTGGCGCAACGGGCACCGTCCGATCAAACGCGATCGGACGGCGCCTGTGCGTCGTCCACCTTGCGCCCCCTCTCCTTCCCCAACTATCGCCGCCGCCCCGCGATTTCAGCCCGAAATCTCCGCCATCGCCGCCGCGCATCTCGCGGCCACATCTCGCGCCGCCCGCGATCATCCCCTTCAGATCTCCATCTTCGATTCCCCCATCCAATCAAACCCTCGTCACATCGCTCCCGATCTCCTGCCATACCCGGCGACCCAACCCATCCTATTTAAGAACCACCGCCGCCGCCCTCGAAACGCATCCGCCGTTTAAAGCCCTAAGGACCCCCCCCTCTCCGGTAGTGACAGGACCGGCGAGCCTCCTCCATCGGCGTGATCCGAGGTCACCGCTCCTCGTCGCAGCACCACCCCGAGCGCCGTTGCTCGCTCCGGCCGACGCCGTCGAGCTTCTTCCAGGTATACTCTCTCTCTCTCTCCCTCTCTCTCTACCTCTCTCTTCCGCTCTCCGCCCCACGCCGTCGACACCACCGCCTCCCTCCGCTCCGCCACCACGCCGGCTCCGCCTCGTCTCCAACACCCTTCTTCTCCGACAACCACTCGCTTCTCCAGCGCCACCATGCCACCGCCTTCGACATCGCTGCACCGCCAACCACCCTCGACAACTCCATCGAGCCGCTCTCTGGGCCGTGTGTCGGCCAGAGGGAGGCCTCTGCTTCTCCACCGTTCGTCAACGACATCCACGACCGACTCCTCCGTCCTCTCCGCCTAGGCCGTGTGTCGGCCGCTACCATCGACCACTCCGCCTTGCTGCACCGCCCGACCACCGCAGGAGGCGGTGGTTCTCCTCGCCGCTCCTCCGCCCAGCTACGCGGCCGGTGGTTCTCCAACCCACCACGCCTCCTCTTCGCCGGCCGGGCCCGTCAGCCTGAGACCCCCACACGTGAGGCGCACGTGCGTGGGGGAACTTCAGCCGCAAGTCAGCCCAGGGGTCACGTGCGCGGCACGTGACCCGTTGGGCAAATTACGGGAGCACCCCCGGAGTTTCTCATATTCACGCCTGAGCCCCCGTTTCTAAGGGCACGTGCCTGGCACGTGCCACTTGGATATTTTGCAGTAGAGACCCCCCAGATTCTCGGTAATTACACAGAAGCCCCCCTCTGCATTTACTTATATTATATTTGCATTTGTACCCCTGTGTTCCGTTGTTCATTTGGACCTCATCTTTACATTATTTTATTAATCCAAAAATAGCATGATGTTGGTTAATTAGTTTTCTACGCTTTGACATGTTGTGGTAATTTTGTGACGGACGGTTAATTAATAAATATTTATTTGGTGAAAATTTGCATATTTTACCCATCTCTTGCTCTAAAATTGATAGTTGATTAACCATTGCTCTAAAAATTCTCGAAAAATCACATATTGTAGAGTTAATTATTCTTAACATTGTGCCCAAAAAGATTTGCATTTGCATGCATATTTTGTCCTGTAAAAATCATTTTGCACATTTTAGTATTTAATTTTTAGTAGGTATTAAACCCCACATTTTCGAGGTTTAGGATTTTTCTGAGATCCGTCACCTAGTGATAGATCTAGGATAATTTTGATTCTCGAAAATAAGTAGGTTTGATATTTATTAACATTAAATATTAAAAATCATTTTGTTTCCATTTAAAAATCCATAAAAAAATTCATATTGCATCCAAAAATTCCAAAAAAAATTGCAGTGCATCCATTTCATTATAGTTTACATTGTGGCCAAGTTTCGTATTTTTCGGACATCATTTGAACGTAATTTACATTTTTAGTCCCTAAAATAAGGCCAAAGTTGCATTTTGCATCTTTTATTGCATTGAAAATTCTAAAAAAAAGACCGCCTCGAAAAACGAACACGAACTTTGATAGACTTAATTCTAGGTTGTTCCTTTGCCTCCTTGTGATCGACCTTGGGACTTGCCCAAGTAAAATAAACATAAAACCACGAGATTAAAAATTGAAAATCATTTGTGGTATTTTCTTGACCGTTTCCGATTGCCGCCTACAACGCACGACACGATAAAAACAACTTTTTAATAGCAGCATTTTCGGATCCGTCATCCATCTAGTCAAGTGTTCATTGGCCTCCTTCTTAGCCATTAAGTATCGGATGTCAGTGTGGTCATATAAATAGTCACTCTATATCCAAGAATGTAAGATCTGAACTTATCCAAAGCAAAGACCACTGCTCGTATCTCCTTCTCTATAAAAATGTAATTCCGCTAGGAGGCATCCAAAGTACGACTAGTGTAGTAAATGCCAAAAGGCAATCCATCCCTCCTTTATCTTAGTACAACCCCTATGGCAAAATCAGAAGCGTCTGTCATGATCTCGATTGGGAGAAACCAATCGGGTGGCTAAACGACAGGAGCCTGCACAACCAAATCCTTGAGAGCCTCAAATGACAAAAGACACTTATCATCTACAAGGAACTTGGTGTCTTTTGTGAGAAGATCAGTAAGCGGTTGGGCAATACAATTGAAGTCCTTAATGAACGCTCGGTAGAAACCGACATGCCCCAAGAAAGACCGCAACTGCCTCAGATTGGATGGTGGAGTGAGCTTCTTGATGATATCCACCTTGGCTGGATCGACCTCCATGCCCGTGTTGGAGATAATATGACCAAGTACCATCCCTTGAGTCATCATGAAATAACTATTCTCCCAAGATAGAACACGGGCAAACTCAATGCACCACTAAAGCACACGGTCTACACTAGCAAGACACGCATCAAACCCATCGTCGTAGACCAAAAAATCATCCATGAAGACCACTAAACATTCACCCATCATGTTAGAATATGGAAAGCATGCACCTTTGGAATGTACCTAGGGCATTACAAAATCCAATGGGCATCCGTCTAAAGCATACAACTCAGACGGACATGAGAATGTTGTATTATCCTGGTCTTCAGGCGCAATGTCCACCTAAGTATATCCTGAGTACCTGTCAAGAAAACAGTAATGACTCTTCCCAGCTAATCTCTCAATACTATGATTAATGAATGGTAGATGGAAGTGATACTTCTTGGTGGCCTGATTCAATCGTCTTTAGCCTACACAAACCCTCTAAGAAGTGGGTACAAGGATAGAAATTTCCTCTCTGGACTCATTCACAACTGTAGTGATACCCGTATTCTTGGGTACCACATGTCATAGACTAATCCACCTAGAGTCAGAGATGAGGTATATAAAATTGGTGCTCCACCACTTGGATATTTCCTTCGTGACCGCTTATTGAAGGTTCGGGTTTAACATATGTTGGAACTTACTTGAAGGCTTAGAATCATCCTTTAGATAGATGTGGTGGGAGCACATGGCCGAACATATCCCCTGGAGACCTGCTACAGACCAACCGATTGCCTTGCGGTTCCTCTCATGAACCTACATCAAATGAGATTCTAGATCGTAAGTCAAATACGCTGATATAATGAGTGGAAACATATCTAGCTTGCCTGCAAGGAATCTGTACTTCATGTTATGTGGTAAGGTCTTCAACTCTGGGCACGTGGGAGCTCGCAAATCTGTCCTCTAAAATGTCTGCTTGAATGCTACAATATATGAATGTGAGAACTCTCACTGCTCATCTGATCTCGATGAAGATCACCCCACCAGTGTCTCTATCAACTGCATTGGCACTGTCTTTGTCCTGATTGGAGGTTCTGTAGACATCAAACACAACAAATACTCATCAAAATCTTGCCAATCAAAATATGTGTCTGAGTCTGAGGTATCCGAATCTGAGTGACACGAAATGAAATCAACCTCGCTACTAGAATCTCCATCGTCAGCCTCTAAAGTATCATGCACCACAGTTTTGCTCTCCAAACTGTCATCAGCTAGCATCTGTGAAACTATGAGGTCTAAAGGTGTGACAAGAGCTTGTGCATTCAAGTCTGCCCAAGCTGCCCTATCGTCAGTAATCACAAAATCACACTCATGGTGGATGTCTAGCTATTAATATGTCATCTACTATGATCTCTGCTTTGAGCTAGCTAAATCTTTGGCTCTCAACTCCTCAATCATTTCTATTTGTATATTCTCGCAGTCGAAGCAAAAGTATACCTTCCTGCTATCATGATCAGACACGTCCTTTATTGTCTCTAGGAAAGGTTAGCCTAATATGACGGGGTTATCGGTCACGCATTCATGGATCTCCATGTCCAACACAACGAAGTCCGTGGGGAATTTTAGGACTTGAATGGTGACGACGACATCCTTTAGTAAACCCTTCAACCTTTTTGCATATCTATCTGCAATCTGAAGTATTGTCGTGCTCTGTCTAAGAGGGCTAAACTCGAAGGGGTCAAGTAAGGCATCCAGAATAAGGTTAATCAAAGACCCGCTCTCTAATAGAGTACGATCAAATCGATACTTGTGAATATGGCATCTGACATATGGAGCCCATGCATCTGGTCTCTTTGCTGGAAATCGGTTCTAAATAGCGAAGCATGTGGCACGGGTGAGCACATGGATCTTTGTATTGTGGTTGCATCTCTTCTTACTACAAACTGTGGTCTTCTCTCTAAGATTCTTCTGGAAGAGAGGGATGCGCTTTAATGCTCCTAGAGAGTTACATGGATATGAAATCTATCTATCATCTGCTGTTGAACTCTAATTGTTGCCTCTTTTTAGGAGTTTCTATTTTTATCCTTACCTAAGAAGAGTGATTGAGGGAAGGGGATAGATGGACCTTCCCAGAAGCTCAAGGGTCTGAAGTAGGAGTGAGTCTTTGATCATGGAAATGGCTGGAAATTATACGATCATCGTCAATCACAAGGGATGGACAATGAGAAGATATAAAAACTTTTCCTTTATTCATATTTTTGTTTTTCAAAGTTTTTCCATTTTTTGTATTTTTCTAAGAAAATCATCCTCAAGTATAGGAATAAGAGTCAAAACAACTGGAGTATATGTACAAGGACTATTGGTGGCATCAGTACCATTAGAAACATCTGAAGAAGTGGCATCCGTAACGTGCTCTGGCCTATCAAGTAAAGAACTGGTGGCATAAGCATAACCATCTGCAACATCTGGAGAAGAGATGTCATCATCATTGTTGTCTGGATCATAGACCGTGGTGGCATCAATACCACCATCATCGTTAACATCAGTGACATCAACACCGCTCTCTAGCTCATCTAGCGCTCTGGAGTCTGCATCTAGATGTCGCCTAGATGAGTCGCCACTTGCTAGCTTCCTACAGCTCCAAAGTGTCACAAAATCTACATCAAATAAATAATGCATATCATCAAGTACCTCACTAGGAGTGTCAGACTCTGTAGACTGTACCTGCTCAGATTTCCTCTTCAGATTGTTCGGATTGGGCTTGATCTGTGCAGGTATGGCAGCCTTGCCCTTGATGATCTCTATCATCTCCTGCCTGAACTTATCTATCTCTCGCCTGAAAGTGGTCTACTGCTCTGTAAGAATACAACCAAGATCCTCTAATGTTGGGTTCTCATTTGAGGGTGCCTGAGAACTGGATGGATTGCCTCTTTGAAAGTATTGAGGTTGGCCATGTTGTTGTTGCTGGTAAGAGTGAGGGGAGGTTGGTGAAAGTGGGAGTGAGGTGGATGCTACCTCCACTGCTGACATTAGTACTGGGGTCGAGGAATGGTGTGCTATGTGTAATGTGGTTGTCATTGTTACGTGACATGCCTGGACTGTGCCGGAGGCTGCTGTTGGGACTGAGCATCTCTAGTAGACCATCTGAAGCTTGGGTGATCATGGCAGATACTAGGCTACCGGTCGTACTAGGAATACCAAATCTTGTTGACTTCCATCAACGGCTCCGTCTGCTTGTGCAATGGTGAGGGAAGGGACACCAATGACTGGTCAGTCTGATATACCACTATATGTGTGTCTATTGAAGGTTGTGGTGGCAAATGGTACATGGGGCTTGCTGAATGTGCTCCGTCTAAATGTAGTCAACTTGTCTGTATGTGGTGGATGGATGTGAAAATCTGCTCTCCTGATCAGCATGTGACCTATAATGTGGTGAAGAAGTTGTCTGTGCCTCTTGCAGGCACATGATTTGTGTCTTCAGGTCATTCCAAGTCTTAGCCAGTTCATCAATCCTGTTGAGCTTTTATATGCCCTGACACGTCTTCTTCTCTATAATGTCCATTGGGTCCAACTTCTGGCTAATGATACAAATGTCTGCAGTTGATGACTCTACTGCTGTAGAAAATGAAGATGGACCTTCCTCTACATACAACTATGTGGTGAGACAATGTCTGGGGTAGAGGCTTCCCCTCAGTGTAGACACAGGACTGGGTCATCATTGTGTAGTTCTCGGCCATCTCCTCATAGATGGCCCAGACCTGGTCTTCATCCTTGGAAAAATAGGACCCTCTACAAGAGGCATTGACAATCGCCTGCAACTCTAGTGTCAGCCTACAATAGAAACTTTGTACTAGGTTGGGCTTGTTAATATCGTGATGTGGACACCTATCAATGAGCTCTCTAACTCGATCCCAAACCTCATGGAACTGGTCATTAAGGATCATGGATAAAGTGTTGATAATCTCTCTTGCTACATTTCTTTAATCGAGTGGATAGTACTTGTTAAGGTACTTGATCCTCAACTTCTCCCATGTAGTGACAACCCCCCCCCCAGTCCTTCAGCCAGTAGGTTTCTCAATGAAGGAAAATGGGAAGGCTATCAACTTGATTGTGTCCTCATCGACCAGCCTGTCGTTGACTGTGTTGCACATCATCTCGAACTCCTAAAGATGTAGAAGGGGCTCCTCGATTCCGTGCCAATGGAACATGGGAAACAACTGAATCGTCTGTGGACGGAGTTTAAAATCTACCATAATGGCTGGCAACTTAATCCATCTATGGGTGAGAGTTGCACCAGGGTTATGCAATGCTCTTATGGTACGCAAAGGTCTCTGTGGATCACGGGCCTCCTCCTGGCATTTGTGTTTGTCCTCTACTCGGTCCTCATGTATCTCTCCTCCTCCACCGGGTCTCTCAAATCTGTCATCTGCTCTCCCATCTCGCATCTAGGTCAACTCCCTCCTTACCTCTATCATGAGCAACCCTTGTCCCTAATCTGTCTCTACATCACCTCTATGGATGCTAGGAGGGTGTTGTTGATCGTAGCCTGATAAGACACGTCGTGAATGTCTGGTTGTTCATCCTCTCTCCACTCTTGGGCCATCCCGTAAGACTCTGAAAAGGAAAAAGAGCGAACCTCAGGTGTCACCAAGTCAACAAAATATGTTATGGTTGCTATTGTTGTATCTCAAGTGATGGGTTGGGAAGGTCAAAGGAGAAGGAGGCAGAATACTAGGGTTCCAAGATCGGGTCTGAGCCCTTAGGAACCTCCCTAAATGAATGGACAGGTGTGTTGTGATGCGATGCCACCAAGGCAGCCTAGGAGATTGCCTACCAATGAGTGTGATGTGGGGAGTAGTGAAGAGTAGATCTGGACTGAAAACAATGATGAGAAAACAAACCCCTAATTCACCAACTCAATGCAATGATGACCATGAAAGCTCGATCATTTATCTTTTCTATTTTAGAGTTTAGTGAGAATACAATTACTTAATCAGACTCACGGGTGAGGACACCTAGGGTAGAACCTAACCAAGCCGGCGGTGCATGCCCAACATGGACAAGACTACTTTTGCTAAGGGTAGAAGGCAAATTCTTGCTTCTCAATCATACATCAATGAGTAATGTATATGAGCATAGGGCACAAGTCTGGGGATTTGGGATCTAATCCTTAGCGGCTACATCCTCACCCACTCTATTTGTAGGTATATACTTGCATACAAGGAGGGGGTTACTCTCCCCAAAACAATGAATGTAATAATTACGTTTATTTTAGGCTCAAGTTTGTTTAGCAGTCCCGATTTAATTAGGTTATCATTTTTTGGATATTCTTTTTGAATAAAGACATGTCTAACAAATTTTTTGATTTCCTTTTATTCCTAAGTCCAATAAAACAGGGGGAGGAATAAAGAAAATTTGATGCACGATGAAATCAATGATGCAAGTAAGAGATAAAAGGCATACCTTGCTCCAACAGTCTACATGAAATATAATCTGCACATAAACGTAAAGACAAAAAATAAACTACCTAAATGATGCAAGAAGAAACCGCCCTAAATAGTGACTTCTAGTACATGAAGAATGAGGTGCTAACTATCTAGAAACAAGACCACGGTTCGTTCTTCGATGCCACTAGACGCCTGCTACAACGAGTACTGCCAGCACTGTATGCGACCTTGATGAATCTCGGACACATCACTCTAAAAATTATTAATTAAGCTCATGTCTCCAAAACTCACTTGCTTTTTATCATCTATATCGAATAATTAGCATTCATGCATATAAAAAAATAATTGCATTTATCATACATTATTGCATAAAATAAGAAGCCAAAAAACTCAGCCCATTTAACCAGTAAAACAAGCTAAATTCCTCAATTTTTATTTAATTCATGCTAACTCCAAATGATATTAAACCATTCCATTGTGTACATGTTACTAACAAGAATAAATAAAAATATGAAAAAATCACTAACATAAATAAACGGACTAGAAACCGAAACCCTAATTTCAAGATGATCTGATTAAAACACTGATTTCTTCCTCGTACAGTGTATGATTTAATCCTAGTCATTTTTGAACTAATGTACATTCAAATTACTTCAAAACAATACCAAATTCAAGTGAATAGGAGCTTATATGTGAAAGTTGGGCTTTGGGCCTCTTTTGTACATTTTGTATTTTAGTGGTTTTTGACCTATTTTTTTATGTACATAATTAACTCATTTTATTTTATTCATTTTCATTTTATTTATTTGATAAATATTTTATTAAAATGTATAAAAAACCAAATCTAAAGTAAGATTGAAATTAAAGAAACTAACTGAGTCTGAGCGTTCATTGACAGTATGTACAAAAGTCCCCTTTCTATTTTTTTATTTTATTAATTCATTTTCCTAATTAATAAAAATCTAAAAAATGGATTAATATGTAAATATTTATATTTGATTTTATCATATTTTTCTAGATCTTTATATTTTTAAAAATAATAAGAAAATTACAAAACCCAAAAATCATTGTTTTCTATATACATAGAATACCTCAATAATATCACTATGCACAAATGATCAATTTTGATTCTGATCTCTTCGTGAAATTTGTAGATGTCATCAAGACGAGAAACTTTCATGAAGAAAATATTTTTTGATCCGAGGTCCTTTGCTATTTATTTTTTATTTTTATTTATCCTATTATTTTAGAATTTTTTGGAGCTGACACATGGTAGCTCCTGGAGCCGCCACGTGTCACCCGATTTGGATTGTATTTTTATTTCATTTTTATTAAAAAAATATTTAAAAATAGTAAATAATAAAAATAAAAAGAAGCTGCACGTGGCGCCTGCGCATGCGCCCTGCACATGCTCCTCCTCCCCCTTTCCCTTTCCATCTGTGGCCGATACCACTAGCCACCGATCATCACCTCCTCCTTCCAAATTTTAAGTGACCACCATCAAATCATGCCCATAGTCAATCTTCTTCCAAATCACCACCCTAATGAAAGATTTCAATCTCCTATTCCACCTTCATAGTGGCCTCCACCTGATCCTCTCGAATCCCCATCACCACCTCCTTTCCATATTCACTGCCAATGATCAATCAATCAACGCTGCCTCTCACATTATATAATCCATCACTCCTCCAAAAGAGTGACCATCTGCTGACAGAACCCATAGCAGAGGAGGACCAGTGGTGACAACCTGTCCCTCCTCTTTCCTCGGTGAGGTTCGACCATCTAAGGCCATGACAAAACTCCATCCCCTATGGTGGTCTGCCCAGCTCTGGTCTCTGGACCGTTGAGCCACATTCCATCTTCCCGGACATATACTCCATTATATTTAACCGCCCAACACACCGTTCACCACCTCCGTGTTCATTGCCTCCACTGCACATATAATCAACCGCCTTCACCTAAGATCCACGCTGTGTCTCGCTCCACTGCGTATGACCATCTATGTCACCTCATCATTGACATCAACATCAAGCTTAACCCTCGCTCCGATTGCATCGACCAGAGCTTCACCAAGCTCCAACACCTCAACACGACGCCTGGCATCTTCATCTTCCTCGACTACATCTCTGGTGCCACACCTCTCCACCTCCCCCTCGCGAGGAGAACCGAATGCAGTAGCCCCTCCACCGTCATCAAAAGCCCCCTTCAGTTGCTCGTGGGATCGCCTCTACAACCGCATCACTCCGCCATCGCTCCATTGGGTAGCGCTTCCAGAAGGTTCCCTCAGCCACCAGGCACTGCCTACTCTGCCCTCAACCACCGGGCACGAGGCCTGAGACCCCCAAGCACGTGAGGAGCACGTGCGTTGGGGGAACTTGCACAACATCCCCTGAAGGTCCACCTCGTTGCACAACAAACAAACTAACCAGAGGTCACATGTATAGTATGTGACATACTAGAAATTTTACGACTATCCCCCTCTAAGGATTGGTAATTACGCTTTAGTCCCTATCCCTAATTAGTAATTTTCTTAATTTCATTATTGTATTTTACGAACAGACCCCTGACTTCCCTCTGTATTTTGAACAACCATTTTGCTTCTTTTAATTACTTAAAATTTGGCATTATGTTCTTTAATTAATTCTCTACAATGTGGCATACTTGTTAAAATTTTATAATATAAGGTTTATTATTAATTAATATTCTTATAGAAAATTACATATTTTGCCATTTTTATTCTTAGAAATTCATACTTTATTAACCATCACTCCAAAAATTGCCAAAAATAAGCACATAGTTGAATTAATTGTATTTCACATTGTGCCCAAAAGAATTGCATTTGCATGCATAGTTTGCTTTATAAAAATCATTTTGTGTATTTTATTATTTAATTTTCAATAGGTATTAAATTCAACATTTTTAGAGTTTAGGATATTTCTAAGATAAATCACCTTGTGATATATCTTGGATAAATTTTTGTCCTGAAAATAATGGATTTAAAATTTATTATAATTAATTATTGAAAATCGCTTTGTCTGCATTCATTAATTCATAAAATATTAATATATGCATCCAAAAATTCCAAAAAATGTAGTGTATTCATTTTATCATTATTTACATCTCGGCCAAGTTTCATAAATTTTGGACTCTGTTTAATTGAAAATTGCATTTTAGTCCCTGAACTTGGCCATATTTGCATTTGCACCCAACAATTGGATCAAAAATACTAAAAATATTCCGTCTCGAAAACTGTGCACAAAATTCAATAAACATAATTTTAAGTTGTTCATTTGTCTCCTCGAGTTCGACCTTGGGATTTGCCCAAGTAAAATAAACATAAAATCATTCGAATTAATTGTATTAAATTTCTTAGTAATTATTTCTTGATTGATTATGATTACCCGCCTACAATGAAATAACAAACATCATTATATTGAAACGATAGTTAACGTACATTAATGTGTGGTATTCTGCGAACTCGTCAGATGGCGCCATGGCCATGAAGGCAAACGGCTTCGATTTTTGTCTAAAAAACTAATGCAACATTTTCTTATTCGTGTATTCTGACCCCTGAATCTTCATTGTAAATATTTCATTTTATTTTCAAGCATTTATAAATTTTTCAGCATTTATCTTCTTATATTTTTATTATTTTTATGTCACTCTCTTACATTCTCTCTTGTATTTTTTGTGCGAGGAGCCCGGCGTACATGGAGGGGTCCTCTCAAAAATGATGCATCTTCACTAACGCTCGAAAAGCTGCAAATTAAGTTAAGATAGAGTTGAGTTATGAGAGAGCATAGAGTATATGATTTCAATTTATGCAATTTTAATTTTTATAATTAATTGCTCATTTACAGTGGTATATGTTTATACTCTCGCATTTGTAACAAGACCTAAGTACTTTTTATGTGGTATGTCGTGGCATGTTTCGCTCTCTAGTGAGGGTGGGGCCTGACTTGAGTGTCTCGTAGGTTATACCTACACATACGACTATTAGAGCTTATAGGAATTTTTTATGGTGCTCATAGAACATAGGACCACACTGCACAATAATCAAGTCGCACATTAGATCGTTCAACTTAGTCAAAATTTTAACTCAATTCTTCACGGCTAAGAGAACTTTCTACTAGGTGTGGTTTCATCAGCTTGCATTCATATAGAATAAATTTTTAATTCTTGTATTGCATCCAACATGGAGATTGCGAGGAATCACTGTAAGTCTTCTAATTGAGAATACATTATCGTTTTCTATGTGCACCAACTTTTTCCGAATTTTCTCCCTCCCATTTTGTCACAAAAATTTTTGAAAGAATTTGGGATTGGATGGTAGACGTGTATTTCTTCTCACCTAATTGTTCAGTGATCGCCTAATTAAAACTAGGACTGCTAAACAAGGCTGACTTTAATTAACTCATAAAATCAAGATTTTTTGTAGGAGAGAAACCCCATCCTTGGATTGATTTATTATTCTGAGTGAGTGAATGATGACACTTAAGGCTAGAGACCAGCTCTGGATTTTCATACTAACTATTGATTCATTAAAAATGATTAGTTACTTCTCAGTGAGGAAATACATATAGTCAATAAACGGTCTAGATTTCCTTAGCAGAGTTGGTGGTTTAAAGAACATTGTGTGAGGCTCCGTCCTCAAGTAACATGTAGCCATTTTAGGGTCCGTACTTACACCCATACTTGCTGAAAGTAGGTGCAACAAAGTACTCGGGTCAATCTTCATGAAAATTCCCAGCACCTCACTGCTCGTTAATTCTTTCCCAAAATTAATTTTATAACCAATTTAAATTGACAAGATAATTGGTCGAACTCTTGTAGCCATCATTGTATGAGTTGGTGAACTTGAGGTTTGATTTGTGTTTGCATTGGTGTATGTGAAACTATCTCGAATAGAAAAAACCAAGCACTTATGCCATTACTCTCCTTGATTTAGTAATTAGGATTTCTTCTATTGAGTATCCGATGCACTTAAACATCTTCAATGAAGATCCATTACGACAACTCATCCACCTTGTTTATAAATGAAGGGACATTGATCCAAATACCCATCAAATCTGTACTATGAAAATGAATTTATCTTGGTCAGACCAAAATCCTGAAAACCTCCTTTAGCTAGACATACTCCAACAATTACATGAGACTCACTCCTACGAATAAATCTGGTCCACTCAACAAATCCAATCTACTCCATGAAAGACAATCCTTTATATTCAGATCATAAAGACATTTAATCGACCGAGGTCGCCACTTCTTCGTATGATAATCCTTTATTCAATCATCTTACCGAAGTCTCCACTTCTTCATATTAGCCACCTCTCCAGCTCGATTCAACACATTATCAGACTTCATCCTTGACTAACCCATCTTATTTCTGAGTCCTTGCCAAATCATTTGAAGACCGAACCACTTTTGAGACCAATGACCGACTGAGACAACAATTCCACCTGACTACATTCTCTCCTCATCACAATGTTGGGATATGTCGACACTTCATATATGCATATCTAGACTAGACCATAGGGAATAACACCATGGACCGATCAAACCAAATTAAGAGATATGCACATCCTGATCTTACATACCGGATTGACCCTCATGATTTTACTCTTTTTGACAATCCCGCATATCATGCCTTCGGACAGGACACTCATACAGGAGATTGGATTGATGATATCAACACAAATGAACTCTGTATCGAGGATAAATTTAGAAATTTCACTAACCAACTAATTTCATTTTATGGTTGCTCGGGTATGGAAGTGGAAGATAGAATAATTGGATCTCAAGTGGAAAACTCTGAGAATACTCTGAAGCCCACAGACTCTACACACCTAGGGACGACTATGACAATGACAACTCTACATACTACTCCCTTGGGGATGACTCTGACCCTGCATATCTATGCTCCTCCTCATATGTGGAACACAACTCATCTACACACGACGCCGAAAAGACCAAAAAATAAAAAATTTAAAAACACCCAAAAATTGAAAAACAAGAAAAGTCCATAAAAATTGAATGTGGAGAAGATTTGAAAATCTTAGATCCTACTCTGAGGGAAGCACTAGATAAAAGATCGATATTTGAACTTCCCCTAAATCGGACCATTGAACAGTTACCCGACCTAGAAGGATTTTTAAAGATTAAATTAATGTCGAAAAAGTCAGACAAGACTGTTGACACAAGAGTTTCAAGGTTTTATTAGGATGAAAATAAATACAATATGGTCATAACCCTAAAAATCCTGCAACAAACAAAAAATATTTTTTGTTATCGCAAGCCTAAAAAATTTCTGAAAAATGTAGCAAGAGAATTTTTTATTTAATTAACTTGTATAGCAACAAAATCGAACTCAGGGAGGCTACAATTCCCGAGGGTTATTCTGTCTAATGAAATAAATCAATGAAAGAATGAAGGAATCTCAATGTACACTACACTTGGTTTTTTTAAAAGATTTCTGTCAGTTTTTATTTATTTTTTATTTCTATTTTATTATCTTTTGATTTTTAATATTTAGTAACTTTGATTTTTGCAATTTTTTTATTTTCAAAAATAAGGAACAATATGAACAAGTGAAGAAATACACACACCACACCCTTTTTGTATTTTTCAAAATAGTCAGAAATGTCCAAAAAATTATTGATAAAATATTTTTGGGTTTTAAAATTATTGAAATGTTTTTGGGTATTTTTTTAGAAATTTTTGATGTTTTTGTATTTTTCTAAGAATCAAACAATGGCAAAAATGATAAACAGTGCAAATCCAAGAGTAATTTGCAATCTAAAAATTTTTTAAGTACCCAAAACTCCTGGAGACTATTTTTATGCTAAAATATAATAAATATCTAAAGACAAGAAGTGAAATCACAATTTTTTTATTTTTGTAGAATTTTCTGTGATTTTTCTTAAATTTTTGATATTTTTAAATTTTTTTGGGTTTTGAAAAGAATTAATGCACGAAAATTGGATTGGAATTAAAAGATAATAAAATATACTTAATCTATTTTTTTGGATTTTTTATAGAAATATTCAAACTTTTATGATTTTTCTAATTTCAAGTAGAGAAAATGACACTATATTTGAATTTTTTAATATATCAAATAAAAAGAAATTGCGATGAAAAGTTTAAACAATGAAGATGCACACAACATGAGTCTACATAATTTTTTGTATATTTTTCATAGCAACAAAAAAAATTTATTTCAATGAATAGAAACATGCAACAGAAGTCTGGATAAACAGGACTTAGATGTAATTAATTGATGTTCTTGCATAAGAATATTACAATAAATAAATTACAAGGGAAAATGGCGCAAATTACCTAGTGAATGCATGCGTCGTACACGTTATTCCTTATGAGGGGCTTCTTTTAATTGCAATAAATGCCATAGATATATTTGTAAATTTTCAATATTTTATCCCCCCTAGGGTTCTTCGTTCTCTTCCAAAGGGGAGCAAGTGGCCGCCGCCCCTTATTCTTCTCTCCCACACGCACGCAAGGCGGTCATGCTAGTTGATGGCGGTGGTGGGTCCTGGAGGCGTCGACTGCATTGCCTGAGCTTAAGGAAGGAGGGCGGCGGAGGAAGTTGGAGGCAGAGGCACCATAGTAGAGTCGGGTAGCAGGTGGGGCTGGCGGAGCCGCTGGGGTGTTGGTGGACATGCGATGTGGAGGAGTATTGGGATGGGCGGTGGACCGTTCAAATGGAGATCCACCCTAGACGGCGACGAAGACGACTCTAGGCAGGAGCCCAGGAGACTAAAGAAGGATCGGTGGTGATCAGTTGCCAGGAGGTGAGCTTCGTCGGCGGCGGTGCGGCCTGGTGGTGATTATGATGCAGACGGTAGAGGTGACGTGGTGGAGTCGGGCAATTGTGACGTCGTGTGAGAGCGCCGCTCATGGACGGGCGATCCACGCAGATGGGTGGCGAGTCTGCTTACACAGGTAGCGCAGTCGCTGCGGTGTCGCTGGGAAGCAGACGGTGGCGAGGTCGGGCGACGCCGACGGTTCTTGCCAAGGATGATAGAGGCGAAGCATGGTCGGTTGCTGGCTGGAGGGGGAGGCGTGGCTGTGGCCGTACCCCTTTTTTTTTATATATATATTTCCTTTGTAAACATAAGTTAAGAAAATGTTTTTATATTTTTTTAAATAGAAAAGGTAGAGATATTTTTTATATTTTTTTATATTTTTTTTTGTAAATACCTACAAAACAAATGTTAGGTAAAAACAATATTTTTGTTTTTTTAATTTGTTTATTTATTTATAAATAATTAGGATGCGAGTACAACAGCTCGATCCCAAAATAAAATGAAAGCTGTTAACGAGTGTGGTTTTGAGGAAAAATGGCGGATGGAACCGGGTCTCCAACCACCGTGCGTGGTCGGAGGTGAGAGATCATGGAGGTAGAACATGAAGTGAACAAACCAAGGAGATGAGATGAAATATCGGATCGGATTCGAATAAAATCGTGGTGTGTGCTTCTTAAATCTAGAGAACAAATGACAACGAAATAAAAATGCGAAAATTAAACTACGATTAACTTATGTTAAAAATAAGAGAAAGATGGATCTCACCTCAGGAAGCAGATGAACGCTGTGATGGCCTCAATGAGGACTGACTCATTGTTACCGGATGACTCGGAGGCTAGGTACCTCTCTGCGACGAGAATGCTCTTGGAGAATAGGTCCTTTCCCAAAGGATTGATCAAGAGGAAATGAGGGAGGAGGAGCTCAGTAAAATGGAGAAAAAATCAAAAAGGAAATAATTACAAATAAGGAATATGTTTATTGGTTAAATAAATAAATAAATAAATTTATAAATTAACGAAAAACAAAATTCGAAATTAAATAAAATAATTAAAATAATTAATTTACAGAAATTAATTAGCCACCTTAATGGTGGTTATTTAAGGTATAAATTCAATTCATATATATATGGTATGTTTTCAAATAAAATAAATGAATAAATAAATCAATCAATCAAAATTTATTAATTATATTAATCTATTTAATTAATGTTAGATAATAATTCTTTTGTGGTTTCTATATAAGGAGGTTAATTTTATATAGATCACACACACATAAAGCATATTATACACAGGTACAAGGAAATAATTTTATACAAAATTTGTTATTAAAATTATATTATGTACATTAAATTATAGTGAACAATATTTACAATTTAAGAAGATATAATATGTAAAAATAATAATAAATACAATAAACATTGTAAAATTGCACAAACCACCCTAGAAAATCGACTTTTATACCGTAACTCAAAAAATTATGAAATCATAGCCATTTTAAAGATAATTTAATTTAGAATACAATACAAGTGAGTTTGATTAATTTGAGTTCGTATGGAGCCGGAATTGGTCTTTCAATTTTCGCTTTATGACTTTTTCCAAGTATTGTTACTTTTATTTTGTACATGATTTTATTTTGCAATTATTTTTATTATTTCCAAAACATTTTTATGTACAATTTATTTTGAAAATTATTTAGTTTGAGGTCAATTTATGTACAAATAAAATAGTCTAAGTATATAAATATACACAACACATTTTTTTTTGATTTTTTGATTATGGATCCTATCTTCCCTACTCTATAACTGGTCGATCAGGTGAAGTCTTGACCTTCTCTAGGGGTTCGGGTCAGCCTGTATCTATTACATATATACAATCTTCTTCTTCTTCTTCTTCTTCTTCTTCTTCTTTCTTTTCTTTGTTTTTCCTTTATTTATTTATTTATTTTAGGTTAAAATAGTAATAAATGTACAATAGTTACACACAAATGTGAGTTAGTAAGAATACGAAGTTAGTATTATATACAGTTGTTTTATAAGGGATTTTAAGCTAAAAAAATAAATAAAGATGATGAAATGCAGATTCATCATCCCCCAATGCTTTACCTTTTCTAGTCTCTTAGCAAACACTTGTTTGAAAGAATATGTGAATAACAAGAAAAAGAAAGGAAAAATAAAGAAATTAGGACAATATTGAGTATTAATCTTATCTTCATAAAATTGTAGTATGGAGCTCTATCAGACCTTTGGATTATTAGTATGGTGGAACCTTAATGGTAAATGGATTTAAAACCTAACAACATCTAAGTTCCACAAGACTCCTTTTTTGGTCTCCTCAACACTCAGGTCAGAATAAGTCTACATATAAAAATTCTTATGACTATGAATCTTTACATGTACAGTGTAAGTGAAATATAGCTCCCCATCTCAAAAGTAGAAAAGAACTAGCCTCCCTCAACAAGGTAACACTAGTTCCCTGGTCTAGCAACTCTTTCCTTGAGGAGCGGGGCTGTTCCCTTCTAAGTTCAAGTACAACCATCTCAAAAAGAGGAGATGGAGAAAAGAATGGATGGTAACTAGAGTAGATACCTATCCTTGGATGCATGACTAGTGTAGCCAAGTCATCCAGCTGCAAGCTTACCAAAATTTGACTTTGAAGCTCTTCTTCTTTTCAGTTGTATATACACTCCGGCAGGCATTTTACTTTTCAATCAGGCATGCCCACTTTTGGAGATTCTGTATTTCTTCTCTTTTTCTTTTTTTTTAAAAATATATAAAAGGTGCAGTATGTACATAAGGAGTTTTTCTTCTTGAGCTAGTAGAAAATCCCTCTTTTGAAGAATTATTGCAACCCCATAGCATCATGTCTTCAAACCTCAAAGCTACCAGATCAGGTTGAGATGCACAACCCTCCCTAGAGGAAGATGAGACGTTCCGCCTAGATGTATTACCCGTGTATGCTACTCCAAGAAAAAAGATTCTACCTCCTCACTACCTCCTCCATAAAGAGTTACGTGTAGAGTGCTTGTCGAAGATAAGTCAAAGTTTGAAAGAATCATGCACGCGTTGTTAAATATTCTACATAAACTAATCAAGATGACATGAGAACATAGTCTTATGGACTCAAAGAATTAAGTCACTAGGACCTGAATAATCTTAACTCTAGTTCTTATGAGGTCCCTCTGAAATTAAGTGGATTAAGGTCCAACTAAGCTCCATTCTTCAATTTTATTCCAGACTTAGTTTAAATGTCAATACTATCCTTAAAAAAACTTGCAAATGCAAATGCAAGAAATATGTATAATGCAAAAAGAAAGTAAATTTTTTTGTAACAATTCTCTAATTTTTAATTTTTATGGGGTTTTGGAAAAGAAAGGGAAAATGTTGCATATGTGAAAAGAGTTTTTCAAGGAAAAAGAGTTAGTAAAATATATACAAGTATATACAATTTTTTTGTTTTTTTTTGTTTTTTTTTTGTTTTTTGAAAGGTAATCAAAGTCTATATACACACACACGTGGATTTTATGAATTTATATACATATCCCAAAAATAATCATATTTAAAATTACAAGTTACGTCTGAAGTTTATATATAATATATACGACACCTGCCTATACTTAACTCGATCTATGTCCTCATAGTGATCAGGGAGAGGTAAAGGAAGACATAACTCATGCTAAGTATAGAAAAGTAAAAAGACTCGTATGCTACAACGACTCAAAGAGAAAATGAAAGTAATAGATGTTAGTGTTCCCCCATATACTTAGGATCAAGTAATCCTAAGTATAGAAGACTATACAAAAGGGGAAAATCGATTCAGAGAATGTACAGACTTAACGGAAAAACCCAAAAAAATGATATGAACAACATCACCCCCGCATACTTTGGGTAGAGTATTCCTAAGTATAGGCAACAACAAGAGTGATGAACGGGACGAATATGAACAACACAAATCATTCACCCCCTATACTTAGGATAAAGTACATCTAAGTATAGCATATACACACACACAGAAATGGGGAGAATGATAAAACGCAAGAAGAAAGAATGAAACGAAAGGATACACAAAAGGAATGGATGTACAATGTCAAGAAAGTCGAAAGTGAACCTTTTTGTGGTACCATTGAGGTATGGATCTGACAAGGTGTAGGTCAATATTGAGGTCATCATTAGACATAAACTGATCATGATCGACTAAGAATATATACTCAGTAGTCTCAAAGTGTGCAGGCATGAATCAGTTAGTGGAAGTAGTGTGGTCATGTTCTGCCTGGGAAGTCTCGCAAATATCAAAGTAAAAATGCTTAAAATCATTATCAGAAAAAGTAAGATCACTTCCAGCCTAGCGAGCCTCCACTGGATCATCATCTTCACTAAAAGGACCAAATTCCTTTATAGAAGAAATCAAATAAAATTAGGTGAAATCAATCTCATCTAAATCAAGGTGGTTATGAACGGACTCATCAGTGAAAGTAGTCAAATCATGTCTACTCTCAGAGTCTGCCTTCTGCTCTAAGGTGTCTTTCATGTAAATCTCGCGGATGTCATCAATGCATCGCCACATACTATAAGGGGAAACTCCAAGGTCTATGCTTTCCAATTCTTCCTCCTTTAAGAGGAATTCCTAGGTCTCTGTATCATCCAACATACAACAAGAATCTCTAATATTATCATCACGATTAAGGTCCTTGGGGTTGGCTAATACGGGCACACTCTCATGGGATGCAGGTTTCTGCTCAGTAATGGGTGTCATGATCAATAAATCGCTCCCTACATTAGAACAAAAGCAAATCTCTCCTGATCCATAATCAATAAAGGATCTCGCAGTGGCGAGGAAAGGTTGTCCCAGGATGTTGGGAGAGTGATCCACATGGGTGGAGGTCTCCATGGGCAATGGGACATAATCAGAAGTGAAATTCAAGCCCTAAATAAGAATTACAACATTTTCTATAATACTCTTTAGACTCTCGATAGATCCATCAAAAAATTGAACTAACATACTGGTTTTCTTGAGAGGCCCAAGATGAAGAGATTGTACCATGGAGAAAGGTACTATATTGATTGATGCACCGCCATCAAGGAGAGTGTTATCACAAGAATAGTCAGATATGGAGCAACTCACAAGAGGTGTGGTAGTGTTCCCTTTATTAGAATGTGGACGATGAGAGATGGCGTAGGTAGTGGCCATTGTCAAGATGTGATGCTCAAATCTGCTCCTCCACTTTCTCTTCTTGTGTTGAGGAGCAGATAAATGGGTCATGGCCTGGTGAAGTGGGCCTTTAATGATCTCATGAAGGGTAGACACCACATCAGGTTTACTCAACATTTTTTTTGAATTTTTGGATCTCCTTCATACAATGGAGGAGATCTAAATCAGCATATACACGAGGATTTCCAAGAGCATTATGTATAGTGGAATCCTCAAGGTCAAGGGTAGGACTTGCGATGAATGACTTTGTGGAAAATGATTTAACATGGGTGCCATCTCCTCACAAAATGAATAAAAAATGTGCCTCCTGAAATCTTTTTGGATTTTTAAAAATTTCTCCTTTTTATTGTATTTTGGGCGATTGCAAGCTCTTAAGATTATCCTCAAGCGATTCCATATCTTCAAATAATGGAACATCATTCTGGCTCATATTTATGTTAAATAGATTGGTAATCCTTGAATTCATATGCTCCATCATCTAGTTTAGGGTCTCAAGTGTGGACATCATGAAAGGTGATGTCAAAATCATAGGGTTGGGGGAGCGGAATGAGGGTGGGTAAAGATCAATGTCTGATTCTTGAAATAATGGGTTAGGTGGATATGCACAAAAATCAAGAGGAAAGTCCTTCTGGAAAAAGGGAGGGTGGACCGACTGGAGGGTGCGAGGGATCGATAAAGATTGGATTAATGTCACTCCAGTTGGCCATCTCCAAAACAAAAGACGGGATTGGGAGAACACAACGATCAAGTCAAAAGATGTGAAAAAAAAGGCGCAAATGCATACAAGGATCTAGTATGCACACAAGCAATCAAACACAAAACAAACCCCCCTGTTTTCCAACTCAACGCAATGTGAAGACCGTGAAGGTTATGTCAATTATCTTGTCAATTTTAGAACTTGGTGAGAAATCAATGTACCAGAGCGGTTTAAGCGAGCTGTTAGGAACTCAATGCTCTCAGGAGATTATCCCAATCTCACAACTAGTTTTTCCCAACCAGTATGGGTGCGGACTGTTTACTGGTTACCCGATCCGCCCAATCTGCTAAGGAAATCCCAGACTAATTACCGGCTACCCGGTGAAGTCCTAACTGGAGAACAACTAATCACAAGACCAGTAGTCTGAATAAAGTTCAGGCGTGGCTCTATCCTAGTGTTCGTGTCGCTCTCTCGCTGTAGATAAATCAAACTAGGAGGGGGCTACTCTACCAAAGGCAATGATTTTTCCTTATGTTTATTTTAGGGTCAAGTGATATTAACAGTCCCGATATTAGGTAGTTTTCACATCGTTTGAGTATTTTCAATAAATCACCTACCAAGTGTCCAATTTCTTTTTTAACTTATGTGAGTAAAAAAAAGGAAGGAGATCGGAAATGCCAATGCGCGATTAAATACAATGATGCATGCAGGGGTTAGAGATGTGTACCTTATCGCCAATACTCTACATGCAAGTGATCCCGACAAAATTTAAATACAGAAAAAAAGTAATCTATATGATGCAAGTGAACCATCCTAATAATAACTTTTATTAGCGGATAAGAACAGGTTGATTTGACTAAGTCCAAATTACGCTCTATTCTATAGGTACAAAAATACTTGTTTAGGGCTTTGGACCTAATTAATCACCTGGCTCAAGCAAACTAATTAAAGAAATCAATAGTTGGATCATGAAATCTGTGTGAAATAATTTTTTTAAAAAAAGATAAAACCAAAATCGGTCGGTGAGGTCCCCAAAGTGCACTGGCACTTGGGGAAATAGACCCCGCAATAAATGAATGTCCTTTTTACAAGAGTTCAAATGCTAAAACTAAATAAAAGGAAAAAAAAGTAAAAAAATTGTTTGGTCTCCTTCAATTCTTCTTCTCCTTCTCTCATGCTATCCTGAGGCTCGGTGAAGAATCAAGCCACCTCCGCTTCACTTGGGTGTTTCAGCTCTCCTAGGATCACCTCCTTCGCTCCGCTAGCCCTCGTAAGAAAAAGGAAAAAGAGAATGTGTAAGAAACAAAATTATCAAATATGCGCAAGAAAAAAATGAAATAAATGCAGTGAAAATGAACAATGGAATGAATGCAGAAAAATATAAAAAAATATATACAACCAAGAATAGCAGGTCAAAAAAGTAACCTAACTACCCTCACCGTGCCTCCCCAACAATGGTGCCATTTTGTTAACACGAGATTTTCAAAGTTTTATTTAGATGAAAATAAATACAATGTTGTCGTAACCGTAAAAATCTCGCAACAAACAATAATATTTTTTTTATTTTCTTAAGCCCAAATAATTAAAAAATGTAGCAAGAGAAATTTTTTCTTAATTAACATGTATAGCAACAGGACCGAACTCACAGATGCTACAATTCCCGAGGGTTATCCTGTCCAATGAAATAAATCAATGAAAGAATGAAGGAATCTCATTGTACACTCCGCTTGGTTTTTTACAAGATTTCTATCTTTATTTTTTTTTAATTTTTTAAATTTTCTAATTTTTAATTTTTAATAATTTTTATTTTTGGCATTTTTTTAAAAAATAATTATCAATATTCACAAGTGAAGAAATGCACACACCATACTCTTTTTGTATTTTTCAAAATAGTCAGAAATGTCCAGGAATTAATGAGAAAATATTTTTGGGTTTTAAAGGCTTTGAAATGTTTTTGGTATTTTTTTAAGAATTTTATATGTTTTTATATTTTTCTAAAAATCAAATAATGGCTAAAATGATAATTAACGCACATCCTGGAGTAATTAGCAACATAAAAAATATTTCAAGTACCTAAAACTCCTAGAGACTATTAATATTCTAAAATATAGACAGATATCTGCAAACAAGAAGTCACATTTTTGGATTTTTTTAGAATTTTATATGATTTTTATAAGATTTTTGATATTTTTCAATTTTTTGGGTTTTGAAAAGAATTAATGCACAAAAATTGGAAAGGATTTATAAGACAGTAAAATATACCTATCTGTTTTTTTTATTATTTTAGAGCAATATTCAAATTTTTATGATTTTTCAAATTTTAAGAAAAGTAAATGACATTGTTTTTTATTTTTTTTAAATATCAAATAAAAATAAAATGTGATGAAAAAATTATACAATGAAGATGCCCAAAACAAGTGTCTACACAAATTTTTATAAAATTTTCACAACAACAAAACATTTATTTCAATGAATAGAAGCATGCAACAAAAGTCTGGATAAATAGGAATTAGATGTAATTAATTGAAGTTCTTGCATAAGAATATAAGAATAAAAAAATTACCAGGGAAAATGATGCAAATTACCTAGTGAATGCATGTGACGCACGTGTTATTCCTTAAGGGGTGCTTCTTTGTAATTGCAATAAATACCAGGGGTATATTTGTAAATTTTCAATATTTTATTCCCTCCACAGGGTTCTTCGTTCTCTTCTAAAGGGGAGCAAGGGGCCGCCACCCATTCTTCTTCTTTCCCACACATGCACGGTGGTCGTGTTGGGCGATGGCGGTGGCGAGTTCCTGGAGGCGTCGATGGACGCCGCTTGGTGCAGGCCGATGGAAGGTGGGCGGAGGAGGAAGTTGGAGGCGGAGGCATCACGGTGGTGTTGTACAACGAGCGGGGATGGCATTGCCGTTGGGGTACTGTTGGATGAGCGATGTGGAGGAGTACTGGGACGGGCAGTGGACCGTGCAAGTTGTGATCCACCCCATATGGCGACGAAGAGGATGGAGAGAAGGAGCCCAGGCGGTTGGTGAAGGATCGATGGTAGTCGCGTCACCAGGCGGTGGGCTTTGTCGGTGGTGGCATGGCCTGGCGGTTATCGGGCTGCGGACGGTAGAGGCGGAGCATGGTCGGTTGCTGGTTGGGGGGGAGGCGTGGCTGCGGCCGTGCCCCTTTTTTATTTTTTTAATTTTATTTTTTTTGTAAATTCCTGCAAAACAAATGTTAGAAAAAAATAATATTTTTTTGTTTTTAATTTTTTTATTTATTTATAACAAGTAGGATGTGAGCACAACGACTCGATCCCAAAATCAAATGGAAGACATGAACAAGTGTGGTTCCGAGGAGAATGGCGGATGGAACCGGGTCTCCGACCACCGTGCATGGTCGGAGGTGAGAGATCGTGGAGATAGAATGTGAAGTGAAGGGATCAAGAAGATGAGATGAATAATCATTTCGGATTCGAATAAATCATGGTGAGTGATTCTAAAATCTAGAGAAAAAATGACAACGAAATAAAAATATGAAAATTTAACTAAAATTAACCTAAGTTTAAAATAATAAAAAGAGGGATCTCACCTTAAAAGCAGATGAATGCCGTGGTGGCCTCGACGATGACCGACTCGTTGTCACCGGACGGCTTGGAGTCTAAGCACCTCTCTACGACAAGAATGCTCTTAGAGAATAGGCTCCTCTCCCTAAGGAATGATCAAGAGGAAATGAGGGAGAAGGAGCTCAATAAAAAGGAGAAAAAATAAAAAAAGAAATAATTACAAATAAGGAATGTGTTTATTAGTTAATTTAATTAATTAATTAATTAAAATGAAATTCGTAATTAAATAAAATAATTAAAATAATTAATTTACAAAAATTAGTTAGCCACCTTCATGTGGTTATTTAAGGTTTAAAATCAAATCATTTATACATGGTATATATTCAGATCAAATAAATGAATAAATAAGTAAATAAATAAATATTTCATAATTATATTTATTTAATTAATGTTAGATAGTTTTTATGTGGTTTTTATGTATGGAGGTAAATTTTAAACATATCATACATTTATAATGCACATTATACACAGGTACAAATAAGGAAATAATTTCATATAATTTTTTTATTAAAATTTGTTTATTTACTTTAAATTACAGTTAACAATATTTACAATTATTAAAGATATAATTTTTTAAAAAATAATAAATACAATAAAAATGGTAAAATTGCACAAACCACCAAAACCGACTTTTCAACTGTAACATCAAAAATTATGAAATCACATCCTTTTTAAAGATAATTTATTTAGAATACAATAGAAGTGAGTTTGATTCGATTTGAGTTCGTATGGAGCCGAGGTCTTTCAATTGTCGCTTTACAGCTGTTTCCAAGTGTGGTTACACTAATCTGTACATGATTTTATTTTGTAATTATTTTTATTATTTACAAAACATTTTCAAGTACAACTTTTGTTTTGAAAATTATTTAGTTTGACGTCAATTTATGTAGAAATAAAATAGTGTAAGTATACAAATATGCATAGTACTTTTTTTGGATTTTCTGATTAAGGACCCTATCTCCCCTGACTTTGTAGCGGTCAATCAGGTCAAGCCTTGACCTTCTCTCGAGGTTTGGGTCAGCCTATATCTATTACATGTATATAGTTAGGGTTGTCAGCGGGTCGTGTTTGGGGCGGGTATTACTATTCCCGAACCCATACCCATTTATAATACCACTACCCATACCCGTCCATTTATTAAACGAGTAATTTCTAACGGGTACCCATATATCTGTCGGATACTCGTGTACCCAATGCATACCCATATCTTCGACATGGTAAATCTTAAGTTGTTTATAAATGTATATAAGATTTTTACATATAGACGAAATAGAGTGAGATCATGTAATTTGGTGATTAATAAAAATGTGCAATATATAGAGAATATTAAAAGTTTATATATATTAAGTGTTAACTCTTTTATGTTGATAGTTTTTATTTATTAAAGATATAAAAAGTTAGTTGAATATGAATAAGTAGATGGAGAGGAGAAAATTGAGTCGTAAATTCATACATGCATATCAATATGTATTAGATATGAATATGCTTTGGGGCTAGTTTGATTAAAGTGCAACACACACATCTATCTTTACATATATTTTTTATAATGGTTTGGGGAGGGTTCGAGTTCGGTACCCACAAGGAAATCCCAAACCCATACCCATACCCACATGGATAGTCGATTCGAAACTCAAAACCGTCCAAAAGTAAATGGGACGGGTTTCAGGTCCTTAAATAGGGCGGGTTTGGGTCGTATACCCTATGGGTAGACCCAGATTGACATCCCTATATACAGTCTTCTTCTTCTTCTTCTTCTTCTTCTTCTTCTTCTTTCTTTTCTTTTTTCCTTTCTTTCTTTCTTTATTTATTTTAGGTTAAAATAGTAATAAATGTACAATATTTACACACAAATGTAAGTTAGTAAGAATATGAAGTTTGTATTATATACAAGTGTTTTATAAGGGATTTTAAGCCAAAATAAATGAATAAAGATGATGAAATGCATATTCATTAAGGACAAGAAAAAAGACTGAAAGACATATCTTGTCAATGGCCACCTCCTTGGTGTTGAGGAGAAAGAGCAAGAGCCGCAAAGTGAAGATGTTACCCAGATATAACTGTGGAATCAAAGACACAACATTTACCAATGATCGAAACGATGACGACTCACCAATCAATATCATCCTGATCTCAGTATTTTACAAGCTCAAACTCGAACCTATTAGAAAGATAAGAGAGACAGTTCAACTAGTTGATTGATCGATAAAGCGGCCTAAAGGAACCATTTCAGTCATTGTTACATTCCAAGGTGCTCTGCTCAAGGTGGACTTCACAATCATTTATATTGAGCATCAAGGAGAATTCACCCAGTCTCCAATCATTCTCGAAAAGCCATTCTTATCCTTAGCTCAGGCAATTATAGAGTGTGAGATTCAAGAAATCAATTTTACAGCATTGGGAGCACTTTGATCTCATCCGGTCTTTGAGGAACCACGATATTCTAAGACATCCCATGAAGTTGTCAACAGTTGTAACCACCAAGCGGTAGAAGAGCCCTACCCTGTTGCTACACCTGAGATAGCGACTATTAAACTGACCATTGGTTCAGAGACTCTCCCTACTCTTCCATCTCTCAATGTTATAACAGCTCCTACATAGGAACACTGAATACATGACGTCTTATACGGTGATCCTAAAACATATGCATGGGCTAACCTTGAGTCAGACATGATCTTATCTGAACAACTTGACCAAATCGATCCGACACAGGAGTGCACCAACATTAAGACAATTAAGAACAAATACGTGGGAGGTGCACCGACAAAGGAGGAATATTTCGATGGTTATTCATCCGGAGACTTGATTACCAACAAATCACAAGCATGACCTGCACCTTCACAGGTAATACGGACCAAAATACCCATTCTGACTACTCCTTCAAATAATAAAGTATGTGATAAATCAACTAAGAAAGTTGCCTTCGACATGCCGGAAAAGGAATCTTCTGATTATTCCTCATCATGTCTGGATAAGATAATCCTTATGAGTGAGGTCAGTTCAGTGGCTCAAAAGCGCTATCTAAGAAAGCAGCTAAATGTCAACTCTCGCTGAACTATTCCTTCTCCTCACTATTATTCGTTCTGAGCCGATTCTCCTGGTCTCATGAGATATACCGGAATAATCTCCTATGCACATACTGATTTTGACCCTTCAGAATATTCATCAGAGGACGAATCGCTTGACCCCAAGACTAAGCGCAAGCTGATAAAGCAGCTCGAGAATAAGAATATCTTGAGTGCCTCCGCTTTCAAGTTCTATTCTTATGAGGATAACTCCTATGATGGTTTGATATAGTATGATTTTTGTGCTTTATCTACTCTCCATAAAGATTTTTTTGGAAATAACTCTTATGATAATTGGGAATCATTTACTTCATCCACTTCCTATTGTTATGATCTCCCACCACAAGCTCACAAAAAGATCTGTCAAGAACACCCTTAATCATCGGCAATCCTCCCTCCCTCTCGACCCCATCGATCTCTTTGTAGATCTTCTTCCTCTACTTAGTCCAAGGCCTAATAGGGGGATACATGTCATCTATATATACCACTCTCCTAATCCATTCCTTCTCTCGCTCACCACATTTCCACCCTTCTTCCATACTTAGGTTGTTTAGAGAATAAGTATAGGGGGACCCGATGTCCAATGTATATACTTTCCACAATCAAATTCCACATCCTGGCATGCCTCATTTTTCGCCCTTCTTCTATACTTAGAAAGCTCACAACCTAAGTATAGGTTGGCAGGCCGACATCTGTTTTTATTTTAATTTTTTCTTCTTCTTTTTCACTCTCTTACGCTTAGCCCGATCTATGTCTTCTCTACGCTTCTTGTACTATGAGGACATAATATTCTCTAAGTACAGGAAGGTGTGTATGCATACTATGTATATATTTTTCCCATAGCTCATACTTTTGTGTAAGTCTATATGTACTTACAGGATGGGTATCTAACTTGTAAAACCTAATAAAAAAAACGAGTTTTACAACTAACACTTATTGTGTCCAATTGTATATACAACCAAAATTTTGAAAAAAAAATAAATTTGGCTTGTTATTCATTTTTGCATTAAAAATAAGAAAATTGCAAAAAAAAGGAAAAGAAAAAAAAGAAAGAAATCACAAATTCAAAAAATGTGTGTATGCACTTCCTGCACCTACACTTCATCCAGCATTACATGTATATGCATTTGCATAAAGCCCTTGGGTTCTTAACCAAGTTATGAACAGGAACTGAGAATGGTCTGGACTTGACCTTATTCCACCTAATTTTCAGAGGAACTTCACCGACAAAGTGGATTTTAGAAGCTTTAGACCTTTCACTTAACTCTTCGAGTTCCATATGACAAAGTCTAGCATCTGACTCTTAGTGTCTAACCTGGTGTCCTCATTTTGGGTACAGCTCTAGAATAGGGAATTAATTTGTATTCTCATACTACGCACGTAGCTCAACTAAGACAGAGTATTGGAAGACGGTGTGAGTTTCTTTTCCGGTAGCGTGGACATCTAAAGACTGGAGTATGGGTTGAAATAAAGCTTCGGAAAAGGGATGAATGGCTGGGCACAATTTTTTCTAAGATCCCAAAACATGTACGGGAAAAAAGATTCCATATCCGTAGGGGCACAACAAGATCCATGCAGAGCTACCAAAAATCCAAACAAATAGAAGCCAACTACCAAATAAATATTTGACCAAAATGGTCCAAGATTCAAGAAAACCTATTGATCTCGGTGGAGACTTGGCTAAACTGACCAGCTTCATAAACAGAGGTGACTACACCGGTCACCCTCCAGTTCTTTTCCCCTTCTTCTAATTTCTCTCTCTATTCGATTGTGAACACAACACGACAGACCTTAGTAGAAAATACCTGACTCCCCCGAGGACGAGTTACTGGAGTGGTTTGCATGGTAGTCCGACATTACGGATCGGAAGAGATAAAACCTTTCACAAACATGAGTCAGTTGTTCAATGTTCACGGGGTATGCTTTGGGAGGAGGGTTGATCTAAGATGACTTCTGAGTCTAAACTATGACAATGATGTGTGGGACTTGGAGGCTGTTGATTTTAAAACCCTAATTCTCATAGAAGTTCTTCCAAACTAATAATCCAAAGGTCGAATCTAACTCTATTTTCACCTTCTGCTCATGGTCTTGGTATGGAACCCAATCCCATTTCACCTCATTGCATTTCTTTAGATGCTCACGGACGAGGATGGTTTGGTATAGGGGGATGATGAATCTCATATTCATCACTCTAAAAATGATTAATTAACCTCAGATCCCCAAAACTCACTTGCATTTCTTCACCTATATTGTGTAATTAGCATTCATGCATATATAAATAATAATTGCATTTTATCATTCGTTATTGCACAAATAAAAAGCCAAAACTCTCAGCCCATTTAACCGTTAAAACAAGCAAACTTCCTCAATTTTTAACTAATTCATGCTAAGTCCAAATGACCTGAAAGCACTCCATTTTGTACATGTTACTAACAAGAATAAATAAAAAATACAAAAAAGTCACTAACATAAATAAGCGGACCAGAAACTCAAACCCTAATTTAACGATGATCGGACTAAAACATTGGTATCTTCTTCATACATTGTCCGATTTGATTTTACTCACTTTTGAACAAACGTACATTTAAATATCTTCAAAACAAGACCATGTTTAAGTGAATTGGAGCTCATATGTGAAAGTTAGGTTTTGGGCCTCTTGTATACATTTTAAATTTTAACAATTTTTGACCTATTATTTTATGAACATAATTAACTCATTTTATTTTATTTCTTTTTCACTTATTTTCTTTGATAATGTTTTATTCAAAAGCATAAAAATTCAAATCTAAAGTAAGATCGAAATCAAAGAAACTAACATAGCATGAATGTTCATTGATAGTCTGTAAAAAAGTCCCCTTTCTCCTATTTTATTTTTTCTTAATTAATAAAAATATAAAAATAGATTAATGTGTAAATATTTTCTTTGGTTTTATAATATTTTTTTCCACATTTTTATCTTTTTTAAAATAACAAAAAAATTACAAAACCCAAAAATCAAGGTTTTCTATGTACATAGAATACTCCCAAAAGATCACTTTATGCAAATGATCAATTTTTGTTCTGATCTCTTCATGAAAAATGTAGGACTCATCGAGATGAGAAACTTTCATGAAGAAAATTTATTGATCTGAGTTGTTTGCTTTTTTTCTGATTTTTATTTATCCTATAATTTCTGAATTTTCTGGAGTTGACACGTGGCCTCTCTTGGAGCTGCCAAGTGTCACTCGATTTTGAGTTTATTTTTATTTCATTTTTATTAAAAAATTATTAAAAATAAAAAATAATAAAAATAAAAAGACCTTGCACGTGCATCGCACGTACCTCCTACACACGCACCTTGCATATGCTCCTCCTCCCCCTTTCCCTTTCAATCTTTGGTTGATCTCGTCGTTGCCTTCCACTTCGAGCGTCGATGCCCACTATTTGTCACCTCCTCCTTCCAAATCTGGAGTCACCACCATCCAATCACGCCCACCAATCTCCACCTACCAATCTTCTTCCAAATCATCACCTTCCTTAAAGATTTCAATCTCCTATTTCACCTTCCATAGTGGCCTCCACTTGATCCTCCCGAATCCTCATCACCGTCTCCTTTCCATGTTCGCCATCAATGATCAATCAATTAACGCTTCCCCTCTCCCTATAAAACCCATATCTCCTCCAACAGAGCGACCATCTGCCGATGGAACCCATAACATAGGAGGACCGATGGTGACAGTCGTGCCCTCCTCCTTCAACGGTGAGGTCCAGCCCTCCAAGGCCATTGTAGAAATCCATCCCCTATGGTGGTCTGCCCAACTCCGGTCTCAGGACATTAAGACACATTCCATCTTCCCTAACATATCCTCTGTCATACTCGACCACCCAACACACCATTCTCCACCTCTGTGTTCAGCGCCTCCACCGCACATCCAATCAACCACCTTCACCATCAAAGCCACGTTGTACCTCGCTCCACTGCGCACGACCATCCGTGCCACCTCGTCATCATCATCAACATCAAGGTTCACCCTTACTCTGATTGCATTGGCTAGAGCTTCACCAAGCTCCTATACCTTGACATGATGCCGACCATCTTCATCTTCCTTGACTACATCTCCAGTGCCCTGTCGCCCCATCCAGCCGCTGGCCTGATCACCTCTACAACCGCATCCCTCCGTCGCCACTCCATTGGGTAGAACTTACGGAAGGTTCCCTCAGCCTCCAAGCACCACCAACATTGCCCTCAACTGTCGGGCACGTGGCCCGAGACCCCCACTCATGTGAGGAGCATGTTGTTGGACATGTGAGACTACAGTAAGCCATTATGCAATAAATGTTATTGCAAATATCATTCCCTGATATGAAATGAAGAATAACTAATTTGCATAATAGATCCCTTAGTACAACTAGGGTTATGTACTATGGCCATCTTGATGATCATACAACTGTCGATTCAATTATTGAATCATAGAGGCCGGTGCTTGGATGATTATCTAAAGAGTTAGATTGAGGACCCATCAAGTACCGTCAAATGATTATTAAGAGAGCATCTCCATTCTAAGTAGGAGATGGCAATCCTTTCTCACTTGGCTGATATCTGACCGACCTCTTGGTGCAGGCCCTTTGTATGGGAATAGATATTTAGAGATGTCAGATTTGTTAGGTCAAAGAGTTGACTTAACGAGATCGAGATAACCAAAGATCTATGCCGTATGATGTCACGATATAGGCATGCATCCTCTGACTAGAGACAGATGTGCTACTGTATGTTTGAGTATGTACATTTGGAAGACCAATAGGTTGATTACCTTACCAAGATCTATACACCAGCGCGCTAGTGTGCATGCAAGGTCATATGAGTAATACGATCTCTCAAAGGGATCATACATGTTCATTGTTGAACCGGAAGACATGAGCTCACTCATTTGATATTAGAAGAATTGAATTCCCTGCACTCGCTTTGGAAGCTTGGCTGAATTTGTAAGGTTTGATATATTATTTTGGAAAGTATATGATCAACACCTAGGTATGATATATGCTTTTGAGAAGTATATGATCAGTATCGACTCCCAATGATCTGATGAGAACCTTAATGATAAAATCATGAAGGGGACAGTCTAAAAAGAGAACTAAAACTTCGGATTTATTCTGGCCTTCCAATATGCAGGATGTACAGGTATTAGGAATGTCTGAGGGTGATGTGATCATAAATGATTGTATTACCATGATGCTTCCATTCCCAGGGAGTGATGAAACAGGTATGGATTTTAGTGACTCCTCTCATAGAGAAGTAATTTGATCTTAGTCCAAATGTTGGACACTGAACTGAATGTTATTCATATGTAATGAGAAGATTAGATTTATAGTCTTGATTTAATCAAGCATCTATGGAGGTCCGCAAGATATGGATTTGAGATGTGATCTCAATATCCAAGTCACTATACGTGGAACAATACAATTGCCCACATTATCCTTGAAAGAGTTCATGGATAATTTCATTGTTGATATATGTATCCGAGAATTGAGAAAAATAGATAACTAATTGTGATTTAATTATCATGAATAATATGAATTTGATTCATATTATAAGGAGAGTTATCTAAGATGTGATTTAATTATCAAAGATGTGAATAATGTAAATATGATTCATATTATTCGGGCACATGAGAATTGAGATCCAAGATGATTAAATGTGATTTAATTATCGTGGATAAGAATCATGTGGATAGAACTATCCATATTATTCAGGTATATCATAAATATGATTTATAATATATTAAAGAGAGCATATTGTGATTTATATTTGTTAAATAATTATTGATGTGAATTGGATTCACATTGGATGATTAATTGAATATATAATTTACATTTTATTTTGAGATGTGAATGTGATTCACATTTTTCCAATGGAATGATAGCGACGTTCACAAGATAATTATGAATTATTTTTGTGAAATAAATTACAATAAATGTTGTTGTAAATCTTGAAGATATCATGAGATAATGAGATCTCATGAGATTTTGAGGAGATAGACCCATTCCATCTCAAAGGAGTAGCCGTCCCCCCCTCCTTTTAGGGGATATCGTCAATCTTCTCATTATTACCAAGACTAGTCAATTGGTTTGATCTGAAAGTAATTTAAATCGATTTATCAATATATATTGATTCAAATTAAATCGATTGTTGTGTTTTTTACAACAACATCTTAGCTATTGAAAGGAACACAAATCAATCTCAACCATTGATTGTGTGTTGTCCATGGATTGAGATCCATGGACTCCCAAAACCCTATATAAGAAGAGGCACCCCTTGCTCTTCGAGTGACATGTTTACGACAAAAACATATGCTCTCTTCCTCTCTCTCTCTCTACATGCCAAATGCTCTCTCCCTCTCTCTCTTATGGTCGTCCACCATGGAGCCATAGAGAGAGTCGCCATCGCTGCAACATCGTTGTTATGCTGCCAGAGTATTTGCTCATATATCTTTGTCTCCTTCGGTACACTTCATTCGTCAAGAAGATGTCGTATCTCGTGTGATGAAATCAGGAGATTCACCGCATGGATCATCAATATAGATTGTGAGGAGCATACGTCTCATCAACACGCTCGCAAGCGTCTCCTCCGTCGGATCGGACTTCAGACAGGAGGTCTCTTCATTTAGAGACTCAATTGCAACCACGCTTCAAGCGGTAAACCTTATACCTATTATGGTTTACATGAAAATATCCGAGAAAGGTTCTTGGATCATGTCGTTTCATCACATTTAAAATTTTTTAAATTCCGCCGCATCGAGCAACTAGTGCGACTAGTCGCCCCCGATCACATACTTTGCGATCCTCACGCTTCCAAGATGCGCTTAAGGATCTTTCCATATCCTTCAAGTGGTATCAGAGCCAGGTTGGATGTTTTTGATACTTTCCATTAACCTAAGAAGATTAGGGCTCATTAGGCATCATGAAAATTTTTATCGCATTTCAATTTTCGCAGCCCCGTTTTGTGATTAATTTCGGTCCTTTTTAAAATGATTAAGCACGAAACTATCACTTGGACAATGTTCACATTAATTAAGGAAACTGTGGGATTTGAGTTTGTGTGATTTAGAATCCGATAACTCAATATATGATCATTTTAATGAATATATATGCATTATTTCGGGGATGGCTAATCACGACGTAATTAAAGAGTTATTTACTGCTTCAAAATGCCTAGAAATGCGTTATTATTACTTTGATTCTGTTATAAATCAAATTAGCAAACTTTGGAAACTTACTTTGCTCCATTTGGATTTAAAATGATTGAGATATGTTAATTTTTGTAAGTAGGGGTCACTGCTGGAAATTGCATATTTGATCATGAACCATGTGATTGTCATTTATTTTTTATAGAAATTAACCATTAATTTCTTGAGATAATTATTGATAAATATTTGAAATGTTTAAATATGATAATTAATTAATTAAATGACATTGCCTTAACCAATACTTGATTAGATATGATCTAGATCACAAATTGGTTGCTTCATAAACTTTCAAACAAACATGTTGCTTGAATAGGATTGGGGATTTCTTTAGAAAATCTCCTTATAATATTAATCAAAATGGTTTTGATTATTTTTATATGGTATAACTTCATTTGAAAAACCGATTATCATCTCAAGTACAAAGTGATCGACTTGGCATTATCTTTTCCCAAGGCAGATTCAGTGTCTAGTCGGGGAGCATTGGGGTAGCTGGTTGCACCGTGTGCGGTCTGTCCCACTCCCGTTGGTATTATCCATGACAACGAGTAGGGAACGAATAATTCTTGAGAAATCATTATGTATTTTTCTAATTATTAAAATTAGAAAAAATACGTATTTGAGATAATACCATATTTCAAGTAATAATAAAGAATGTTTGTTGGATATTAATTAGATCATTAATTTAATATGATTAGATTAATTGGAATCCAATTAAAATCGAAACACTATATTATAAATAGAGTTATTATTTCCCTTGGAAGAATTAATTATGTGATATGATTCATAATAATTGATTAAAATTTGAATAAGATATGGAGGATCACATAAGTGACATCCATGGTATACCGTAAAGGTAAAGGGTTCCGTGGCCAGAGGTTGTATGCAGGAGACACATGTCCGAAGTGACAGCTCCTGCATACAAGCCATTTGGATCGGGCTCTTTGCTTCTCGAAAGAGTAAGGACGTATGCGTAGTGACCCCAATATGGAGTCCTCATATTATTGGGGCCATATTGGATTACACATAGAGAGTTGTATTCTCCTTGACGGTTGCTTCAATTAATGACGGGTCAACATCATCTTAGGGGTAGTGAGCTCGGGTGTTAAAAATCGAATTGGGAAATGGAATTTGGACTTGCAAGGTGGAATGTGTTCCTGAATCTTTTTATCTGAGTTTCAAGTTCTCATATTATTGGGATATGACAAAGATAAGAAAGGAGATCCAAGATCTTGCTTGAGATATAATGGTAAGTATATCTCTTACATTGAAAGTGATTAAGGGAATGAACTTTCAATGTTGACAAGGCAAGACAACTTTGATATAAAATTCCTAAATCAAAGTAAAATATGTATATATATTTATATATATTTATGCAAATTTCTTATTTCATATAATCCTCATTAAACCCACTCGTACTATACTCAACAATAACCAGTAAAAAAATCATGGATTGGATCCATGATCAAGATATTATACTTGCAGTTGGACACATAATGTATGTGGTTGCAATGTGCAAATTTCCTCCTAATAATGAGGAATGACAATTAAATAGATAATAGAACTGCAACCCCAGGGTTTTTATGTCTCTATAGTCTTGATCTTTCGTCGAATGTACTTTGGAAGTGACATGTCGATGATGATCGTAATTGTCAAATAATCTGTATAAAACTAAGAAGATGTTATGTCATACATATGTTCTCTCGACATTTAATGATTAATGACATGGTTCACTGCATCATGCAGAAGGTGGCTCTATAGGAGATGATATATTCAAAATGTTTGAGTACATACCTGAACCAAATTCTTTAAGAGTTAAGATGTATGTAGGTATGATGAGTATCATCATTCTAATATCTATACTCAAGTCATTCATGAAACTTCTTCATATTGTATTAACTAAATAAAGCATGTATAATTGTACAAATACTCTTATATTGAAATCTTTTGAATTCATCATAAGAGATCCTCTGTCTTAAGCAATGCCTGTTTATAGATAAAGAGAGCACAGTGGAAGCATGTGTCGGACTCAATTAAGAAGGAAAGTCCAAGAGTTGACTGTACTTCTGTGACTTCCTTATGACATCCAAATAGTTGGATAAATGCCAATTTTGCAATAAGTTGATGTACAAATAGTTGACTATCTAGGAACCTTAGAGAAGGATTCTGATAGTGCATGAAATAATCTACATATAATCATTGATATTGACTTGCTTATTGGATAAGATCAATGTCTATTAATTATATCTCATTCATCTAATAACACTTGCAATTGGTTGCATATGTTTTAGAAGACTAGAAAATTTGATCTTAAGGTTTAATAATCATCCACATGGGTATTGATGCAATTGTTGCAACAATATCTGTTGGATAGATAGTCTTCATATTTTCAGTGGGAGATCCCTTAGTCTTAGAGAATGTCTCTACTACCTAGATATTAGAAAAGACAAATAGTTTATTTCTAAATGTTGGAAATATACATGAATTCTGGAATAGACCTATCATAAAGAGTTATGATCGATATATTTCAGATAGTATTTTGATATCTGGAGGACTCTACTAAATTAGAAATTAATGAATGTTTTATTAGCATTTCTAATACTAAAAATTAAACCTTATAAGATCAATAGGAGGATGAAGATCATTTGATAATGATATGGAATCAGACCTTTAATATATGTCTGTTTATGAGATCAATAGGCAAGTAATAGATGAGCTTTAGAATGTCTAAAATCTCAAATCTTATATACTTTTGAATATTGTATTTAAAGTAAAAATTGTCCAATGCACCCTTCTCTAGGAATGGTGTAAGATGTCAAGGTATTCAAGATCTCACACATATTGATGTATGTGGATCATCTGTGTCATAATAAACATTGATCATATGTGATATCATTTGATGATTATTTGTGATATGAGATTTCATTCCTTCACCTTAGAAACCTATGAACTGTTCAAAGATTTCACAATTTTGGTTTAGAACCAAAGTTTGAAGGAAGATGAAATGAAATTGATCTAACTTAGGTAGCAAGTACCTATTAGATGAATTCTAAGAATACCTTATGAAGAAAGGAATATCATTCCTATATCACTCCTCGTAATGTATCTTAACTCAATAGAGTTGTAAGGAGATACAATCGGATCTTGTGTGACATGATTTGATCAATGATGAATATTAGCATAATTACCTCTTAGTTTCCAAGGTATATATTTAGTAGAGACTACAATATATATCCTTAAAAAGGTTCCATGCTAGTATGCTGGAATCATGCACCGGAGAGTGCTACTTCATTAGGAAAATAAAGGATGGTATTGGATACCTACTTTATGACCTTGAGATTCTTAAAAGATCTCATCTCAAAGGATATGATTCTTACAGGATGACTCTCTTGAGAATCAAGATGAAAATGAAGTGAAGGAACTCATTTAATCTTGAGAAAATAACGAGGCTCCTGAAATGGGAAACTACAAAGACAACTAATGAAACACTAATACCTTTTCAAATGAGTTTGAGGATGGATTCCATGTGTCAGTTAAATGATTTTATTTCATGTGATGAAGCTTCTAAAGATCATGACATGGAAAGATGGATTTTAGCAATAAATTCTATAGTAGACTTCATATACAAGTGTTGTATATGGTCACTAGAGGATCCATCTATGTGTGTAGGACCCGTTAAGGTGTAAATGAATCTTCAAGAGAAAGAGGGAATCTGATGAGAGGGTACAGACCTTCAAAGCACGGCTCGTTGCCATGAGCTACACACTGAATAGAAGACATCGCTTGCGATGAGACTTGCTCTCCAGTGACCATGCTTAAACTCATCAGATTATTGCTAACCATAGCTACGCAACTTGACTTTGACATCTTCAAGATGGAAGTCAAGATTGCATTCCTCCATGAATAGCTCTCTGAGCATATTCTTATGAAGTATCCCCAAGGCTTCATGGTTTAGGAAAGCAAGGTGTGCAAGCTAAAGGAACTCCATCTATGGACTCGAATAAGCTTCTTGTAGTTAGGAACATCAGATTTGATGAAATTATAAATGTTATGATTTCAGATAGAATCTTGATAAACCATGTGAAGCTTAGTGGGAGTGCCATTGTGTTCATTGTGCAAAATGTAGATGATACCATAATCATTTGGAATAATATAAGGACAATAATAAGTGTTTTATAATCTCGCTATTCCATTGAGATTTGATCTCAAGATACCTCTTTGATCTTAGTTCTGAAGATGTTCAGAAGCAAAGAGAAGAGGGTATTGGGACCGTCACATTAGTAGTACACCTTGGGCATGTTACATTTTCTGGAAAATTCCAAGAAAGGCTTCCTTCCCTTAAGATATGGTACTGACCTATCTAAAGGGATATCACCTCAAAGAGATGAGGAAGTGAATGCTAGAATTACTTGCCCTTGTGCATCAGTTACGAGAAGCCGATGTATGCCAGATGTGTACAAAAGTAAGATATCTGCCATGAAGTGGGAGTAGTAAATGTTACTAATCTTACTAAGGAGATAAAACACTTAATTGCAGTAATAACAATATCTTCAAATATGAAAGATTTTTGAGGTAGTGATCTCGAAGTCTTTTCTTCAAGAACTTAAGACTTTATACACAGTGATTTAAAAGGTCTTAACTGTGGATACCTTAGGAGATAGAGATCTCTAGGAATAAGGGAATTCTAATAAGGATTATGGACATGCTAGCTATAAGAACTATTGAAATGTGGTGTCAAAGAACACTATAACTGACAAAATTGATTATTGGTGGCATAAAATGCAACATTTGCATTGGATGTGAGCATTGTTACTAAGGTATATGCAAGTGTCATAAAAGGACTTGGCAAAGTCTCTCCGGAACAGAGCGACTGATCAGCTAACCTAGCTATTTTTCTAAATAGCCTATGATCATCACATAAGTGTGGGTTTAAAGATTAACCCATTAATGGCTCTTTGGGCTAGTGGGAGATTGTTGGACATGCGAGCCCATGGAGAGCCATTATGCAACAAATGTTATTGCAAATATCATTCCCTTATCTGAAATGAAAAATAACTAATTTTCATAATAGGTCCCTTCATACAACTACGGTTATGTACTATGGTCATCTTGATGATCATACAACTGTTGTTTCAATTATTGAATCATAAAGGTTAGTGCTTGGATGAATATCTAAAGAGTTAGATTGATGACTCATCAAGTGCCGTCAAAGGATTATTTTGAGAGGATCTCCATCCTGAGTAGGAGATGGTAATCCTTTCTCACATGGCTGATATCTGACCGACCTCTTGATGCAGATCCTCTGCATGGGAATAGAGATTTAGAGGTGTCAGATTAGTTAGATCAAAGAGTTGACTTAACAAGATCGAGATAACCAAAGACCTATGTCGTATGCTATCACGATATAGGCATGCATCCTCTGACCATAAACATATGTGTTACTATATGTCTGAGTATGTACATTTGGTAGACCAATAGGTTGATGACCTTACCAAGGTTGATACACTGGCGTTCTTGTGTGCATGCTAGGGCATATGAGTAGTATGATCTCTCAAAGGGATCATTCAGGTTCATTGCTGAACCGAAAGACATGAGCTCACTAATGAGATATTGGGCAGAATCAAATTCCGTGCACGGTCGTCTCGCTTTGGAAGCTTGACTGAATTTGTAAGGTTTGATATATGCTTTTGGAAAGTATACGATCAACACCTAGGTATGATATATGCTTTTGGAAAGTATAATATCAACTCCCAATGATCTGATGAGAACCTTAATGATAAAATCCTGAAGGGGACAGTCTAAAAAGAGATCTAAAACGTTGTATTTTATCTGATTTTTCCCGTATGGAGGATGTACATGTATTAGGAATTCCTGAGGGTGATGTGATCATAAACGATCATATAACCATGACGCTTCTATTCTGAGGGAGTGATGAAGCATGTCTAGATTTTAGTGACTCCTCTCATAGAGAAGTAATCTAATCTTAGTCCAAAAGTTGGACATTGATCTGAATGTGATTCAGATGTATTGAGAAGATTAGATTTATGGTTTTGATTTAATCAAGCATCTATTGGAGGTCCGCAAGATCTGAATGTGAGATGTGATCTCAATATCCAAGTCACTATCCACGGAGAAAACACATTATCCTTGAATGAGTTCATGGATAATTTCATTGCTTATATATGTATCCGAGCATTGAGAAAAATATATAATTAAATGTGATTTAATTATCATGAATAATATGAATTTGATTCATATTATAAGTATAGTTATCTAAGATAACTAAATGTGATTTAATTATTAAAGATGTGAATAATGTGAATTTGATTCATATTATTTGGGAACAAGAGAATTGAGATCCATGATGATTTAATGTGATTTAATTATCACGGATCAGAATAATGTGGATAGCACTATCCATATTATTCAGGTATATTATAAATGTGATTTATAATATATAAAGAGAGTATATTGTGATTTATATTTGTTAATTAATTATTGATGTGAATTGTATTCACATTGGATGATTATTGAAAATATAATTTACATTATGTTTTAGGATGTGAATGTGATACACATTTTTCCAATGGCATGATTGCAATGTTCACAAGATAATTATGAATTATTATTGTGAAATAAATTAACTGCAAATGTCGTTGTAAACCTTGGAGATATGATGAGATAATGAGATCTCTTGAGATAATAAGATATCATGAGATTTGAGGAGATAGACCCATTCCATATCAAAGGAGTAGCCGTCCCCCCCCACCCTTTTAGGCGACATGGTCAATTTTCTCATTATCTTCAAGACTAGTAAATTGATTTGATCTGAAAGTAATTTATATTTATTTATCAATATATATTAATTAAATTAAATCTATTATTATTGTGTTTTTTACAACAACATCTTATCCATTGAAAGGAACACAAATCAATCTCAACCATTGATTGCGTGTTGTCCATGGATTGAGATCCATGGACTCCCAAAACCCTATATAAGAAGAGGCACCCCTTGCTCTTTGCGTGACACGCTTACGGCAACAACATATGCTCTTTTCCTCTCTTTATCTCTCTCTCTACACACCAAATGCTCTATGCCTCTCTCTTTTATGGCCGTCCACCATGGAACCATAGAGAGAGTCGCCATCGCTGCAGCATCATCGTTATGCTGCCAAAGTATTTGCTCGTAGATATCCGTCTCCTTCGGTGCGCCTCGCCCGTGAAGAAGACATCAAATTTTGTGTGACGAGATCAGGAGATTCGCCGCTTGGATTATCAACATGGATTACGAGGAGCACGTATCTCATCAACATTCTTGCAAGCGTCTCCTCCATCGGATTGCACTTGAGATAGGAGGTCTCTTCGTTTAGAGACTCGATCGCAACCACGTTCAAGAGGTAAACCTTATACCTATTGTGGTTTAGATGAAACGATCTGAGAAAGGTTCTTGGATCATGTGGTTTCATAATATTTAAAATTTTGTAAATTGTGATGCATGGAGCAACTAGTGCGAGTAATCACTCCCGATCGCATACGATGCGCTCCTCACACTTCTGTGATGCGCTTAAGGATCTTCCCATGTCCTCCACACATGTGTTGGGAGAACTTGTATAATAGCCCCCGGAGGTCTGCCTAATTGCACAACAAACCTGCCAACCAGAGGTCACATGCATAGCACATGACATACTAGAAATTTTATGACTCCCCCCCTCTGGGATTGGTATTTACGCTTTAATCCCTATCTCTGCTTAGCAATTTCATTTATTTCATTTTTGTATTTTGCAAACAGACCCCTAATTTCCCTATGAATTTTGAACAAGCATTTTGCATCTTTTAATTATTTAAAAATTGGCATTATGTTCTTCAATAAATTCTCTACAATATGGCATGCTTATGATATTTTTCTAATCTATAGTTAACTAATAAATAATATTCTTGTAGAAAATTGCATATTTTGCCCATTCTGTTCTTATACCATCACTTCAAAAATTGCCAAAAATCCGCAGATAGTAGATTTAATTTTGTTTAACATTGTTCCCAAAAGAATTACATTTGCATGCATACTTTATTCTATAAAAATTATTTTGTGTGATTCATTAATTAATTTTCAGTAGGTATTAAATTCAACATTTTTAGGGTTTAGGATTTTTCTAAGATAAATCACCTCGTAATATATCTTGGATAATTTTATGTCCTGAAAATAAGTGGATTTAATATTTATTATAATTAATCATTGAAAATTGCATTGTATGCATTCATTAGTTAAAAAATATTCATCTTACATCCAAAAATTCTAAAAATATTACGCTATGTTCATTTCATCATTTTTACATCCTGGCAATGTTTCATAAAATTTGGACTCTATTTAAATAAAAATTGCATTTTAGTCCCTAAAATTGGCCACATTTGCATTTGCACCCAATAGTTGCATCAAAAAAACCAATAATATTCCGCCTCGAAATCCGTGCACGAAATTCAATAGACATAATTTTAAGTTGTTCTTTTGCCTACTTGAGTTCGACCTTGGGACTTGCACAAGTAAAATAAACATAAAATCACTCGAATTAATTTGAATAAATTTCTAAGTGATTATTTCTTGATTGATCTGATTACTCACCTACAACAAAATGACAAGCATCATTATATTTGAAATAATAATTCACGCAAATTAACGTAGGGTATTACACAAACTCGTCAGACCACTCTCAACATGCGGTCTCAAATCCAAATAGTTAATAATTTATTTGACTAAGTATAATCGATTCTCTAGGAACAAATATTCTATTAAGTGATTGGACATTATCACTACCTAGCTCAACGAAATAAAAACCTAAACCTAAGGCTCACCCACAGAAAACAAAATAAAAAAAAGTCGAAAAACTCAAATCCTCATGAAACAAAATATAATAAAGGCGGTGAAAACAACTAAAAAAATGCAGTGAGGTCCCCTAAGTGCACCGACATGGCGAAACAAACCCCGAATAAGTGTTTCCACGGTCTCTGAAAGTTATTACAAGTTTATAAACATAAAAAAAAGTCAAAACACTAAAACATTCTTCTATTCCTTTTGCTCCTCCTCAACTGCTCTCTCCTGCTGTCAGTGTAGAACGTCTGGCCTCCACCTCACATCGGTGCATCGTCTCTCCTAGGATAGCCTCCCTTGCTCCGTGGGCCTTCACAACAAAAGTGAAACAAGAAGAGTATCAGAAACATTTATGAGAAATATACGGAAATAAAATAAAGAGAAAATAAAAACAAAAAGAAACAAATAGAAAACATAATCATAACTACCAAGTCGTGCTCCCCGCCAACGGCACCATTCTATAAATAAATCGGTTACCTAGGGTTAATTTAATTAACTAATGTGTCATTATCACCCTAGCGAACTGAATCGAAATCGATAAAATTATTCAACCATAAACAAATCACGCAAGTAAAATGGTGGTCTAAGCTACTTTTATAAACCCGGTATAGCAATCAGGGTGGACATAAGGAGCACTATGATAAAGCGAGTAGTCAAATCAAGAGATTTAAAGGATTTTTATTTTCGTTTTTGTGGTTTTAAACATAACGAAATTTATTTTGAAAATAAGGAAAATAAGGATAAAGAATAAAAGACAAATACATAATATTTTTATATTTTTCAAATACGGTAAAAAAATGCAAAAAGTCAAGTAAAAATATTTTATATTTTTAATAATTTTTTTATAATTTTTAGATAAATATAAATGTTCTGTATTTTTATAAAAATCAAAAAATGAGAAAAATATTGAAAAAGTGCACAATCAGGAGTGTTTTTCAAATTAAAAATATCAAATATGCTCAAAACTACTAGGAATCAATTTTATCAAAAACTATAAGCACATATCTAGAAACATATACAAAGAACACAATTTTTAGCCATTTCTATTATTTTATACAGTTTTTATGCTGTTTAAATTTTTGCAAATTTCATAGATTTTTATAAAGTATATAAGATGAAAATTGGATGAGAAATCAAACAAATCAAAATAAAGCTGCTCAACTTTTTTTGGAATTTTTAAGATATTTTTCGAATTTTTATGATTTTTCTAAGATAAACAAGAACTTTTTCTACTATTTTTGATTTTTTAATAATAGTTAATAAACTAAAAATGACAAAAAAAAATTACCACTTAAAGAAAATGCTAACATGAACTAAATCTAAATTTTATGCAATTTTTGGAGTTATTTTGCTAGTTATTATAGTTAATAAAAGAGAACAAGAATTAAACCGTGCATAACAGACCTAGATGCAAACATTTACGTTACAAGAGCCTAATAATAGCAAGAAATATAAGTATAGGGCCAAAGATGCAAATAATCCACAAGAAGTATGCATTGCATGTGGTTCACAGAACATTGGGTATAAATGTAAATACATAAAAATATTACTACTTTAGATAACACATGGAAAACACCAGAGACAATATGCAAATTACCAACAAAAACATGTGTACAGGCACGTGATTTCAGATCAGCTAGACTAAAATGCAATTAAGAAAAGTACGAGGTCATAAGTACAAATAGTTTTAACTAAATATTACGATTATTGTACTAAATGAAAATAAAGAAAATGGCATGGTAAAATGTGCAATATACCCTTTACAAACACGTGGCAAGCACGCGTGGAGGCTCTGACGTACGAACCTGATGGACCATTGCTCGGTAGATCTGATGGCTTAGAGAATGTGGCAGATGTGTGGTCAGATGGTGGTCTGGAAATGATCTAGTGGTCATCTTTTATGCGATGACGTGTGGTTTGGATCGAATCTGGAGGTGAGGTTCCTCAGCTAGTACACATGCTGGAAGAACACAAAGAAGCTCTCGCCGACGTTGGTTCGATCGTGAATGTCTGGAGCTGTAATGCTTCGATCAGCTGGCCAAAGGGTGCAACACGTCGCTGGAGTGGAGCTGTGACGGTGATGAATCCATGATTCGTTAACATTCTATATGCATTTTGTCTTAAAACCCTTAACAAATACATGTAAATATCCATTAATTTCCATTTTTAACATAATCCCATTTATGACTAAAAATACACTTTCATGCATTAAAATCATGTAAATAAATAAAAGAATAAAAATAAAGAAAATAAAAATAAAGGCAAATTGTAGATATGTATATATGTACAATATGACTTGTAAAAATAAATATAGATAAAAGAGATATTTACAACCTAATCCTCGAGACCAAGTCAGCATGGATTAGTCGACAAATAAATAAGTAGGGGGGAGATAAGAAAGAAAACAAATAAAAATAATTAATTTCACACTTAATACACTATTCATTAATTGTCCAATAAAAGCCAAAACTTCAAAGATTTCTAATTTATTCAAATTAAAATATTTTTCACCAAACTTTTCTCCTAATTATTTATAAAAATATGTAGAAAATTATAAAAATAATTTAAAAATATTACTTTGTATATATACCAGGAAATCCAACTTGTAAATCATCAAAATTCCAACTTCCCAACATCATAACTTTCTCAAACTCCAATTTCGCTCTACTCATCTTTAAAGTTTATAAAATAATATTCTCAAAATAATAAAGGTGATTTCACTAAAATCGGAGTCCGTTTGCAAAAAATTGATTTTGGGACCTAACTACAACCGGGTTTCTTGGCTATCTTTTTTATTTAGAATGCATTTTTCATTGTTTTAATGATTTTGTAATTTCTAATTATTTTTTGATCTTGTATTTTAACCTTATTTTATTTCATAATTTTTGGATCTTAATTATTATTTTAAATAAATAAAAAACTCTAATTTATAGGTATAAATGAACAATATATCTTATATACCTATTTATTAATATATCTAAATTAATTTATTAAAATCTACAAAAAATCATATACGCTTTATTTATTAATCTAATAATTAATAAAATATAAAAATTATATATTATTTAGTAGTTTATTAAATTAAAATTTCAAAACCTATTTATTAAGTATTATTTATACTCATTTATAAATATAATATTTAGGGGTTAGGGAAGCTGCACCGGCGGGTGTAGCTAACTAGCTGCACCCGGCCATTTTTTTCATTGTTTTTTTGTGTTTTTGAAATGAAACCTAGGGGATTTAAATCACCATATATCACCATGATATCATACCAATTTCAACTAAATTCAACATTTCTATCATCTCCATCAAGGCTATGACATGTTAACGGTTTCAGAATTATTGAAATTGACCATATCTAGATGGGCACGCTAGGGGTGTTTGTTTTGTATGAAATTTGAAACACATATTCTTGTCAATAAACTAAGTAAATCTCCATAAGTTTTTTTTCAAAAAACACCAATAATAAAAATGGTCGGGTGTAGCTAGTTAGCTGCACCTGCCGGTGCATACTCCCTTTTCCCTAATATTTATATTTCGTAAAATAAATCTTGTTTATTAAAACTAATTATATTATAATTTAGATAATTAATTATCTACATTTTTAATTTAAATACCTATTTAAAATAATGTTATTTACTATTTAATATCTATTTAATAAGGTGTTTAATTAACCTGGCCAACCAGGTGCTGACACGTGTCAGCACGTGGCAGCTTCTTCTTCAACAAGAAGTAGTAGCTTCTGTTCTCACCGGCTAACCTTCCCCTTTTTCTACACGCCACCTCGACGCTTCTGACTTCGATCTCCACTTTCCATTTCCGACCTCTAACAACCTTCGTACATGCCCACCATTTATCTTCTACCTAACCCCTTTAGATCATCTATAAAACCATTTCGAAATCAGCCATTCCAACTAACTAATCCTAAACATCTAACTTCTAGAACATAGCTGGCCATCAGTCAACATTCTCCACCATGCTCCGCCCAATCTGGAGGTGACAGCTCCGTCTAAGTCTCACGCCTGGAAGAGGATTGATCGGAGGACGGTTCCAAGGTGCGAGCCGCCTTGCATCACAGCTTCGCCGCCGCGTTCAACTCCGAGAAGATCGCCTCATAGAGCCATCACCCAGAAGGTCTTACACCTTCACAACCCCAGGTCATTCCTCTATCTTTTGCATTTTAGTCCTCAAGTTGCATGCCTTAAGTCAGGAAATTCAGCAAGTGGCTTAGATATCTGGATCTCAGAACTCTGCTCAAAATGCTCATCTGCAACTGTCTCAATTGGACCACCAAGGGAACTCATGTCGACTCGTGAAAAGATCTATCTCTCTGAATTCAGTAAGAAAATCACAGTCATCTGGCTCTGATATAACTTTCTCCGTATCATCTGCTACTGATGAAGGTGATGGTCTAGGATCAGAGATCGTCTAAATTTTCACCTTGTCACTACGAGAGTGAAAGATTATCTCTCCAGTACTATAATCAACTGCTGCTTCAGCCGTTCGGAGGAACGGTCGACCTAGTATGATTGGGGTATGGAGTAACGGTGCAGGTTTGTCCACATCCATGGCAACAAAATCAACAGGAAATTTCATTCCCTGCACTGTTACTATAACGTCCTCTAAAATGCCTCATGGCCTCTTAATCGATCTATCAGCAAACTGAAGGATCATTCTGGTTGTTTTAAGAGGCTCATTAATTGCATCGTTAAATCCCTTTTTCATTTTATTAGACGCGCACCACTCATATCCCTCAAATGCACTTTGATTTCCCTTAAAATCAGCTTCATTCATCTCAAATTCTCACGCTAAGCATAATTTGGAGGGCACACTAAAGAACTGCAAATTCTTTAACTTTGTTGGCTGATTCACTTGTGAATCGAGCATTATTACACTCATTTGTAGGTTGTTATTATGTTGGAGCATCATTATATCATCTAGAGCTTTAAAGATCAAAGAGGTTTCAATTCAAATGAAGCTTTCATTAGTTGCCAGACAGAGTTGATCAACCATTTTCATCGACACTCCACTACCATGATTCGGTACCTCAGAGAGCACTCACCTGCAAGCGAGCTCGGAGGGGGAAGAAGTCTCCCTCTTTGCCCTACTGGAGGCCAAATAACGTATCTGATCGACGAGGGTAATTCAGAGAAGAGAACGCCATCGCTGCATCCACGCAAGAGCAGAAGAATAGCCAAGAACACAGGAACGTACATGCTGCTGACACGTGACCTAAACTGACGGCTCAGATCATGCGTTAGAATCTAATTCCAACCGTTCATATGAAGGGTAGACAATTTTCAACATAATCCCAGGCGAAGATTTAAACTGTCAAACCCGCTCCGAAACTTTCCAGATATTGCATTTAGGTCCCTACACATGGACCTAAATGTAATAAATTTCATTTTCTTTTCAAATTGGTGCCTACCAGGGACCAAATTGTAAAAAACTTAAAAACTTTTCTTTGCACTTCTGCCCCAGTGTTGTAGGGGTAATTTGGACCTCATTCTTGTTGTGTTTTTCTTTGATTTTCCTAGGGTAGTTACAAAACTACCCTAACGACATTTCTAGTTTTTTTTCATGGATTTTTGTCGAGTATTTTCTTCGCTTTGATTTTTGTAAGATTGTGTTATTTTTGAACATTTCTTGAGTTAGTTGTAAAACCAAGATGACAGTGAAAGTTTCTCGAGAATTATTTCGTGCATCAAAAACCGTCGTATTGATATTCTGCCTCTTCGAGTTTGACCCAGGCACACTTATCTCGATAAATATTAATGTGTAGATGAAAAAGGAGAGAAAAGCTGCTTTTCTTCATTTTTCTCTCTCTCCTATTTCATTTATTCTTATTTGATTAACTAGAATTTTGATTCGGAGCAATTTCTACAATCGACACCGACATTCAATAGCTCCCCAAAATTCAAGTTTTCAAAATGGTGCCATTGCTGGGGAGCCATTAGCTTGACCTCGGTTTTTGACCTAATTTCAAGATTTTTCATTCTTCTTGGTTTTATAGTTTTCTTATTCTTTTTCGAGTTTCGTTTGATTTTGTTTTACAGGTTTTTCTTCAGTTTTACGGCCTTTTGTGTTTCTTTGATTTCTTTCAATTTTATTTGATTTCTTCTTACAGCTTTTTGTGTTTGTTAATACCAATTTTATGTAGGGCCTGCGTAATTAGTTGGCTTCTTCGAAAGCCAAGATAGTTGAAAGTGCAGAGACCGACCCCTTCTCTAACGGGTCAAATGCAGAGGGCATAACTAGTTAGGATTTTTTTCCTTTATTTGTAATATTTTTGTAAAAAAAATAAAAATAAGGGAACTTGCCTATTTTACAGTTGTCCTGGAAGGGGCACGTACGTGCATTCCGACATGTACCTCCCCTCTCTTTTTCTCGAGGTTTGTTTCACTGAGTGTTGTGCATTTGGGGGAGCAGGGCATCCACTACGGTTTTTCTCGCATCGTCGGTTTTCCCCATCTTTTCATGTGTCTAGGTGCTTCTTTAGGAGTTTTTCATTTTTTTCCTCTTTGCTTGCTCCTTCATAGTTAGTTCTAGGACTCGCGACCTAAGTACATGTTTTCTAGGATAAATTAAAATATATTAAAAAATCGTTAGATGTTTTATTTGAAAAAATCCAAAAAAAAGAGAACCAAAAAAATAAAATCGGAACTGCTTAAATACTTCATCTTAAAACCAACGTAAGGATCATTTGATTTGGGAGAGCAACTCACGCACATCAACTGTAGGTACATTCTAGATTTTGTGAGTGAGGGACAACACTTAAGGCTAGAACCAAAGTCTGAGTCTCCTTAGGAATACTACTTAGTCCATACACCTAATCGTTGTTCTTCTGTGGGTACTCTCGGGCAGCCAGCAAAGGTCTGAGTTTACTTAGAAGAGTGGGAGGTTTAGAGGACACTACATATGGCTCGATTCTAAAATAACACGGGTAGCCAGAAACGGTTCGTACTTACTCACATCTGGCTGAGAATAAGCATTTTTCTCTATCAACTTGGGACAGTGTTTCGGGGAAATTCCGAGCACCTATCAGCTCACGATAATTTATGAAAATACTTGTATGTCAAAATAACCCTAAAATTGACTAGATAAACGACTGAACTCTTACGATCATCATCGGGTTGTGTTGGTGAATTTAGGGTTTGCTTTGTTTTTGCCTATGAGGCGTGCATTACCGCGTCTTATATGCCTTTATTCCCATTCTCTTGATTTGACATAATGATCTCCCAATTATCCTCTTGACATCGATGATGACGACTCAATGGCTATTTCGCTTAGACTCCTAGAGCTCTTGACCATTCACCGTCTATCGTACTTCTTCATAGACTCGGGATCATACTCTTCTTGAGTCAGTCCCATCTAATCTCGATGAGAGTCAGAGCTAGACTCTCTCGCCTCCTAGCCCATCTTTTGAAGCAAACTCCCACCTCAATTTATCATCGATTTCTCCTGCCCATTTTTTCATTGAGTTCTTACGAAAAGTTTTCCCTCCCAAAAAATTTGAAGCAATGGCTCACGGAAAGGGACTAGTAGAGGAGCGACCATCTAAGGAACAAAACAACGATGGAAGATTGGATACGGCCACAGGCATCACAACAGGGATTCAAGACACTTTACAATAGATGAATATACATATCTAAGATCAGTTTATAGTCCATAACGAGCTGCGAGTCGAGATCGCTGCTCTAAAAGCAGGAGCCGGGAACCCACCACCGCCTGTCGTGATTCCCACAACACTTAGAGATGAGTATGACCCTGGCGCCAGAACATCACATCACTGGATTCGGTTACCACCGAATCAAGGACCATACGAGTTACACATGTCCTTCATTTGATTGCTTCTAAAGTTTCGTGGGAATGCCGCAGAGGAGTTGTTTACCTTTATGCAACAGTTCGAGATGATTTGTGGTACGACTAATTATCCTGGTGTTATGTGGGAGGACATTTGCCTTAAAGCCTTCCCCTTCACCCTAGCAGATAAGGCACTTTACTAGCTCAGTCATTTGGGGAGGGAGATCTCTACATGGGCTGACATGAAGTCCATGTTCCTGCGTAAATTCTTTCCTCTGGGACAGACGAACTTGATGAGGAGCCATATCTCCAACTTCACTCAGTTGCCGAACTTATCATTCCATGAGGCGTGGGATCAGTTCAAGGATCTTATCGAGAGATGCCCTCATCATGAGATACCATTGAAGGTGCTAGTGAAGAATTATTTTGGGGGATTCCAATCGGATGTCCACGGGCTTGTAAGTACTGCATGTGGTGGCAGTTATCTGAATCAGGATGCAACGTCTACCTTGTCCTTCTTTGAGGGGATGGCAGAGAACTCAAGAGTCGTCGACTCTACTCGGGCATTCAAAAAGTCCCCACAGCCACCACACCACGAGAGCATCATAAGGTGGTAAATATTTCGGATTCTGAATCCAATACCAACATGAGATATACCAATGAAAGCTAACGTTAGTAGATGTGATTCAGAAGCAAGTTCAGAACCTGCAGCTGCTGCGAGAGTTGGAGAAACTCTCATCACTTCCTCACCGGCTGAGCGATCTGACGAAGAAGGTGTCCGACATGCAGCTTCAGTATCAGCAATCTCACGATTCTTTGACTTCTCAACCTGCTCGGAGATCATTACCCGCTCCTCCCAACTGACAGATCCAATTCATTCAGAGTGAGCCAGGTCAGCCTATTGAGACTCAGCAGATTGATTGGCATGAGGATCAGTCTTATGCCAATTCCCGTTAGATCACCAGCCCTGGGGACACTGATGTTGAGCCTCAAGCCACTCCTATGTTCAACAGGATATGGTACACTCCAATTCAGTCACCATTACAGTTCACTCAGAGCGTACATCACCAATAGTAGCCGCAGCATTATAATCATCCATGTCCCCATTATCAGCACCAACAACACTACACGCAGTAGCGGTCTCAGCAGAATGTTTATCAGAGATCACATTTTATTCATCATCCTGTTACGCAATTACAGCCGAACTATTACCAGCAACAACAACAGTCTCCATATACGCCACAATGATCTCCTAAGATTTACGCTCTGTAATATCATATGTCAAGGCAGGAGAGATTAGAGAGCCAGAGTTACCACACTAAACCATAGATATCTTCGCAAGCCCTAGCTCTAAATCAAATCATGGATATGTTGAGAACGCTCTAGAACATGCACAAGACTATTTAACCATCATTTGTATGAGTTAACCGCTCCCAAGACCACTCTCCCAGCCCAGCCTCAGGTGAGCCCTAACAACAAAAGGATGCATCCATATCAGGTAGACAACACGATAGGTACGATCTCTTTTCCTGATTTTTTATTTAACTTCATTCAACTCAGGAGCGGTAGATCACCACAAGCACCTTATCGGGAGGAGGAGATGGCATAAGGTGAAGAGCGAGAGCCAAGCCAAGATACACATGCTGAGGAGAACCACAAGGATGATAAGGATCATCCATTTGACGATCAAGGAGAAGGGAGCGATGCCGAGACATTCGATACGGACTTTGGTGATTCAGACGACGATATCACACCAGGCCATGCAGACACTCCCGAAGTTGATGTGTCTTTTCCTATTTTACATAGTTTTGTAGATAATTTCGAGACTCTTGATTTACAAGTTGATCCAGATCTTAATAAAAAGAATTTTGTTTTTCTTGAAAATTTTCCTTTTCCCGATGCTTTGTATGGAAAAGGTACTAAAAATACAAAAAGAATGGTGTTACTCCAATGATCAATCGTCTATTAAAAGATCACACCTTTCTGAAGATTCCACTTCACGATACCTTGGATCATTTTCCTACGCTCAAGAATCAGTTTAAGAATAGATATACAACACGTAGGAAAAAGAGATCATGAGTTGAGAAACATGTATTAACCAAGGCAACTTCGTGCGTTATTCGGAACAATGTACCAAAGAAGAAGAGAGATTCTGGAGCTCACTATGTCACATGTCAGATTGAAGATGTCGCATTCCATCGTACTCTCTTAGATAATGTTTCCTCGATCAATTTACTTCTTCTTCTTTGCTTAATAAGCTCAAGCTAAGTCCTCTTTACAAACCACGAGCGATACTTCAATTTGCAAATCGATCTATGAAGAGACCTAGAGGTATGTTGAGGAACATTAACGTAATCGTTCAGTGCTTGTAGTTTCCAGTGGACTTTATCGTCCTAGATATGTCGTGCCCTTTACAGCTACATCTTGCTCCAATCATTCTCGGGAGACCCTTCTTGCAGATAGCAAGAGCACTCTTTGACTATGATGTTGGGAGAGTATAATTCCGTATAGATAATGGAGAGATACACATTGAAATGGTGAGAGAATGTAGCAGTCCCAGATCAGTATTGTCATTCACTTCAGAGGACTCCAGTCTTGCGGAGGATTGTCAGAACATAGATGAGACCCAGTCTCTTGATCTTGAGAGCGTCTATTTCGATACCCACAATATCCTACAGGAGGATAGGGTAGATCATAGGATACCAAGTTCTTCATATGACTGTTCACATACAGATATAGATTTCAAATCAAACCCAAATGAGCAGTCAACTACAATAGACATCTCAGTGTCAAAGATTGAGAGTACTCTATTTCAGCACGAGAGTCAGCCGATTATATATCACATATCGTACAATCTATTCAACGTAGAGAGTCAGATGGTGTGATAGTTACACATATAGACACCTTATACAGTCCGACACTGGAGACGCATACTTCAGAAAAGAGAGCTATGTCACATATAGAGTTCATATACAGAGACGGCTCTACCTATTCGACCAAGAATCGATACGCACATAAAAAGCAGCAGATTCAGTACAACCCTAGTGGAAGTGATCTACTTTGTACAGGATGCATGACTATTCTTCCACTTCATTCCATCATGTACAGTGACATGTGAAGCCATTCGGTTTTCTAGAGTACACACCCGCATATCATCCATAGATCACAATCGTCCCCATTTTTTGTTCGTCTTTTATGCTTAGGATACCAGATCCTAAGTATAGGGGGGATCGATTGCCTATTGATTCTTGTTTTCGATTTTTGATCTTTTTACTTTCCTTTTGGATATCCTTTCTTTTACTCTAATGACCGGTCCCTAATTTTGGCCACACACTTTTCTATACTTAGGATGCCTTATCCTAAGTATATGAGGGATCGAGTGATTTCGATGAAGACCTGATCATAAGTATAGGGGGGTCAATTGATTTCTATTCTTTCGTACTTTTTCATCCACTTTTACTTAGCACGAGTAACGTCCACCTTTTTCTCTTTTGATGCTATGAGGACATAGCACAAGCAAAGTATAGGGGGTGAGTTTATATGTATATATACTTTTGTCCGTAGCTCATACTTTTATGTATTTTCTATATCTATAAAATCCATAAAAGGGGGTAAGGGTAATTTTAGAATCCACCTATTTATTTAAATTATTCATAAAATCCTTATAAAGAAGTATTTATGTTTAAAATACTTATTTAAAATCCTTATTTGAAATTCTTAATTTAAAATGTATATTTAAAATATGTATAGCACTTATTTAAAATCCTATATATTAAAATATGTGTAAAATTCATTTAATCCTTGTAAAATCTTTTGTATATAAGATTTGTAAAATCCATAAGTTATTTTATCCAAATAAAATATGGGTAATTTATCTAGTAAAATTCTTCTACATAAACTTGTTTATAAAAATCACAAAATCAATAAAAAATCTAAAGTCTAAAATCCATAAAAATTACAAAATCCTTTAAATCCACAAAATGAGTAAAATTCAGAAACTATACTTCACAAAAACATGGTTGCATTTGCATTAACATTTTTCAGAATAAGTTTGATTTCTAGAATTAAAGATTGGGAAAAGTCTAAAGGATGGAGCTTGATTATGTCCTTTAACTTTCATTGTAAGAAGCCTAGTTAGGAACTGGAATTTAGACTCTTCGGGTTTTCGACTTAAATCATTGGGTTCGATGAGACCATGTTTGGGAAGTCAACTCGAAAAGTCCCTAAATAGAACACTTGGTGTCATCCGTTTAATTCTTCATCTGTGACCAATTTTAGGCACATGCACTTTGCACTTATCTCGACTTGCATGGGGCGGCGAAGGGCAGTGCATCTTGGTAGTGTGTTTCTATCCTTGTTTGGCAGCATTGACGTCTAATGACATGAGAGATTGGGGTTGCAATAATTGCTTCAGATGGGGGAAGGATCTGCTGGCACAATTTTCCAATACCTCAAAAAATATATGGAATGAAAAGATGCTATATCCGTCGAGGCACAAAGACATGAATGTAGTGCAAGCAACATTACAAAGTCAACTCAAAGAAGAAGCCACCAAATACAAATACAACAACAATGGTCTGAGCTTCCACCTAAAAGCATGCACATCTTAGTGGAGACTTAGCTACACCGGCTAGTCTTCACAAGAAGATGCGTCTACACTGGTCGCACTCTAGTTCCTTTCTCATTCTTATACTTTCTCTCTACATTAGATTTTGGACACAACACGCACTGACCTTCAAAGGGAATACCTCCCTCCCCGAGGAAAGAGTCGCTGGATGATGAACCAATGGGAGTGTATAACTAGGATGGGCGGTTTCTTCGCTTCTTTTAAAGCGGGAAGAGCTAAAACAACTCACACTGTACAGATTGATTTCAAGGTTTATCGAGTTTGCGATATGAATGAGTGGATCTGAACTGGCTGTTGAGGTGAACTTAAACAAAGTTTTATGGAACTTGAGGACTGTTGTGTCTAAAATCCTAATTCTAGTTAAGGATCCGATAAAATGCTTGTTTCAGGCCCAATCAAGCTCTGTCCTTTGTCTGTTCTCATGAATTGGTTTAGGAAAACAAATTCATTCTATCTTTCTTTCTTTTCCCTTATTTTTTAAATAAATGTATGCTAAGGGACTAGCAAAGTTTAAGAATAGGGGGTTGATGTATTCATGATTCATCAACATTCTGTCTGCATGTTATCTTAATACCCTTAACAAATACATGTAAATATCCATTAATTTCCACTTTTTTTAACAAAATCCCATTCACGAATAAAAATGCACTTTTATGCATTAAAATCATGTAAATAAATAAAAGAATAAAAATAAAGAAAATAAAAATAAAGGCAAATTGTAGATATGTATATATGTAGCTAAAAGATATATTTATAACCTAATCCTTGAGACCAAGTTAGCATGGGTTGGTCGACAAATAAATAAGTAAGGGGAGATAAGGAAGAAAACAAATAAAAATAATTAATTTCTCACTTCATACACTCTTCATCAATTATCCAATAAAAACAAAAAATATGAAGATTTCTAGATAATTCATATTAACATATTTTTCACCAAAATTTTCTCCTAACTATTTTTAAAAATGTACATAAAAATATAAAAATAAGTTAAAAATATTACCTCATATATATACACCAAGAAATCCAACTTGTAAGTTATCAAAATCCCAACTTCCGAACATCATAACTTTCTCATACGAATTCTAATTTCACACTACTCACCTTTAAAGTTCATAATATAATATTCTCTAATTAGTGAATGTAATTTCACTAAAATTGGGGTCCATTTACAAAAAGTCGATTTTGGGATCTAACCACAACTGGGTTTCGGGGCTATCTATTTTGTTTAGAACACGTTATTTATTGTTTTAATGATTTTATAATTTCTAAATATGTTCTTAACCTTATGTTTTAACCCTAATTTATTTCATAATTTTTGGATCTTATTTAGTATTTTAAATAAATCAAAAACTCTAATTTATAGGTAAAAATAAACTATATATCTTATATACCTATTTACTAATATATCTAAATTAATTTATTAAAATCTACAAAAATTCATATATGCTTTACTCATTAATATAATAATTATTAAAATATAAAAATGATATATTATTTCGTAATTTATTAAATTAAAAATTCAAAACCAATTTATTAAATATTACTATTACTCATTTATTAATTTAATATTTATATTTCATAAAGTAATTTTTATTTATTAAAACTAATTATATTATAATTTAGATAAGTTAATGATCTACATTTTTCATTTTAATACCTATTTAAATAATGTTATTTACTATTTAAAATCTATTTAATAATATTTTTAATTAACATGGTCAACCAGGTGCTGACAATGGGAGCTTCTTCTTAAACATCCAACCTTCAACCTTCCATCTCTTATACGTCACCTCGACGCTTCTAACTCTGACCTCCACCTTCCATCTCTTACTTTTAACAACCTTCTTATACACCTGCCATTGATCTTCTACCTACCCCTTCAAATCATCTATAAAACCATTTCCAAATCAGTCATTCCAACAAACTGCTCATAAGCTTCTAACTTCAAGAACATAGCTGGCCTTCAATCCACATTCTCCACCGTGTTCCGCCCCGATCTGGAGGTGAGAACTCCGTCTAAGCCTCACACGTGGAAGAGGATTCATCGGAGAAGGGTTCCAAGGTGTGAACTGCCTTGCATTGCAGCTTCGCTGCCGCATTCTGCTCTGAGAAGACTGCCTTGTCAAGCCATCACCCAGAAGGTCTTACACCTTCACAACCCTAGGTCATTCCTCTATCTTTTGCATTTTATTCCTCGAGCCATGTGCCTCGTTTGACATCATTAATTTCATCATTAGGACCCTTTATCATTTCTATTGGACGCACACCACTCATATCCCTCAAATGCACTTTGATTTCCCTTAAAATCAACTTCATTTATCTCACATTCTCAAGCTAATCATAATCTGGAAGGCACACTAAGGAACTGCAAATTCATTAACTTTGCTGGCTGATTCACTTGTGAATCGAGCATAATCACACTCATTTGCAGGATGTTATTACATTGGAGCATCATTTCGTCATCTGGAGCTTCAAAGTTCAAAGAGGTTTCAATTCACGTAAAGCTTTCATCAGTTGCCAGGCAGAGCCGATCAACCATCTTTATTAACGCTCCATCACTGTGATCTGGTACCTCACAAAGCACTGACCCGCATGCGAGCTCGGAGGGAGAAAAAGTCTCCCTCCTAGCATTGCCGAAGGCCAAAGAACATATCTGATCGGCGGAGGTAATTCAGAGAAGAGAACTCCATCGCTGCATCTGCGCAAGAGATAAAGAATAGCCAAGAACACAGGAGCATACAGGCTGCTGGCACGTGGCCTCTACTGACGGCTCAGATCGCTCGTTAGATTCTAATTCCAGCTGTTCAGATGAAGGGATAGACAATGTGTAACATTAGCCTAGGTGAATATCCAGACTGTCAAACCCGCTCTAAAATGTTCCAGATATTGCATTTAGGTCCCTACACAAGGACCTAAATGTAATAAATTTCATTTTCTTTTCAAATCAGTCCTAGCTAGGGACCAAATTGTAACAGACTTAGAAACTTTTCTTTGCAGTTCTGCCCGTGGGATGTAGCGGTAATTTGGACCTCATTGTTGTTGTATTTTTCTCTTATTTTTCTAGGGTAGTTACACAACTACCCTAACAACATTTCTAGCTATTTTTTGCAGATTTTTGTTGAGAATTTTCTTCGTTGTGATTTTTGTGATTGTTTTTGTTTAGAATGTTTCTTGAGTTAGTTGTAAAACCAAGAAAATAGTGAAAGTTTTTAGAGATTTATTTCTTGCATAAAAAATCGTCGTATTGATATTCTGCCTCCTCGAGTTTGACCTAGGCATACTTACCTGTATAAATATTAAAGTGTAGAGATTTATTTCTTGCATTAAAATCATCGTATTGATATTCTGCCTCCTCGAGTTTGACCTAGGCACACTTACCTGTATAAATATTAAAGTGTAGATTAAATAGGAGAGAGAAGCCGCTTGTCTTGATTTTTCTCACTCTCCTATTTCATTGATTCTTGTTTGATCAACTCAAATTTGTATTTGGAGCGATTTCTACAATTGAAACTTCCATTTTATTGCTCCCCCAAATTCGAGTTATCAATCGGGTGGAGGACTCAGATGACTCGATGGAAGGCTCGATGATTATCTGGAAGTTGGCTTGCTTGGAGCTGCTTCGTTGCTAGAGTAGGGGGTCAATTCGACCCTTTAGCACATGCCTGAACCTGCGAGGGCAATCACAGCTCGAGGTTGACTTATTTGGCAGAAACAACGAAAGAAATGTGAGGGATATGGGATCGACCTCCAGCGTACATGGAGAAAGGAGGTCAATGCCAAATCTCCCTCCGATGAATGAGATTTAGGATGATCATGTCATGAGGGAATGTAGAGGGTTATATGGTGTGTAGATCAGTGCGGGTAGATGGTCGAGATGATCCTCAATCCTTATGGTTGGAGACGAGGGAGCAGACAACGACGGTGGTGAACGAATCAATGTGAATTGTGAATGTGAAGTAAGGAAGATACCTGAAGCTATGGAAGTGAAGTGCGAAGAACGTCAGGTGGAATTGTTGGGTCGTTGCCTCAATTGTGCTGCGGAAGACTTGGGAGGCTAGTCGTGACGGAGGACTCCAGCCACGAGCTGAGCTACTCTATATCGACCACCAAATCGAGCTCCCAAGATGTCCTTCGAGATCCTATCCTGATCCAAAGGCTTCTAGTGGAGAAAAGGAGGCGTGCAGAGTGAGCTTGGGCACGGAGGAGGCAGAAGAGAACATTTATAGGGTATCTCGGACGTGTAGAAGTATTAGGAAAGTTCACACAATCTGAGATGGATTCGGACCCACTTAGGGATCCACGAGGATTGAGGATCATCAGGGAACGTAGGGGTATACAATACAAGGGAAGAGGTGGACGGATCCAATCGGAAAAATAGGAAGAAATGGGTCCTGCGAAGGTTTGGCGGGTCGCACCGTGGAAGTTGGAAAGGTTGACCTGGGTCAATAGGCCAGGGTCGATCAATTTGAAAATAACATTTACAAAATTCAAAGAATAATTAATAAAAAATAGTAAATGGCCTTAAATTAAAAATGAATAAAATTAAAAATGTTTGTTATTTTACAATTTCTTTTTTTATGATTCTAATAATTTTAATAATGCATATACAATATTATATATAATATGCCTTAATATGTATAGGTATCATATACCTATGTACTATATACATGTTTTTTTATTTTACTATTTTTTTCAAAAAAAAATTAAAATTTATAATTTATTTATTTACAAAATAATTTAAACTATGTAAAAATCATTTTATTTGATTTTATGTTAATTACAAGTATTAATATATTAGAATTATGTACAATGTATACATTAGGTATAAGATATAATGAACACTTGATTTTATTTTTGTTTTATGTCATATTTTATGCATTTCTTTTTAATTTTTATTTACTAGTGAGGATTATATACAAATATTTTAAAATACAATATTAACCATTTATTTACGAAATAATTAAATAAATAAATACATATATACAAGTATGGGTATTATACAATTGTACACAATCTAATTTTTGCAATTATTTTTATTATTTACATGACACTTTAGATTATAAAATTTATTAAGGGAATTAAATTATTTTGAGATTATTTTTGTTTAGAAAAAAAATCGGTGAAGGATATATATAAATACAGGATGAGTAGGGATGAATATATAGTGAAAAAGGACCCCATCTCTCCCTACTTTATTCCTTGTCGATCAGGCCCATATTTGACCTTCTCTCAGGGTTCGGGTCAGTGTGTAATTATTACATAATTACAACCTCATTTTATTCTTTCCCTTTTTCTTTTCTTCTTTATTCTTTTATTTTAGATAAATAAATGTTAATTACACAATATTAACAAATGGATGGACACTGCTAATTTATTGGATTTAACATATGTTTACATGTATTTTGCATAGGGAATTTTGATAAAATAAAAGAATAAAGGATGTAAATCATGGATTCATCACAAATCACACTGCCATTCGGTACTTACAAGCAAAGAAGGATGCCAAACCATGCCTTATCAAATGGATCCTTCTTTAGGAGTTTACTTTAGAGATTCGTGATAAACATGGAGTAAAGAATGTTGTGGCAGATTATATTTCTTAGATTACAGATGCAGAATCCTCTTAGTAGACAATACTTCTGATTTCTAAGACCTTTCCAGATGAGGCTATTTTGTCTTTTGCCTCACCCCCATGGTATGTTGATGTTGTGAACTATCTTATCTGCACGAAAGTTCCACAAGATTGACCGAAGCATAAGGTATAGAAATTCCTGTCAGAGATTCATTTTTACCAATGGGAGGATCCGTACCTATTTCATGAGGGTGCAGATTGTATATGGAGGAGGTGCATTCCTCAAGAGGAGTACACCGGTGTGCTTGAGCATTGTTAGAGTCTGGTGGGAATCAGTCGGGGAAGCACACGACATCAAAGGTTTTACAGTGAGCACTGGTGTCCAACTCTATTTGAGGATGCTACATATTATGTTTGAGGCTATGCTGATTGTCTAAAAATGGGAGGAACCATCGGTTCTCAAGATACCGTGCCTTTGATATATATATATATATATATATATATATATATATATATATCCGGATTAAGACATTTTTTATGCTTGTGGCATAGACTTCATGGGCCCATTTCTTGTTAGCTAGGGATTTTAGTACATCCTACTGGCCTTAGATTATGCTAGCCATTGGGTCGGGGCTATTCCCACCTGGACGTTGATAGCCGTAAAGTTTATTCTATTCTCATGGACAACATTATTACATAGTTTGAGATCTCAAATATATTAATTTCAGATGGGGCAATCCATTTCATTAATAGGGAAGTCATAAAGCTTGTGAAGGAGTACACCATTAAGGATAGAGTTGCATCTCCTTACCACCCACAGACTATGGCTTGGCTGAGATTTCAAATAGGGAGATCAAGATGATACTTCAAAAACTTATACATCCAGATAGGAAGAACTGGTCCCAAATGCTTGACTCTGTTCTATGGGCTTATTGGATAGCACACAAGTCTCCGTTGGGTATGTCTCCCTATAGACTTTTTATGAAAATCCTTGCCACTTTCCTGTTGAGCTTATTTGCAAATCTTTATGGGCACTCCGTGTAAGCAATTTGGACTATGAGAAAGACAACAAGAGTAGGAAAGAAGACCTGAACAGATTATTGGAATTCCGAGATTTTGCTTGTGATAATTCACTCATGTATAAGGAGAAAGTAAAGTGTTGGCATGATAGACACATTAAAAGGAAGACTTTCTCCCCTGAATAAAAAGTATGGTTGCTTGATGTAAAGTTGAAGTTGTTCCTCGATAAACTTAAAAGTAAATGGTCAGGACTGTTCATTGTTAGAGTTGTGCGTAACAATGGTAGTATTGTTATATCTGGATAGTAATCAGACACACAACCATTTGTTGTGAACAGACAGTTGCTGATGCCATTTCAAGAACGTGATACATTCCTATCTATGGTTTATTCCATCTATGTGGTATTAGATGATGATTCTCTCACATCTTCTAAATCTGATACATGAGCTGATATTCTCTTGTATATATTCCTTTTGTTTTATTCTTTCTTGTTACGTTTATATTGTTCATCTATTTTCTGTGTGTGTGTTCACTATACTTAGGATGTACACTATCCTAAGTATAGGGGAGGTGAATGATTAGAGTTTTTCCATTTTCATTCTATTTCATCACTCTTATTGTTGCTTATACTAAGGGGTCCTCTACACTAAGTATAGGGAGAGTGATGTCGTTCATTTCATTCTCTTTTGTATTTTTATTTCTTTTTATTTCTTCTATTCTATCGATTGTCCTTCAAATTATTGATATCCTTTTTCAATACTTAGGGATCTCTTACCTTGAGTATAGGGGAGGACAAGTCGAGTTGTTGAGTTGTTCATTCTTTTCCTCAATTTTCCTACTTTGTACAATCTTCTATACTTAGAATTATTTGATTTTATGTTTAAGGGGGATCATCGACTTCTCCTCTTTTCGTATGATTCTTTGAGTCATTGTTGTATAGATTCTTTTCATTTTTCTATACTTAGTATGAGTTATGTATTCCTTTGTCGCTTCTTAATCACTATGAGGACATAGTTCGAGCTAAGTATAAGGGATGTCGTATACACTGTATATATACTTTAGCCATAACTCATACTTTTATTTGTTAATAATATGGCTATTACTAAAAAATCAAATTTTTTTTGCAAAAGTCTTTTGTTAATTGTTTTGTAAAATATTTTGTAAAACCTCTTAAAAAAATTTTGTAAACTTGCTTGTATAAATGTTTGTAAAAATTGTTGTAAAATTTTTTTGTACTAATTTCTGTATAATTGGCTGTAAAATTATTTTGTTTGTAAAATGATTTGTAAAGAATTTTTGTATCAAAATTATGTGTATTGTAAAAATGTTTGTAAAATTTTTGAGAATAAATATTTGCAACAACTTTGTTTCAAATTGTTTGTAAAATGATTTGTAAAATAGTTTGAAAAGCATTGGTAAAACGTTTGTAATCTTTTGGAAAATATTTTGTAAATGTTTGTAAAATCTTTTGTAAAATGATTTGAAAAGGTTTGTAAAATTTTTGTAAAATTATTTTGTCAGATGGGATATATATTGTGGCATGTACCCGTTTGTTGTAAAATTCACGTGTGTATAAAAGATGTAATTACTTCTATTTATGAAAATGAATTTATTTGTTGCATATAAAATTATCTTATAAAATTCTTTATAAAAGTTGTAAATAAAATCCTATTGTAAAAACAATCTTGTACTTATTCTTGTCTATATATACATAATCATTATTAATCCGTATAAATACATTTAATCCACTAACCCTTTTCTTTTCTTAAAAAAATAAATAATATCTAAATGTTCAAATCCATAAAAGTTGCAAAACTCTCTGCAAAATCTTTTAAGAAGATTATTCTTTTATTTTCATTTCTGTTAAAAAATAAAAAATTGCTTTGTACATATTTCATGCATATGCATGTGTATTTTTCTAAATAGTATTGAAATATAAACTAGTCAAGAATAAAACTGAGGAATGGACTTGGTTAAGATCTTAATCCACTTAATTTTAGAGGAACCATATAGGAGCTGGAGTTAGGAACTTTTTGGCCAAGAAACTTAATTCTTTGAGTTTGTATGCTATGTTCACATGCCATCTTGATTGGTCTAAGTAGAATATTCAACAACACATGCATGACCCTTTTAGACAGTGACTTAACTTGGACAAGCATTCTACACATTGCTCAACACAGATGAGGTGGTGAGGAGGCAGATTCCTTTAGCTCCTTAGAGTTGAAAGATGGGATGTTAACTAGGTCAACATTCCCTGGAAGGTAATTGTGTCATGTAAGCCCGCTACAGGACAAAAGAGCTCCATTATTAAAAAATAATTAATTAAAAATAGTAAATGTTTGTAATTATTTTTTATTTTAAATTAAATTTTTAATTGTTTTATGTAGTATTTTAATATGTTTTTTATTTATCTTTTTTATTTCATCTAGCATTAGTTAATGTTTAGGAGTATATTTACATGCATATTCATTTATGTTTTGGCTATTTTATTTTTATTTAGTATTTTTACTCTATTACTTTATTCTCTCATTTTATAAAATTACAAGTTATTTTTACATACTTAAATATATTTTTATTATATTTTTATGATATGATTTGTACACTTAAATAAATAGGTATATTAGATATATCGGTATAAATATGGGTATTTTATCTATGTCTTGTATTTAAGTATTTTACTTTAATGTTGTTGGTTTTCTTTTAGTTTTAATATGTACATACACTATAAATGATATTTACAAAATTATAAAAATATAAAATTATGAAAATAAAAAGAATAAATAAAATGAATATTTTATTCAGGTATATTGTACTATAGGGGTCCAAAACCTAACTTTCACTCAACTATAAAAAATATGAAATCACCTTCATTAAATAGCTTATAAAAAGTTATATACACTTAAAAGTGATTTTTATGTATTTTGTGTTTTTATTTGAGAGATATGAGTCTGGGAATTTGGGGTTTTGGAATCTTATTTAGTATAAAACCTGTACACTTTATTTTTTTTGTATAAGCTCTATTTTGTATTTTTCTATATAATATAATTTACAACTTTCATGTACAAAGTTTTTTTACTTGAGGTATAAAAAGTGGAAAATAAAATAGGTCCCCAAAATGAATTATTGATGAATTTATAAATGGAGTTTTTATTGTATTATTGGCCCTTATCTCCCCCTACTTTATGCCTTATCGACCTAGTCATCAAGATGCCCGATTCATAGGGTTTAGGGTCATAAAATACCTTTGGCATTTTACTCTTTTTCTTTTCTTTTCCTTATTCTATAATTTTGGCATTAAAATAATATTTTATACTCAATTTATATAATGAAGAATGAATGTTAATTTGCACAAATTAAGGGGTATTTACGTGCATTAGCTAGGGTTTTTTAGTCCAAAATGATAGAATAAAGGTTATGAAATGGAGGTTCATCATGAAGGCAGCGCACCAGAGACCCCCTGGTTTACTTCAACCCCTTTCCATCCTAGTGTGGTAATGGGAGAGAATTTCCATGGATTTTGTCACATATTTGTCATTCACCCCAGGTGGGCATGATGTGATATTGATGATCGTTGACCGATTGATCAAGTCAACATTTTATTTCGGTCAACATTACATTTATACAGTTGAGCTAGCCAAATTATACATTCATCATGTCATTCGGTTGCAGGGGATACCCAAGGAGGTAGTGTCAGGTAGAGATTCACGCTTCACTTTACATTAGTAGATAGAATTCATGAGAGCCTTGAGGACTGAGCTACGTAAGAGTTCAGCTTACCATCCATAGATAGATGAGTAGTCCGAGAGGACCATTCATACTTTAGAGAATTTACAACAGGCTCGTGTTGTTGAATGGTAAGGATCCTCGAAGATCACCTTCCACTAATTGAGTTCATATACAACAATCGCTACCATGCCAACATAGGTATGGCACTGTTTGAGCCCTTTGTACCAGAGGCGATGCACCACTCCATTGTCTTGGCAACATGTGGAGTGACAACACCCTGTTCTCCCCACATATCATAGAGGAGACCTCTAGAGTGGTGGATACTGCTAGGATGAGATTGCTGACCACATAGAGCCGTCAGAAGAGCTACACCATCCAGCATCGTCGAGACCTTGAGTTTCAGGTATAATAGCTTACTTTCATCACTTAAAGGATATGATTCGTAACCAATCTCGTGTGTCTAAAGTACTCCTCATAACCATAGGTTGTAGACTTCGCATTCCTACGTGTATCCCCGATGAAAGGCAATCATCCTTTCAGTGTCAAAGGAAAACTTGCACCACGCTTTGTAGGATCGTTTGAGATCTTGGCCCAAATTGGGAAGGTAGCTTGAAAAATAACCCTTCCCCCACACCTTGAGGGCATTCATGATGCATTCCATGTGTCAAATCTTAAGAAGTATATTTGAGATCGTAGGAACATGATTATCTACGAGGACCTAGAGATGAAGCCAAACCTCTCCTTCCCTGAGGATCTGGTTAAGATACTGGACCATGCGATCTAGAGACTGAGGCAGAAGGAGATACCTTTAGTCAAAGTCTTATGATAGAGATAAGACATCGAGGAGGCGATGTGGGATCCTGAGGCAGATATGAAGGAGAAGTATTCTCATTTGTTCACAAGTATGGGATTGAAACCGTAGTCAAATTCACTTTGAAATTTTTTATAGGTTTCACTCTCTTTGAGATTTTTATGGGCTCATTCATCTTTGAAATTTTGTGCAATAATTGAGGATTAGATATTGGTTAGTATCACACTAAATCTCAAGGACGAAACTTCCTTTGAGATTTTTATGATGTGAGACTCCTTATAATATAGACATGAAATTCTTCTTAGAAAATTCTCTTATCTAATGACCAAAAAATTTGTTTGAGCACCCCATCGCATAGTGCTCATCAAGACCTTTCCAATGTATCCATGAATGCAAACATCTGAGTTCGGAAAACCTGATTTATGACCATTTTAGTGAGACCTAGTTTGGGTCATATTCGGATTCGAACCCAGATCTGAATCTAGGATAGAACCCATAAACACCAACCCCTCCTTTCCAAAAAGCCCAAACTAAGAACACCAACCCCTAGTCCTCCCTCTCCCTCGCCGAAGCACCACCGGAGCTCGTCGGAGCGAGTCAGGTCGATGATCCAAAGCCACCACAAAGTAGAGAAGGACGAGGTCATCCTCCCACGTAGTTTCACATCGTGAACGGAGCACAAAGTGTACCATTCTTCGAGGGTGACAAAATCAAGGAATTGAGATATTCGAGGTATGATGTTTTCCTTCTTCTTGCAGCGATGTCCACTCGATTTTGATCCCATATATGTGATCACATAGAGCCTTAATGATTTGTTGGTAAGATTTTGCTTGCTTGACATATGAAATACCTAAACATCTGGCATGCAATTCATGAAATTCTGAACACTTGAGATCTGTACCTGAACACCTGAACACATTAATTGTAGTTCGTGAACACATGGATATGTGATGCATTCATGAACTGCGAGATACCTAGATCTGTGATACATTCATGAACTACCGAACACCTGACATCTGTCTTATAAACATATGAACACCTTTGTGAACACTTGAAATAAATATTATAAATATGATTTATAATATGTTGGGGAGTATTTTTAGTAATTAGTATTTACGAATTAAGTGTTGATGTGAAATGGATTCACATTGAATATTTAATTGTAAATGCAATTTACATTTTTTTTATTTAATGTGTGAATATGATTCATAATTATTAATGGCATGATTGAAATTATCACAAAATAATTTGGAATTATTTCGATGAATAGCTTTGCAACAAAAATTGTTGCACGTGTGGAATATTTGGAGATATATGAGATATCTCAATTAAGGAAGAAGAGATCCACCTTCCTCTTTAAGAGGGTGGGAAGCCATGTAGTCCTACTCCTTGTATGGTCGTCCACTAGATTAAGGGAAGGAGGCTTGTTCTCTTTCCTTTGTTTCCACATGAATCTGATTTGAATTAAATTATATATGTTGAAAATTATTTGCAACATATTAAGTTTACTTTAAATTGATTATTTGTTGTTTCCAATTTATGCAACAAAATCATGGCCATTGATTGAAAGCATAAAGTGATCTACACCTTTGATTATGTGTGCACATGGATTGAGATCATTGGACATCTAATATGTTATAAAAGAAAGGCTAGAACTAGCTCTTTCTTTACAACAACAATTGCAAGAGAGGTAACTCTCTCTCTCTAGTCTCATCTACTGTCTCTCCATATTAAGGCCCTATACCATATTGACCTTGAGAGCCTTGTAGTCGTCGCGACACCATTATGCTATTGGGTCGACTGCATGTGGATCTCCTCCTTCTTCTATGCATCTTGCTCTTGAGGAAGTCCATAAATTTTGTGAGATGAAATCAAGATATTCATCTCTCAGATCTTGAACATGGATCATGAGAAGCACATGTCTCATCCACTCACCAACAAGTACATCCTTCGTTGGATCAGACCTAAGACAAGAGGTCTCTTCTCTTAGAGACATACATGATCACAAACACACTTCAAGAGGTAACTATATTATTTGCATGTTATCTTTATGAAATTATATGATAATGGTTCTCATATCACGTGGTTTCATATTTATAAAAAAATTATAATTTTCTTTGCCTCGAGCAACTAGTACGGCTAGTCTCGCTTGATCGCGTGTGATGCGATCTTCATACTCTTCTGATGTGATATGGAAAAAACACTAGCCTTCAAGTGGTATCAGAACCTTAATCAAAGTTCTTGGCAATGATCCAAATCTTAAGGGATCAAGGTTTTGTAAATCGGATGCACGGGGACTCATAGTTTATGCATAATATGCTTCTTTCGAATTATTTTCGTTAAAATGAAATGATAATATTTTGCATTGTTTGGAAGGATTTTTCAATATAATTAAATGTATTTAGAATGTCTAAATATTTCCCCAAAACTATAGCAAATTGTTGGCACTATATGTCCATATTGAACTTGAAAAAGTTCGTGTAGTAAATAATATTTTCGCATGCATTCATGGATCTCTAACAAATTAGTTTTTGGTTAATGATTTTCCGTCATGAAATATGAAATAATTACTTCAATTAGGTAGAAAATTAAACCATCAAACATCTTGAATTTATTTCGCGCAATTCTGACTGTGTTTGCCCTAGATATTCCATATTCAATGGAGACAGGTCGGATGATGATTGGATCATCAAGTTTTTTTCTTAATGTTTTATCATTCAATGTAAATCAAGGAAATTATCCATGATTAAATTGATGCTTTATACTTACAGAAATATTTGATGAAACATTAATCACCATTGAATGATTTTTTCATGATAAAACCCCTTTTTAACCTACAATAGTTGTAGGTCTTCTTTTACATGCAAAACAAGTTTGCTTGATATGACTAAAAATTTAGAATCTGTAAATTGTTTTAAAATTCCTAGTATTTCTGAGTGATTACTATATATGTATCATGATGGACAATAAGAGCATTGATAAAACCACTTAGTACAATTTGTACCAATTGTATTGTCTTGAATTGATTTGGTGATGATGTCTAGGTCGTGGATATGCTAATGGGTTAATTAGCTAGAACAATGCATCACAGTAGAATCGCTCCCTATTAGTGTTTTCTGTCCAACCTGGCTTGATCTTTTAAAGGAAATGGTAGCATGAGAAGTCTCTTTGTACTTAAAATAACTAATTGGAATAATACTATTGTACACAATGAGGGTGTATACTATATAGTAATATTGAGCAAACACTATTTGTTTATTGGTTGAATTGAATTGTTAATTAATTTAATATGTTTAAATTAATAAGATCTAATTAAAATAAACATTATTATGGATGCAGATGTAATTCCATTTGAAGAATTATTTATGTGAATATGACTCATAATAATTAACTACAATTTTAATGAGATATGGAGGGTCATATAAACAACATCCATGGTCTTCCGTCAAGGCGAAGGGTTCCGTTGCCATTGATTGTATGCTAGAGATGCTTACCCGAAGTGATAGATCTCACATACAAGTGCACATGGATGAGGCTCTTTTCTTCTCGAAAGAGTAAGGCTGCATGCGTAGTGACCCCTGTATTGCTCCTCATTTAATTAAGGTGGTACTGGATTGCACATAGCAAGTACTATATTTGTTGATGGTTGATTTAATTAAAGACGGTTCAACATTACCTTAGGGGTGGTAGGTCCGAGTGTTAAAGAACAAATTTGGAAATGCTAGTTGGACTTGCAAGGTGGAATGAGTTCCCACTTCTTTTACCCAAGTTACAATTTCTCATATAATTGCGATGTAATTAAGGTGAAAATGAGATCCCGGATCTTCCGAGAGATATAGCCGTAAGTATATCTCTTACTTTAAAAGTTTAATAAGTGAATGGACTTTCAGAGTTTAAAAGGCTAGAAAATTTTTATTAAAAATCCCAATCAAAGAATTTAAATTTGAATATAATTTTTTTATATGTTCCAATATAAGTGCATTCTTAATATCAGATATGACATCCATGAACCCACTCAGCAGGCTTCTGAAGGCTAATCAGTTGACTGGACCAAATTATTCGGATCAGATCCGTAATTTGGAGCTTGTTTTCTCTACAGAGCACATCAATTATGTGCTTACTGAGAATAAGCACACAAAACCTATGACAATTGAAGAATTAAAATGAAATGAAAATTTTAATAAGGACCACCCGTTGGTCTGATGTTATATTCTAGGGTCTTTGTCTATTGTGTTTCGTAAGCTACATATAGATATAGAGAATGCCCAGGATATGATGAATCGAAAAGAGATTTTCGGTGATGTGAACTGCATAGAGCATAGTCAGAAGCGTAGGTTCTGGAAGAGTCCAACCCAACATGTGAAGAAGAAGAGTAAAATGTTGACTCATCCTCTCATGCTTCCACACATCTGACATCAAATAAAATGGATGTTTGTCATCACTGCAAAAGACCAAGGCACTGAAAAGAGATTGTGCAAATTATCTAAACACCATAGAGAATGGTAAAGATAATGCCCTATCAAAGATCAAAATCTACTTTCATCATTGAAACTAATTTTTTCGTAGGATGAGAAGTTTGTTTGGTCATAGGTACTTTTGTTCATGAAAACAATCTATTGCATTATTTTCAGGACAATGGGAATCTTGATGAAGGGGAGATATTCATCCATATGAGGTTTGATGCAACTATTGCAGAGTTACAATCGAGACATGAAGACTATCATTATCTAGTGTGAGATTCCTTTTACTTAAAAAGTAATTTTATGTTCCAGATGTTCGAAGGAACCATATATCTGTATCTAAGCTAAAGTTAGATATGATATTCATTATTATTCTATATTGAAATTATTATAAGTCATTATGATAAATATATTAGGTATGGTATTCTAACTTCTGGTGGACGATATGAATTGTGCATTAATGAATGCGTCATGAATATAACATCCAATGATAAGAATCCTAAAAGAATCAGAGAGGATAGAAATCATTTGAACAAGATTTGGCCTCAAAGGCTTGGTCATTTATTTATTGATAGGATCAATAGGTTGATAAAGTTTGTACCCTTAATTTTTCTACAGGTCCAAACTTTACCTACTTGTGAACATTGCATTCGAGGTAAAATGACAAGGGCACCTTTTTGTAACAAGGTTACACATTGTGAGCGTATTTTTGACATAATACATACCTATATTTGTGGTCTCTTCAGAACCATGACTAAAATGGACATCGTTATATTTGACATTTATCGATGACCAGTCACGATACGTGGTTATCCTCCAATTACATCATAAATCTTAATCCTTTGAAATGTTTAAAGAGTTCATGGCTTTGGTTCAGAACCAAGCCGATAAGAAGATTAAAGAGATTCGATCAGACGATGTGGCGGATATCTCTCAGATGTATTTAAGGAATACCTCAAAGAGAGTGGAATCGTATGCAATCTCACTCCTCCTGGAACTTGCCAACTAAATGGTGTTGCTAAAAGATGCATCATGACCATCATGGACATGGTTTGTTCAATGATGAGCAGAGCACATTTACCTCTTAGTTTCTAGAGATATGCAGTAGAGACTACAATATATATCCTTAACAAGATTCCTAGAAAATATGTACCAAAACCCCTTATGAGCTTTTATTTGTAACCCAGCCCAGTCTTAGACACATGAGGATTTAGGGTTGCTTGGTCCATGCGAAATACATGGATGTAAGTAAGCTAGAACCTCACACTTGAGACTACTACTACATTGGATATGTAAAGGACGGTATTGTATACCAACTTACGACCCCGAGACTCAAAAGGTTTTTGTCTATAAAGATGTGAAATATCTAGAGGATGACTTCCATAAGAGTTAAGACAAAAATAAATAAAGGAACTCATTTAATTCCCAGAGGATATTGAGCTTCTTGAACCATAAACTAAATATGTAAATGAAGATGAAACACCTATACCTCTTCAAAGGAGTTCGAGGGTGGTTGTACTGCCTGAAAGGTGGATTCCATGTGTCAGGTGAAACTGACAATGGTCCAACTTCATTTGATGAAGCACTCGCAGATCATGACATGGATAGATGGATGCTAGGAATGAAGTCTAAAATAGACTCCATGTACAAGAATGGTTTATGGAACATAGAGGATCCACCAAAAGGAGTAAAATATATTAGGTGTGAATGGATCATCAAGAGAAAGAGGGAATCAGATAGGATGGTAGAGACCTTCAAGTCATGGCTTGTAGCTTAGGGCTACACATAGAGAGAAGGCATCGACTATGATGACGCATTCTCTCTTGTATCTATGCTTAAATCCATCACGGCACTGCTAGCAATAGCTACATATTCTCATTATGACATCTAGCAGATGGACGTCAAGATGACATTAATCACTGGATACCTAATGAATCTCCATTTCTCTACCTTTATTCTATTATGTTGGCCTTAAAAACCCTAGCTAATGCATGTAAATAGCATTAATTTGTACAAAATAACATTCATACTTTATTGCATCTCATGTGTAAATAATATTGTTTTTATTGCCAAAATTATAGAATAAATAGAGGAAAAGAAAAAGAATAAAATACCAATGGTATTTTATGACCCTAAACCCCGAGACCAAATAAAGAATTGAGTTGGTAGATAATGAATAAAGTACGGGGAGATAAGTGCCAAAAATATAATAAAAATCACATTTATTTATTTCCCAATAAAGCATTTTTGACATCCATTTTATTCTTTATTATATATAAATAAAATAAAGAAACTTTGTATATGAAAGTTGTAGATAATATTGTAAATAAAAATATAAAATTGAGTTTGTACAAAAATAATACATAATGTACATTTTATGCACAAAATAAAAAGCCAAAATCTTAACTGCACAAATCCATATCTTCCAAATAAAAACTAAAACATATCAAAATCACTCTAATTGTATATAACGTATAATAAGCTATTTAATGGAGGTGGTTTCGAAAAGTTTGGAGTTAGGTTTTCAGACCCTCAGTGTATAGTATACACGAATAAAATAGTCAATTTATTCATCCCTTATTATTTTCTATTTTTATATTTTTATAATTTTGTAAACATTATTTGTAACACATGTACATGTTAAAACCAAAATAAAATAAAAAAACACAATATAAATTGAGTCTGTATAAATATATAGGCAAAATACCTATGATAATACATGTATATAAGTAAAAGGGGAAATCATTCTTTATTCTTTTATATTTTTTATAAGATTGAAAATATCATTTATATTTTAATAAAAAATATAAATATAAAATAAAACCAGAAAAGAAACAATAAAAAAATAAATATAAAATACATAGGTCAATATACAATACATATAAAAATATATTACATATACCTATTTATTTAAATATATGAAATATATCATAAAAATATATTAAAAATATATTTCTGTACATAAAATAAGAATAAATGTATTAAATAAGAAATTTAAAACAATAAAAAAATATACAAAATAAAAATACAATGTACAAAACATAGATGAATATACCTATAATTATACCCCTAAATATTTACTCATAATAAATAACAGCAAAAAATAAATAGAAATCTTGTTAAACTACTACATTCAATAATAAACATTTTTTATTTTAGAAGAAAAATTATAAAATCATGAGATTTTTACCCAGCAGTCCTTATAAACGTTTTAAAATGCCTCTATGACCTTTTGCCCAACGTAATTACCCATCGACCCTATAAATTACCCCAAGAACCCCCACAGGCTTAAAACATATTTACCCGAAGGGTTCATGGGCTAAGAGTTGGCAAGTTTATGGGGTCGAGGGGGGAATTAGGTTGTTTTAAAGGTCGTGGAGGTGATTGTTAAAGCTTATAGGGCCTGCCGAGTATAAATCCCTACGATCATTTATTATATGTAATTAATAAATTTCTAATAAGGCATTCTGTTTTGTCTTCTAGCGCATGATCTGGACCAATCACAGCCCGTCGATGGTTGACAATTGGTCAACTATCCCTCTAGACCTCTTGAGTTGACGTACATGTATTTTCCTTGATTTTGCGTCATTTCTCCAGGGCGTCTCTTACACCATTTCGCCATTCTACATGCCAATTTCAACCTCCATCAATCTAGATCCACTCCACCATCTTAGATCTCTTGTACATACAATGTCTTTCTCACAATACATTGGTTAATAAGGGTGCCCAGCCATGTTGATACATAAAGCCTCCGTCCTCCATCTCCATTTTGGTCATCTTCCGAACCCTTAAGAACCTGGATCTTCGTCTAGAGCATAACCCCGTGGAAAGGGGGAGTCCTGAGCTTCTACGGCAGCTCGTGGAGGAGGAGATGCACCCAGGCGGCAGTCGCCGACCGCCTCTTCTCCCTGGTCTCAAAGAAGGTAAGAGCTGCGCCTTTTTCTTTATTTTAGGTAGCTTTTAGTCATCATATTTTATTTCTACAATTAGTTTAGTGATTAGGATAATGATTTAGCTTAACCAACCCACTTCGTAATTCACCGGAGCTCCACTCCGGTGCATTCTCTCACCGTGCCTCTACTTTTATTTCACCTTGCAATCCACCTCACCACCTTGCCCTATCGTTTCTCCGCTCACCTTCCACCTTACAGCCACCAAGATCACCCTGTGATCTGGATCACCATGCTCCCTCCGCCACCCTCATTGGAGTGGCACCACTTTGCTTCATCTTGAACCTATTCCACGCCTAACTGGGTCGAGGCACTTTGCCCTCGACCTGTGAGTTTAAGGATGCAGGAACAATGCGGGAAGGAGCCCATCTGGGGCTATTTCGAGGTTCCAAAGAACCCCCAGACCACCTTGCCCTCCAAAGCTCCTTCGACAAGCTCCGGAGCCCTTTGAGGTGTCCAACAGGTCCACAACATGTACAAGAGCGTGTAGAGCCACTCGGCGGTAATGGAGAATGCTGGAGATGCACGTTAGACCAGATTGAGTCTTGCATGGGGTGAGTTCTTGACATGTTCTTCCTCCCTCGCCCTCCAACATACGATGAAGAGACACGTGGAAGATGCAACATGAGGTGTTCGATCACCAGAGCCCTCGACTGTCAGATCGCTCCCAACGATCTAATCCAGACTAGTGATGATCGAACCAGTATCCTCGCAGGAGAAGACGCCACGTGTCAAGTGAATGAACCTCAGTCGTTGGATCCCCATGTTAATGTGATAAATTGCAACTTAGCCCCCACCTTTTTGTATATTTATTATCTAGTTCTACAAATAAATTGTAACATTTAAAATAAATTGGAAATTCTGCAAATATGCCCTTGTACATATTTTATTTACATTTGGGTACAGTAGAGCTTAGCTCACGTGTTGTCCACATGAGCTGGGAAAATTGCATGTAAGACCCTAGTACTTTTTGTATTTATTTTTAGTGCAATAAAATTTCAATTACATTGTATGATTTTGGCACATTTGCAGATGAACCCCTGATCTTTATTTTAATTGATAATATGTCCTGACTAGCTTATGTATTTTTGGTGCTTGGATTTCATTTACTAAAAATAACACCCTAGCTCCTAAAATTGTGCAAAATAGGGTTATATGTCTGGTAGCATGTACTCTTACCCACGAATTTATTTTGTATTTTTGCATATTTTAACTATTTATTAAAAATCAAAAGGAGCCCCTTTTTGTTCTAGCTAGCTTAGAAAATACCAAAAAAGTCTACAAACATTCCCAAAAAATTATATCCTGTCCATTTTATTATATTTTAACTTAGACCGAAAATCACTAAAAATGGAAAAAGAAAAAGCTTACAATTGAAAAAACCCCAAAATCCTTCATAAAAATATAAAAATTCTTTAAAAATACAAAAATATGTTTTATACTTTATAATTTTCTTTATAAATATTTATATATAAAATTGATTGGAGTAATTTTGGACCTTATTTCATATTTTAAAATTCACATCAATTTTAGATATTTATTAAATCCCTGATTTGGGATATTTTTTACTTTAAAAACTTATAAAAATTGGCAAAAAAACTAAGAAAAATTACAAAAACATTATAAATATTTTTAAAAATTAATAACTTTTATTTTATGTATTTTGACTCTTTTCTGTATATTTATAATATTATTTTCTTACATTGTATATATAGCCTTATATATAGCTATATTATATATATTTAAAAGAAAATAAAAATAAAATATAAATTATAAAAAATAAAAAATATATAAAACAAAAATAACATAAAAAAGTTAAAAATAAAAACCCAAAAAAAATAAAAATGGACAAGAGGATAAGACAATTTTATGTGCATTATTTTGCCCCCATATACCGTTTGCTCCCTGAGTTCGACCTCTACACATTCTTACACCTATACACACCTATTGAGGAGTTATAATAAATTTAACTCCACATTTTTTATATTTATTGCTTGAATCTAGTTGTGGGTTAATTATTGATTGACTGGAGGGTTTTGTCTGAGGTCGCTCCGACTACTATCGGTCCGCCTTGTGGATTCACAAGACCTCAGCAAAATCTATGTCATCAAATGATGACGTTGCCAGGGAGCAACGCCGTAAGGATTGGGATATTTCTTTAATCATGCACTCTTGTTTATTTATTAATTTTTGTAGCATTTTATAATCCTTGTCATTTAGTTTTATTATTATTTGTCAACTATATGACACTCCTTCTTGTTTGACTTTGTTGCAAGAGATTGCCACACGATGGAGGACTTTTTAAAAGGACCTGCACACCTGAGCAAGGAGGAGTCAGCTTTCTGACTTAGCCGATAGGAGAGAGCATCAAAGGAATGCATGAAAGGATTTTTGAAGGTAGTTCCTCATACTTTTTTTTATTTATTTTTATTTTATCTTGTAATTTATGTGAGAGAGTGAACCTTAATTTGTACTAATTCAGACTCTCCACACAACGACTTTGAGAGGTCCATTGCCCGAGGGATTGTTCCCTTGGGGACCTCGCCAGCTTTTTTTTGTGTTTCCCACATTCTTTTTGTTTGTTTCTTGATTTTTGTTTTATTTATTTTTATTTTAATGGGCCTTAGTTTTGGATTTTCTTTTTTGATAGATTAATGTCCAAAGCCCTAATATATTGGCATGTACCCATAGCTTCGCTTATGTACTTAGTCAAATCGTAATTGCTATTTATTTGGATTTGAGATCGAGCACCGAGAGAAGTGCTATACAACGCTTGCAGGAACGGTTGTGGCGGACACTGATGCACTTCAGAGACCGGACTTTTGGATCTCATTTCTAAATAACTAGCATATTTTTCTTCATGCTAATAGTATATTCTCATTTAGGGCGATTTCATCGGATGCATTTGCATATAGTATAGGTTTCAATTTTATTATGCATCCCACATGGAGAGAGCTGGGAAGCACTGTTAGTCTTCTGACTTTACATGCATCATCAATTTATGACTTGCATGGCTTTTCCGTCCTTCTCCCTCGGATTTTTCTCACCTAGGATGATTACAGAATCGGAACCTTGTTAGGCACGTGCATTGAAAAATAACAAAAAAGGTGATAACATGAATAAAATGGGGACTACTAACTCTATTGGACCTTAAAATAAAACATAATGGATTTATTGTCTTGGGGATAGCAACCCCCTCATTGTCTGCATTTTATTGCTAGGTATACACTAAAGATTAGTACCCCAATCCCAGGCCTATCTTCGGTTTGTATAATTTCTTAAAAATCACCTAACTCTAAAATGGGAAAGATAAAAGACCATCGTCCCGGTCTTCACTGTGTTAAGTAGGTGAACTAGGGGTTTGCTTTGTACTTTGATTGTGATTCTCAGTACATTCACATTTCATCTCTCTTTGAGTTTTCAGTTCCATGAGTGTGAGTCATTTTAATCACTGAGTCCTTCTACCTTCCTTGTTTATATATTTTTACATATGCATCGATGTCGTAATATCGGGTCTTGATTTTCACTGTCTTCGCTGGATTCTGCAGCTTTCTCCTTGCCCATATCACCACATCTTTTGTCTGATTCAAGGAGACCCTCTCCTTGAACCAAAATTTTGTCTATGTCTGCTTTCATCTCACCCACCCTCCTCGTTCCCTCTATATCATCCCTTCTTTCACCCACTGCATTGAGGTTTTCAGATGACATTGATTGTTTAAGTAAGACGGGCATGTTTTGAAGACACTGAGATTGGTGTGCTTCCCTAGGTGGATATGACATTGGATTAGTGCATAGAGCTTATTGAGGGCTTTCAATGTTTTCACTATCTGATGTATGATTCGTTATTGAGGATTTTTTATGTTTGCACGACCATAGGTGTGATTCATTATTGAGGATTTTTTTATCTCACATACCGGATCTAGGATGTGATGTATTTTTATGATTTGATGATGATTTCATGCACTATGATTAGACTATCTTTTATGCATTTCCTTCCGTCATGATTCAGATGCTTGATGTACTCTCTCTTTATGTGCTTTCAAAGCGATAATGCCCGAGAACCCACATGATTTCACTTGCCTCCTTGACCGATCCAACCTCCATCTCCTGATTCTTCCATCCATCTGTAGCACTCAGAAGATTATTTCTTACATCTCGAGCCATCTTAGCTACTTTGATTGACTTGAGGGACTGTATTGCGATTGACTTGATTATCTCTTATCCCTCACATGATCTTATGCCCTCTTATTGGTGATTGATCGAATATTTTTTATGACCTGAGACTGAATTCCAAGAATTCCACAATCTCCGTCGCTTAGTTTGCATTACTCCTCGAGGACTATCTGCGAGAGAATGCAACATTTTCTTTACACTCAATTTCACTCACTACTTATGTTGCCATCTTGTTAGAGCATGAAATAGAGTCGTCAGCTATATGATTGGTCTCACTATCTGATTGATCCAATCTGTCAGAGCACAAGACCTATTTTGTCCGGATTCCTTTGAGTCTTCTCTTCTTTACGGTCCTCGCAAGGATGAGTCACACTTTCCTAACTATTCTCCTCCCAGATCACAGTACTCACCGAGGGTTATCTACATGAGGCTATGTTTTTTTCTCGGTCTTTCAGTCTATTCTACTAAGTAGTGGATCTGTCATCTATCGAGGCCGATCTATCTAACTCCTTTGAGTCTGCTCACCTTGACGACACTCGCTAGGATGAGATCTATTTTGATATTCAATGCTTAGTTTACATTACTCTCCGAGGACTATCTGTGGGAGGATGAAACATATTCTTTAAGCTCGGTTCCACTTGTTAATTGTGTCTCTACTCTTGTGGGGCACGAAACCGAGTAATATGATGTGTACCATCAGTCTCACTGCCTTGATGTGTATCTGATCCGTCGGATCATGGGACCGATTTGTCTTGACTCCTTTGAGTCTTCTCTCCTTGATGGTCCTCGCAAGGATTAGTCATCATCCTCTGATTATTCCATGCTTAGCAGTATGCTCCCTGAGGGTTATCTGCGGGACGCTACCACATTTTCTCGATATGTCGGTCTCTTCTATTGGTAGCCAATTTGTCGCCCACTAATTCGTCTGATGGATATGTCTCCTTTGAGTCCGCTCACCTTGATGACCCTCAAAAGGGTGAGATTTGTCTTATTATTCATTGCCTATAATGTATTACTCCCCAAGTGTTATCTGCGGGATGATACATCATTTTATGTGGAATCTGTCTCCTCTTTCTTTGTGTTTCCAATCTTTTGGAAGATGGAGCTGAGTATTCTTACTACTCTGAGATCTTTGACTCATATGAGTCTGCTCACCTTGATGACCCTCGCAGGGTTGAGCCATGTCTTTTGGTGTTTGGTGTGTTCTTGCGACTTTCTGACCTTATGACCACCATATACCCTACTACATAGAGAGTCTCTTGTTCTTCACTTTTCAGATCTTCTTGAGACCATGATTGACTTGGACAAATCTGTATTGCTCTCTCTTCCTCCATGTCTTCTGGTATCAGCTGTAATCTCTCATTCCGGTCTTATGGACCGATGATCTACTTCTCGCTACTGGTTCTTGATTTTGTTTTCGATTTATTTTCCCAGGTAGCTGACACCCACTTGAGTGTATATCATGGTGTCTTTTCACTTTCTGATTGCATTATCGTTCTCACAGGGAGATAATGACAAGATTACAGTATTCGCTTACCAGATACCGTCCTGTACTTCACTGGTCTACACTTGTTGTATATACGTGTTTTGTCTTACATTCCTTCTTTCCCTCATATGTCATGTGTACTCCAGATCTTTCACCATATCTGTGTGTCTATAGTTAAGAACTATCTAGTACTAAGTATAAGGGCGTACACACCATGTTGTTCTTTCTTCATCCTGTTTCATCACTCTTGCTGTTGCCTATACTTAGGGCTCTTTTACTGTAAGTATAGGGGGAGTGATGTGTACATTCTCTGCAATCTTTTCATCTATCTTCATCTTTCTTTTATTCTTTTCTTCTTTTCATTTTCATTTTTCTTTTTCTACCAAGGTGGTGTCGCCCCTTTCTGTCAGCCTTCTATACTTAGGACATACCTTTTCCTAAGTACAGGGGGGTGTACACCCCGAGTTCTCTCGTTATTTAATCCCCTCAACTGTCTCCTCTCTTGTTGATTATCTCTTCTATACTTAGGGATATCTCGCATTAAGTATAGGGGGAGTTAGATCGAGCTATGATCTGCTTATTCCCACCCTTGACCCCTCCTACGTTGTGTACAGTCTGCTATACGTAGGATTAATTGATCCTAAGTAAGGGGGGACGATCAACTTCTTATTTATTTATTTTCGTTTTTAGTCATTGTAGTATAGGCTTTTCTATACTCAGTATGAGTTATTTCTTCTCTTTTCCTTTTCGATCTATGAGGACATAACTCAAGCTAAGTACAGGTGGGTCGTATATACCCTGTATTTACTTTAGCCATAACTCGTATTTTCGTATTATTAACAATAAATATGGCTAAAATTCTATACATACATATATAATTCATTAAAGTAATTAATATTGTTCCTCAAATTCTTTTTTGTATATACTGATTAATAAATCAGGTTATAAATATTTTTTACAAAAATGATTTAAAAATGATTTGACCCGTTTGGAAAACTTTTTGTAAAATGTTTTCAACCTATGTAAAAACATTCTTATTTATAAAAATTCTTTACTTTGAGTGAAATAAAAGTTTTTAAAAACTATTTGCAAATGATTTTAAAAATTGTTGCACAAATATTTTGAAATATATATATATATATATATATTGTTTGAAAAATATTTGCAAAAATGACTTTCAAATATTTGTAAAAATTTGCACAAATTTTTTTGAAACATAGTTTCTATAATTATTTTCGAATAAATTTGAGGAATATATGCATCATTAAAATAAAAAATATAATAAATAAATAATATATATTGTTATAAATCTATAAAATAAAATTATTTACCTATTGTACATGTATATTTATAAAAATAAATAACCTTTTAACTTGTAAATGTTTCAAAGCTTTTAATAAATTAAAGAGGCACGCCCGTATAAATAGTTGTACATATTTTACAATTTTGTGCCAAAAAGTCTTTTTGTCTATCAAAATTATTTGTAAAATCTTTTTGAAAATTGCATCACTCTTTTGCATTGTACATAGCATTTGCATAGCATGAGCATTCTTTTCGGGTTGAACTTAATAACTGGACTAGTTTGAGTAAATTCGAAGATTGGAGCTTGGGTGGACCTTACTGCACCTAACTTTACTAGAACCTTATGGGAACTAGATTTTAGGTACTTCAGGTCTATTCATACTTAATTCTTTGAGACTCAGGGCTAGGTTCAAGACATCTCAACTGACTAACTAGAACTTTTCTAGACACATGCATGACTCTTGTCACTCGTTACCTAACTTGTACACTTGCACCTTTCACTTGGCTCAACTCAGATGGAGTTGTGAGGGGATTGGAATTTCTGATTTGAGATGCACACGAGTGGAAACATTCGTCCAAGTCTAGGGAGGGAATTGCACCCCAACCCGATCCAATAGCCATGTGGTCTAAAGACAGGAGAGGGTGGGTTGCAATAATGCTTGAAAAGAGTGATAGCCTTCAGGCTCAATAGGAAAAATTCCTTACGTAAATGATGTTGTATATAGTATTTCAAAAAAAACTCCAAAAAAGTGGACATGCCTTATTGAAAATAAAATGCCCGTCGGAGTGTACATATTTGTATAGTCAATAAGCAAGCTTGAGCCTCAAAATTATACCATGTGAGCCTGCTGCTTGATGACTTGACAGCACTGGTCATGCATCTCGAGATAGGTAGATACACTGGCTACAATCCATTCTTCTCTTTACCTCCTCTTGAGTCGGATGCCACTTGAATTTAGAAGGGAATACCCTCTCCTCGAGGAAAGAGTTGCTAGATTGGGGAATCATTGGGTTGTCATTCTGGAGAAGTCAGTCTTTTATCATTTAAGTTGGGGAGAGCCACTATGACATACACTTTACAAGTCAGCTTCATAGTCATAAGGGATTGTGTATGATATAGGATAGTTTTGACCTGGCTATTGAGGTGGTTTGAACCGAGTTCTGTGACTCTTGAAGGCTGTTGTGTTTTAAATTTGATTCCCGACCAGGTTCCACACACATTCTCACATCATGGTCTGACCTGAGCTCCAAAATTTGATTTTGTGGAGACAAATTTAATAATTAAAATTAATTCGATTTATTCTTTCCTTTTCTTTTCTTCTTTATTCCTTTTTGTGTACTTATTGCATAAGTGTTTGCTATGGACTAGCAAAGGCAAGTATAGGGGTGTGATAAATCTCCATTTCATCACCTTTATTCTATCATTTAGCCTTAAAACCGTAATTAATGCATGTAAATAGTATTAATTTGTACAAAATAGCATTCATCATTTAAGCATCTATTGTGTAACTAATATTGTTTTTAATGCCAAAGTTATAGAATAAAGAAATGAAAAGAAAAAGAATAAAATACCAAAGGTATTTTATGTGACGCCCCACAAATTTTGGCTTTTTCTGAAGTCTTAAAAACCATTCAATATTATACTCCAAAGAAGTGTCTCGTCGCAAGCTTTCCAACGAGTACAAAAATGCATAATTTTGAATTCGGATGTGGGAGATATGCATGTTTTAGTGAAGAGGGGTCATGGATTTTGATGGGATTTATTGATTACGAAAATTAAAAATTAATTTCAGATTCAGGCTATTTTAGAAATTCTAAAATTAGGCTTCTGCATCTACACCATATTAAGATCCCCACCCTTCATATCCCCTCATTAGCACTCTTTTCTAAACCCTAATTGATCCTTTTCTTCTTCCCCAGGTCACTCTCGTATCTCTTTTTCCCTCTCCTCCAGAGAACCAAAGGGAGAACAATGCAAACTCCGTAGTTTCACGACAACAAGAAGGGGAGCGCGAGGGAGAAGCACATCTCTCATCGGATCCTTTATCAAGCGTCAGACACGTGGATCAAAGGCGTGCACGAGTATAGGTAACATATCACAACCTTCTCCGTTCCAATCATCATTTCTCGCGCTTATGTCGAATGTATTTTTGGTGATGCTTGCTCGTTTTTGATCCAACCCCAGGATCTCCTCTTGTTGTTGGTATATCGTGGTTCTTCCTATGGAATCGATTCTCTTTGATCGTTTTTGGAATAAAGTAGCATGACGTGTAAAACTTAACAGGTTTACACATGATATTAATGTGCGTCTTACCTTTTTGATGTGATCAATATCAAGATCTAAAGCTAGGTGTCGAACATCATTAACAAATATGTCTTGATCATATCCTACCAGTAGTGCAACATTGAGATAATATAGGGATATGTCAAGGTTTATTAATACATTATGAATATGCTACACGTTTATGTTTGAGATAATAATTACCAAGGCATGGTTTATATGCATTAGGACTTCAGGCATGGAGTATTTTAGACCATTATTGGCATCTTGGATGTATTCTTATGTGAATAACAATCTTCATGTCTAGATATCTTATGTATGTTTAGATGGGATAGTGGCCTTTTGTGGAAACACACATAGTATTGGATTTTGACACAATAGCATGTGTAATAGGGTGTATAAATTAGACAGGGGTAAACATACACAACATTGGATTTGACATATCAGTTATGTTTCCGAACTGGAGTGTATAAAATTTAGATGAGACAAATTCCTTAAATAGCTTGCAATTATCCATAGATTAGTACCATATGCTCCTAACGATATAAAACTATTATCTTTGGTTAAGAGAACTCAGATAATCTATATATGTTCCATGGATCTGTAAATAAATGCATCCCATGCATAGGTTTTCAAGCCTAATAAAACCCTTGTGATGTTTAAACTTTTCTTAAATTATAAAATTAATGCATATTGATTACGATTCCTCTATTTCTGAACAAACGTATCTAAATATAGATAATAGCTGGTATGGAAGAGAACGGGGATTTCATTTGTTGGTTGTATTTATTATTTACTACTAACGAGGCTTATATTGTTTAGAAACATAGCATGATATGGTTGGTGTATGATGTGTATATTATTTCATATGATTGGAGCAAGGCTATGGATAACTCCTTATGTCAATTTTTAAAACCTTGTGACCGCCTCATATTTTCTAACCAATGAAGTATAATGGGTCCTTGGCAACTAGACCTGTATATTTGATCCTGTAAATTCATACATGGTGGTCTTCTAAACTATTGAGATGTATGTCAGATCGGGGCAGCTTGTTCCTATAATTAATCTGGATCGAGAGCGAGTGTCAAAGCATCCCTTTAATAACATTGATATGGAAATAAATGTGACACATGGATAGATATTCATGATACATGTAGGCATACCCTAAATCTAAAGCATGAGTTAATGTCTAATATTTTGGATCCGAGGGTCTTACGTAAGAATATTTTGGCCAATTGGTTAAATGGAAGCTATTACTCAGTCACTCGGTTGTAAGATTAATTATCATGCATGACGGTTTGAAAGATTAATACTACAAGGTGGGTGCACACCCTTGTAGTCCGGTTGAGCCGACTGTGAGTCATACCCACTCGAGGGGCATCATAGAGTGGGGTGGTGGTAGGTACTCTGGTGGAATTGAGGTGGATGCACGCGTGCATTGAACCATACAGATCCGATTTTGTTGCACTTTTAGGGAGCGAGCGAGACTTCTCCGGCAAACTTGATTGAGAAAGTTGTGACTCATTGGGCACATATGCCCATCTCGAGTGTCAGGGTACTATCACCTAGACTAGCTGAAGGATCGCGCTTGCGCACAGGTTTTAGGTTGCACCTTGAATGGAGTGTTTCAAGCTTCATTCCTAGTGCAGGCTTTCTCCTTTGACAGACGAGTTTGGGATAAATAAATGAAAATATGGGTTAAGATATGTCAAAGAATTGGTTTTGATTACATACGTGTCAAAGGCCTAGAATATAAGTGATTGTATATTGATAGATGCTTTTAAAATGTTCCCTTCTAAACTTGTTCAGTTACCGCAATTGCATAGCATAACTATAATCTCTTGATTTATAATTTATTGTATCCTTACTGGGTCAGTTGACTCACAAGTTACTTTCTTTGGAAATCCAACAGGAAGTGTAGAACAGGAGAAGGAGGCTCGCCTTTTCAGTGGTACATCTGCAGCACATTGTTGAGGTTGAGGCTTAGTTCTGTAGTCATTTTATTTACCTCCGTTTCATATATTTATGATGTAATAAAGAGACTCGGAGGGTTTATTTTTATCCTTATGTGGACTTTTGTTACCCATGGAAGTTTTAAATTTTCCATATGCCTTTTTATTGTATGAATGGTATATCATGTAGGTTGTTTATAACTATTGCTGGGTAAATCTTGTGGATGGGTGTTGAGATGCGCTACGGTCGAGGCGAGGCGTTTTGTTTGGTATCATAACGCATTTACCCCGTCAGTCATGAACAACTGTATGGTAGGAGAAATACCATTATACATTAGACAAGTAGTTTTCTGTCTACTGTTAAAAAAATGAGTCTTGTCCACAAAAAGTATTTGTATTGATCACAGTTGACTAATGACCTCAATTCTAGGATCTAATTGCAATTCCCTTTTTATTTTTACACTTGCAGATCATGTCGCCTCGTAGGGATTAGACCGTGCAACAGTTGGCTGCGATGATGGTGATGTTGCAGGATGTGCAACAGAGGCAGCTTATGCTCGAGGAGCGATTATCGAGATTTGCATCCGAGGGCGGATCTGGGATGGGTGGGGGAGATGGTGATCCACCACCTCCAACTCCTCCTCCTTCTCCGTCGCTGCCACCACCGTGACATGAGGACATATTTTCAAAATATCGCAAGGAAAAGGTTCCATAGTTTTTGGGCAATACAAGCCTAAATGTAGCAGTGAGATGGTTGAAGCGTGTGGAAATGGTATTTCGCATCATACATGTACCAGATGAGGAGAAGGTTACGCTTTCTACTTACTCCTTAGCGGGCTATGCTGAGGAATGGTGGAGTTCTATGGAGCCGCAGATTGCAATGCCAAATACTTGGGAGAAATTTACTGATGCATTCCGGGAGCATTTCTATCCGGAATACTGGCTAGAGCAGCGCCGCGTGGAGTTCACTGATGGGCAAGCACATGCTTCGGGACTGGTAATGCGATGTATGATTTCAGTAGACAACTTTACAGCTCATGCTCTTTTTGACTCGGGTGCATCTCATTTCTTCATGTCATGGAGTTTTGCGGATACCTTAGGCTGAGAGCCTACCATAGTTTCAGACCCTTATCTTATTAAGAGACCTTGGGGTCAGGTGTTTGTTCTCCGTCGGGTGCTTCCCCATTGCCAAGTTTATATTGGAGGTTATATGCTTGAGGTGTACTTGCTGCTCATTCATATGGTGGATTTTGATGTTATTCTCGGTATGGATTGGCTCGAGGATCACCATGCATGTTTAGACTGTTTCCAAAAACAGATTATTTTTAGGATTCCTGAGCTACAAGAATTAGTATTTGATGGGAGCACCTCGTCGAGAGGCGTAACATGCATATCAGCGTTAAGCTCATCGCCTGCTATCTCAAGGGTGGGAAGGATTTATTTCTCATGTCATTGGGAATCAAACCCCTATGGAAGGAATAGAGGATGTTGAAATATTAAAGAACTTTTCGGATGTATTCCCTGCAGATTTGCCTGGACTTCCCCCCCTCTTGAGTTGGAGTTTGAAATTTCTACCATTCCGGGAACTCAACCAATATCTGTGGCACCATATAGGATGGCCCCTGCTGAACTGAAGGAACTCAAGATGCAGTTACAAGAACTATTGGAGAAGGGTTTCATACACCCTAGTACATCTCCATGGGGAGTATCTATCCTTTTTGTTAAGAAGAATGATGTATTTATGCGCATGTGTATAGATTATCAGCAGTTGAATAAAGTAGTAATCAAGAATCGTTACCCTTTATCACGCATTGACAATCTCTTTGATCAGCTACAAGGGTCATTCATCTTCTCCAAGATTGATCTACGGTCTGGTTATCACCAGCTACGTATATAGGATGTGGATATACCTAAGTCTGCATCTAGAACCAAATATGGTCACTACGAGTTCTTGGTGATGCCCTTTGGCTTGACAAATGCCCCAGCAACATTCATGGACATGATGAATCGGGTGTTTCAGCCTTTCCTCGACAACTTTGTTGTGGTTTTCATTGATGATGTCCTTATCTACTCTCAAGATGAGAAGGAACATCACACTCACTTACAGACAATATTGGAGACTTGCGGAAGCACAAGCTATATGAGAAGTTTAGTAAGTGTGAGTTCTGGCTTCAAGAAGTATCATTCTTATGCTATGTTATCTCAGGTGCAGGAGTTCAGTGGATCCTGAAAAAATCGAAGCAGTCCTTAGTTGGGAATGACTGAAGAATGTGTCTGAGATCCGAAGCTTTCTCGGCTTAGACGGTTATTGCAGAAGGTTTGTTAAGGGAATCTCTCAGATTGACCTTCCCCTCACCCAGTTGACCAAGAAGGAGATGCCATATACTTGATCGGAAAAGTGTGAGAATAGCTTCCAGACACTGAAGGAGAGGCTTACTACAGCTCCCATTTTGACAATCCCATCGGGTACATATGGATTCACGGTTTATACTGGTGCTTCAAATGAGGGGCTAGGTGCAGTTTTGATGCAACAAGGTAAGGTTGTTGCATATGGATCTCGACAGTTGAAGCCGCATGAGAAAAATTTCCTGACCCATGATATGGAATTGGCAGCAGTTGTCTTCGCTCTTAAAATATGGAGACACTATCTTTATGGAGTTGCTTTTGAAATCTTTACAGACCACAAGAGTCTCAAGCATCTTTTTTATCAGAAGGAGCTCAATATGAGGCAAAGAAGAATGATGGAGCTTTTAAAGGATTATGAGTGCACCATCTCTTACCATCCTGGTAAGGCAAATGTGATTGCTAATGCACTCAGTCGTAGGCCCCAGTCAAATGAATCACATCCTCAGCTTTAAGCATGGGATCTTCTTGCAGCTTTTAGCGATTGGCATCCATTTTAGAGTAGTCGAGAAACAGTCATAGTTCCATCTCCTTCATGTCCAGAGTTAGTTAAGCGAAATCCAGGGGCAGCATGCAGACTTGAGTTTATAGAGACTCAAAGAGAAGGCTATTGCAGGAACCCTAGTTGGCTTTTCTTATCAAGATGGGGTGCTACGGAATGGGAATGGATGCGTGTTCCAGCAGATGTACAATTGAGGGAAGAGATCATGCGTGAGGCAAATAGTTCACGATTGTCGATACATCCTGGTGGCACCAAGATGTATAAGGATTTGAAAAAGAATTTATGGTGGAAGCAAATGAGAAGAGATTTAGCCAATTTTCTGGCAAAATGCCTGACGTGTCAACAAATTAAGGCTGAGCATAAGAGGCCACCTAGACTTTTGCAATCCCTTCCTATTCCTGAGTGGAAGTGGGAGGGTATATCTATGGACTTTGTGATGGGACTTCCTAACACCACTAGCATCTGGGTCGTGGTTGATAGGCTTACTAAGTCAGCACATTATACTGGTGAGTATGACATGCACTCCCTTACAGCTTGCAGTGATCTTTATTAAGGAGATTGTCAGACTTCATGGGTTGTCGAAGCAGATTGTATCTGATCATGATCCAAGGTTCACCTCTCACTAGTGGAAAGAATTCATGAGCTCTTTAGAAGTGCAACTATGCCTCATTTCTACTTACCATCCATAGACTGACGGACAATCCGAGAGGACAATTCAGACATTGGAGGATCTTCTTCAAGCATGTGTGCTGGAGTGGAAAGGGTCGTGGAAGGACCATTTGCCGTTAGCAGAGTTCACTTATAATAAAAGTTACCATGTCAGCATAGGCATGGCCCCTTTTGAAGCATTGTATGGAATGACTAAGTTGGCAGGAGATTGGACATAACCTTTTAAATAAGATAAAGTACTTGCAAGAGACCACTAAGGCAGTTAAGATAGCTCGGGAGAAATTGCTTACTGTGCAAAGTAGGCAAAAGAATTATAGCGATAGATGGCACACTAATCTTAGCTTTGAAGTTGGAGATTTTGTCTTCTTGAGAGTTTCTCCCATGAAAGGAGTTAAGCAGTTTGGAGTGAAGGGAAAATTAGCACCATTATTTGCTGGACCTTTTGAGATTCCCGACAAGATTCGTAAAGTTGCATACAGGATTGCACTTCCTCCTCACCTTGCTGGTGTGTATGATGTTTTCCATAAATCCAACTTGAGAAAATATGTGCATGATCCATCGCATGTGATTAATTATGATGAACTTTACATGGACACTGACCTGAGTTATCCAGAGGAACCAGTCCGGATCATCAATCGTTCAGTGAAGAAGTTGAGGCATAAGGAGATACCTTTGGTGAAGGTACTTTCGTAATGACACAACTCCGAGGAGGCCACATGGGAACCCGAGGTGGATATGCACCGTAACTATCCACATCTTTTTTAAGGTAATATATAATCTATACTTTCATGTTTTGAAGGTAGTTATCTTTTCCTCGATAGGGTCAAACCTTATAAGGTTGTTATGTTACAACTTTTGCATCCTAAGTCTCGGAACGAGATTGTTTTTAAGGTTGTTATGATATGACACCCCACAAATTTCGGCTTTTTCTGAATCTTAAAACCTATTCAATATTTTACTCCAAAGAAGCGTTTCATCGCAAGCTTTCCAACGAGTCCAAAAATGTATAATTCCAAATTCGGATGTGGGAGATATGCATGTTTTAGTGAAGAGGGGTCATGGATTTTGATGGGATTTAATGATTACGAAAATTGAAAATTAATTTCAGATTAAGGCTATCTTAGGTAATCTAAAATTAGGATTTTGAACCTACACCATATTAAGATCCCCGTCCTTCATCTCCCCTCATTAGCACTCTTTTCCAAATCCTAGTTGATCCATTTATTCCTCCCCGAGTCTATCTCATATCTCTTTTTCCCTCTCCTCCAGAGAACCAAAGGGAGAATGATACAAACTTTGTCGTTTCACAACAACAAGAAAAGGAGCGTGAGGGAGAAGCACATCTCTCATCGGATCCTTGATCAAGCGTCAGACACGTGGATCAAAGGCGTGCACGAGCATAGGTAATAGATCTCAACCTTCTCCCTTCCAATCATCATTTCTCGCGATTATGGAGAATGTATTTTTGGGGATGCTTGCTAGTTTTTGATCCGACCCCAAGATCTCCTCTAGATGTTGGTATATCATGGTTCTTCCTATCGAATTGATTATCTTTGATCGTTTTTTGAATAAAGTAGCATGACATGTAAAACTTAATGGGTTTACAAATGATATTAATGTGTGGCTTACCTTTTTCATGTTGTCAATATCGAGATCTAAAGCTAGGTTTCGAACATCATTAACGAATACGGATTGATCATATCCTAGCAGTAGTGCAACATTGAGATAATGTAGGGATATGTCGAGATTTATTAATACATTATGAATATGCTACCCATTTATGTTTGAGATAACAATTACCAAGGCGTGGTTTATATGCATTAGGACTTCATACATGGTGTATTTTAGACCGTTATTGGCATCTTGGATGTATTCTTACGTGAATAACAATCTTGATGTCTAGATATCTTATGTATGTTGAGATGGGATCGTGGCCTTTTGTGGAAACACACATAGTATTAGATTTTAACACAATAACATGTGTAATAGGGTGTATAAATTAGACAAGGGTAAACATATACGGCATTGGATTTGACATATCAGTTATGTTTCCGAACTGGAGTATAAAATTTAGATGAGACAAATTCCTTAAATAGCTTGCAATTAACCATAGATTAGTACTATACTCCCAATGATATAATACTATTATCTTTGGTTTAGAGAACTCAAATAATTTGTATATCTTCTGTGGATCTGTAATTAAATGCATCGCATGCGTAGGTTTTCAAACGCAGTAAAACCCTTGTGATGTTTAAACTTTTATTAAATTATTAAACTAATGCATATTGATTACGATTCCTCTATTTCTGAACAAATATATCTAAATATAGACAATAGTGGGTATGGAAGAGAACGAGTCTTTCGGTTGTTGGTTGTTTTTATTATTTACAACTAACGAGGCTTATATTGTTTAGCAACATAGTGATGAATCCATGATTCATTAACTTTTCTGTCGCATTTTGTCTTAAAACCCTTAACAAATACATGTAAATACTCATTAATTCTCATACTTTAACAAAACCCCATTCATTTGTAAATATTCACTTTTAACCACTAAATTCATGTAAATAAATAAAGCACCAGAAAAAGAAAGAAAAAGGCATATGGAATATATGTATATATATGTAATATGACTTAAACTATAAATATAACTGTAAGATATATTTATAGCCTAACCCCCGAGACCAAGTCAGCATGGATTGGTCGACAAACCAATAAGTAGGGGGAGATAAGGAAAGAAAACCAATAAAAATAATCTATCACATGTATATACATTCTTCACTATTTATAAATAAATACAAAACTTCAAAGAATTTTAACTATTTCATCTTAACTTATTCTTCACCAAATCTTTCTCTTAATTATTCACAAAAATGTAAATAAAAATATAAAAATAAGATAAAAATATTACCCTGTAAATATGCCAAGAAATCCAGCTTACAAATTGTCAAAATCTCAACTTCCGAACATCATAACTTCCTCATACGAACTCCAATTTCACTCTACTCACCTTTAAAGTTCATAAAATAATATTATCTAATTAATAAAGGTGGTTTCACTGAATTCGGAGTCCGTTTGCAAAAAGTCGGTTTTGGGACCAAAAGACAAAGGGGTTTCTGGGCTATTTATTTTATGTAACACACCTTATTTATTATTTTCTTAATTTTATAATTTCTAAATTATTTCATGATCCTCTAGTTTTACCATAAATTATTTCATAATTTTTGGAGACTATTTATTATTTTTATAAAATCAAACAACCCGAAATATAGGTATATTTGACCTATAGAGACACTTCCTCTATTTATTAAAATATGTAAATTCATTCATAAAAATCCATAAAAATTTGTATAAGTCTTATTTAATGCCCTAATAATTAATAAAATATAAAATTAATTTTTATTTAATTATTTATTAAATTAAAAATACAAAATCTATTTATAAATACATATTTATTAATAAAATATTTATATTTTAAATAATATTTATTATTTATTAAAAGTAATTATACTATAATTTAGAAAATAAAATTATTTAACTTTCTTGTATTTATACCTAATTGAAATAATGTATATATCTATTTTATAACTAATTTATAAGTATTTATAAGTCTGGGCGAACCAGGTGCTGACACGTGTCAACACCTGGAGCCTTCTTCTTCAAGAATCTGTTGCGCCCAGCTGCTCAACCACCCACCTTTCCCTATTTTTCCCGTGCGCTTCGCGAACATTCTGACCGATCTAAACCCTTGGATCCCTACTCCTAACAACCCTCTACCTCGCCAACCCTCCGATTCTACTTGGAGCCCAAGCATCGTCCCTATAAAAGGCTCCCAAGTTCGCCATTAATCAACAACTTCTTCCAGCCCAAAGCTTCCCAGCAACAGTGCACCGACTACCCCCCTTCCCAGCCTTGTTCCAACCAACTCGAGCATTGACAGCGCCAAGGGAGGAGCTCGCAAGGGAGAGGGTACATCAGAGAAGAGTTCCAAGGCGGAGCTTCGCCTTGCATCGCCGCCAAGCGCCGCGTACAGCTCCGGCGAGGTCGACCGTCGAGCATTCCATTTCCAGGTCATACACTTGGAAACCCCAGACCAATTCCTTCATCTTTGCTCTTTTCTTTCTCGATAGCTGTGCCACGATTAGCGTGGCTAATCACTGTTTTAGGTAGACTAATAACCAAGCTTTAACGCAAAGATCAAAACCCTTTCGATTCACGTTCCAATCGATTCAAATCAATTCGCAAAACTATCATCTTCTTCACAGTTTGGATATTTGGCTGGAATTTTATGAATTTTCTTCTAACTTTGGGGCTTTAGATCTTAACCTCTCGGCCGATTCAACAAGAATCGAGCATACACCTATATTCATTGCAGATCCAGGTAGCTCGCGAGGCGATTGCATCGGTTTTTGGGCTTACGACATCGCCGATCTTCGTCCTCGAAGTTGGATATCCAGAACAGTCTTCTCACCACCAGTGCTGATCCGTCATCTTCCTCGAGCCAACGCCGCCGCTCGGAGCGCCGCCACCGCCATCTCCACCGCGGGCGAGCTCGAGGGGTGGAGGAGCCACCCCTCTGGCCCCGCCGGAGTGACCGAATCGACGTCAGCCGGCCGCGATAATTCGGAGAAGAAGGCGTCACCGCGAAGAACTCCAACTGACCAAGAACAGTGGGCGCACAGGCTTGCGCCACGTGGCACCGCGAGGACCGCTCGATCACGCCTGGAATCTTCTAATCTCGGCCGTTCACAGCGAAACGGTGGAAATATTGCTTCATAAGCCCAGCCAATTTCCAGAACTTCATCCCGCCGCCTAAGTTTTTAATAATGACATCTAGGTCCCTCCGCAGGGACCTAAGTGTAATAGTTTGTTAGTTTTGTTTACAGAACAGTCCCTGAGGACCTTTTTGAGAACATTTTAATTAGAGTTTTCTTATGCTTATGCCTCTGGGCTGTAGGGGCTGTATCTTGTCCATTTGACCTCGGATTCCGACAATTCTTGGAGGGTAGTTACACAACTACCCTAGCTACATAGTATAAAGTTTTCGCGGCTTTTCGAAGAGTTTTCGACGTGTTTTGATTTTCTCGAAAACCGCCTCATTTTGTTTTGATTTCTTGTGTAATTCGAGTACGAGGCTCGAACCTCGATCACCTATCCTATATAGTATCACCTATATTATATCCACCTACTATATAATAAATAAATCTTTTGAAAAATATCCCTTTTTGAAAATTAAATAAAAATTTGAAAAGAATATAATCAAATAAAAATTACAAAAATAAAAACCACTAAAAAAGGCATTCTGACTTAGAGAAGAATTAAAATAAAATCACGAGAAGAAAAAAATAGGGAATATATTCTGCCTCCTTGAGTTCGACCCAGGAACACTTGCCTGGTTAAATAATTAGTGAACGGTTTTCCGACAGAAAACCGTAAATTTTGTTTGATAAGTTTTTCTTCTTGTTTCGCGGTTTTTTTTCTGCTACAACCGACAGTCTAAGAAGTGAAAGCCGCGAAACAAGCTTATCAAAATGGCGCCGTTGCCGGGGAGGCGTTAGATTCCTTTGATTTTTCGTTTTTCGTGATTTTATTATTTTTCTTCTCTTTGTTTTTCGTACGGTTTTTCGTACGGCTTTTTCGTGTTTTGTTTTCTGAGTTTTCCTTTCTTGTTTTCTTTACGGCTTTCTCGGCTTTCTCGATATTATTTTGTGCTAATCATCTTTGCAGGGCCTGCAGGATCAACCGATTTCCTTGGAAGCCGAGTCAGTTGAAAGGGCAGAGGTCGGCTCCTTCTTTACGAGTCGACTGCAGAGGAGCAGAGATTTAGTATCCTCTTATCTGAGAGAGAAAGGGAGAGAGTTGTACCTAGCTTAATAAAAATTTTATTTTTTTAGGGGCTTGATTCATCGGATACCGTGTATCTGGTGAATCAAGGCACCCACCGCGGCTTTTTCATCGCTTATCGGTTTTCCGCGGTTTTCTAGATGCTTACTTAGGTTTTTCGCTCTATCTGCTTGTGCCTCGTAGCTAGTTTTAGGACTTGCAACCTAGGTGCTTGCTCTAGGGTTTTAACAAAAAGACAAAAAATAGACGTTGTTTGAAAATACATAAAAATTGCAAAATTAAAAAATTGGGACTGCTAAAAATATCTGATCAAAAACCGTAAAATCGATTCAATTGATTTGGGGAGAGTAACCCCCGCACATTTCTCAGAGTGCGCGAGTTGAGAGCCGACACTTAAGGATAGAGACAAAACCCCGTATTTCTTGCGGGATACTACTGGGTCCATACACCTGATCGCTGTTCCTCAGTGGGTAAGCTCGGGTAGCCGGAAACGATCCGGGTTTACTTAGCAGAGTGGGAGGTTTAGAGGACACTGCGCAAGGCTCCGTCCTCAAGTAACACGGGTAGCCGGAAACGGTCCGTACTTACTCCCATATTGGCTGAGTGCGAGTGGTCTCGCGTAAGGATTCGGGCCAGTGTCTTGGAGAAACTATCGGGCTCCTATTGGCTTGTTCAGCCCGCGTAACCGCAACGATTGCTAAAACAACCCTAAAACCGAAAAGATAAAAAGACTGAACTCTTACGGTCTTCATCAGGGTTGAGTTGGTGAAAACGGGGTTTGCCTTGTGTTTGTCTGCGGGGCGTGAGTTTCCGCGGCTTTCGCATTCCTTTTTCTATTGAATCGTACACATGCTCTCCCAATCTTCTCTCGACATCGAAGATGACGTTTCGACGGATTTTCGGCTCAGACTCTGTGAGCTTCCAACCGTCCACCGTCGAGCGTATGTCTTCACAGGCTCGGGATGACCCTCTTCCCGAGCTGGTCCCATCCGATCTCGAGGCGAGTCAGACCCAGACTCCCTCGCCTCCTGGCCAGATCATTGAGGCAGACCTTCGCCTCAATACAGAATCCAAATCTCCTGAGTATTTCTCGATGAGTTCTTACGAGAGTTTCCATTTTACAGACGATCAGATGGCTCGTGGGAAAGCACCGGCAGCAGATGAGAGGCCAACAGCTGAGGATCATCCGGAGGGAAGAGCAGATCCGAACGGAGATGTCACGATAGATATTCTCGACACACTTCAACAGATGAATCTACAGATTCGAGAACAGTTTAGAGTTCAGACCGAGCTGCAGGCTGAATTAGCCGCACTCAGAGCAGGGGCCGGGAACCAGTTACCGCCTGCGGTTCCCGCTACTTTACGGGACGAGTATGACCCGGGCGCTAGAACGCTCCATCACTGGATTCGGCTACCACCGAATCAAGGGCCATACGAACTCCGACCGTCCTTCATCTCTTTGCTTCCCAAGTACTATGGGAATGCCGCAGAGGAGCCGTTCACGTTTTTACAGCAGTTTGAGATGATCTGCGGAACGACCTGCTATTCAGGAGTGACACAAGAAGCCGTGCGCCTAAAGGCTTTTCCTTTTGCCTTAGCCGATAAAGCCCTTTATTGGCTAAGTCATCTTGGGAGAGAAATCTCCACTTGGGACGACCTGAAGTCCACCTTCCTGCGCAAGTATTTCCCTCTAGGAAGGACGAACATGATGAGGAGTCAGATCTCCAACTTTACGCAATTATCGAACGAATCATTCCATGAGGCATGGGATCGATTCAAGGACCTGACAGAGAGATGTCCTCATCATGAGATACCAATGAAGGTGTTAGTACAGAATTTTTTCGGAGGACTCCAGCCGGAAATTCAGGGGCTAGTTAGTGCCGCATGTGGCGGCAGTTACTTGAACAAGGATGCCGAGTCAGTCTGGGCCATCTTCGAAGGGATGGCCGAGAACTCGAGAGTTGTAGACTCTACTCGGGCATATCAGAAAGCCCCGCAGCCACCACATCACCGAGAGCATCACAAGGTGGCGAATATAGCAGACTCTGAATCCAACACCAACATGAGCTTCATTGGTGAGAAATTAACATTGGTGGATGTGATTCATAAGCAAGTCCAGGACCTGCAGCCGCTACGAGATTTGGAGAAACTCTCATCTCTACCTCAGTAGCTGAGTGATCTTTCGAAGAAGGTCTCGGATCTTCAACTTCAGTACCAGCAGAGTCAGACTTCTTCACAGCCAGCACGGAGGATCGCACCCGCTCCACCCACCCGTCAGATACAATATATTCAGAGCGAGCCTGAGATTCCGCAGATTGATTGGCATGAGGATCAGTCTCATGCCAATGCCGGCCAGGTCATCAGCACTGCAGCGATGGAGGTGGAGCCGCAAGCCACTTTCGAGATCAATGGGATTTGGTATACTCCAGTTCAGCAGCCGAGTATACCAAATCATCAGCAGCAGCAGCCGTACGGTCATCCGCAGCATGGACGTCCGCAATTCCAGCACCGCCAGAATTTCACGCCACCGCAGTCTCATCCGAACGTCTACCATCAGAGACCGCAGCCTACTTATCAGCACCCTGCTCAGTTTTCACCAAACTATTCTTTTCAGCAGCAGCAGCAATCTTCCTCTACACCACAGCGCTACTCCCAGCCGTCCACCTCTCAGCACTTCACGCCAAAGCAGGAGAGAGGAGCAAGCCAGGGCCCCCATACTGAACCAGAGATGTCTTCACAGGCCCAGGCGCTCAACCAGATCATGGACATGCTCAGCACGCTCCAGATTGCACACAAGACAGAGATGGAGCAGGTTAACCGTCGTCTGGACGAGTTAACCGTGCCGAAGACCACTCTCCCAGCCCAGCCTCAGATGAATCCGAACAACAAGAGGAGGCATCCAGATCAGGTAGATACTACAGGTAAGATCTCATTTCCTGAATTTTTGTCTAACTTCATTCGTCTCAGGAGCGGTAGATCACCGCAAACACCTACTGGAGAGGAGAGGGAACCAGAGGAGCACGAGCATGATCCGAATGCTGAGGAGGAGAAACCGCAAGAGGATGAGGACGTAGAATCAAGAGACGGGAGCAATGCCAACAGTTCAGATATGGATACTGGCGACTCAGATGACGATATCACGCCAGATCAGGCAGAATCCCCAGACAAAAATATTTCTTCCCCTGTCTTGGAGAGTTTTGTAAATAATTCTGAGACTCTCGATGTACAAGTTGATTCCAATGATTTCAATAAAAGTTCTGATTTTCTGACTCCTGACTTTATTCCTTTTCCCGATGCTTTGTTTGGAAAAGGAAAGAAAAAGACCAAAAATAATCCTGAATCTCCACAGATTTAAAAGTTGCTCAAAGATCACATTTTTCTGAAGATTCCACTACACGATGCCTTGGATCGTTTTCCTACACTTAAGAATCAGTTGAGAAACAAATGTACTACTCGTAGGAAAAAGAGATCAAGAGTTGAGAAGCATATTTTGACCAAGGCAACTTCGTCTGCAATTCGGAACAATGTACCGAAGAAGAAGAAAGATTTGGGAGCTCACTATGTCAACTGTCAGATTGAAGACACTACATTCCATCGAACTCTCTTAGATAATGGTTCCTCGATCAATTTACTTCCATCCTCTTTGCTTGATAAGCTCAAGCTAGGTCCTCTCTATAAATCACGAGCGATACTTCAGTTTGCAGATCGATCTATAAAGAGACCTAGAGGTGTGTTAAGGAACATTATCGTGACTGTTCAGGGCTCGCAGTTTCCCGTGGACTTTACAGTCCTAGACATGACATGCCCTACTCAGTTACACCTTGCTCCAATCATTCTCGGGAGACCCTTTTTGCAGACAGCAAAAGCACTCTTCGATTATGATGCTGGGAGAGTATCATTCCGAACAGACAACGGAGAAATACACATTGAGATGGAGAGAGAATGTAGCAGTCCTAGATCAGTATTGTCATTCACTTCAGAGGACACTAGTCTTGCGGAAGATTGTCAGAACATAGATGAGACACAGTCTCTTGATCTTGAGAGTATTTATTTTGATACCCAAGATATCCTACAAGAGGATAGGGTAGATCACTTGGTACCTAGTTCTTCAGATGATTGTTCACATACAGAAACAGATTTCATATCAGATTCAGATGAACAGTCACCTGCGATAGATATCTATGTGTCGCAGATTGAAAGAACACATATTACAGCACAAGAATCCATCGAATACATTGCACAGATCATACAGTCTATTCAACGTAGAGAGTCGGATGGTGTAATGCTGACACATATAGACACCTTCTGTAGTCCGACTCCAGAGACGCATATTTTAGGAAAGAAAATTATGCCGTGTACAGAGTTCACTTACAGAGAAGGCTCTACTTTTGCAGCCAAAGATCAATACGCACACAAGAAGCAGACAATTCAGTATGATCCTGGTTGAGCAATTAGATAACCGTTCGTGGTTAACGGGCAGATGCTGAAGCATTACGTAGAGACTACTGATCATCTGGCCCGTACTGAAGTGATCTATTTTGTACAGGAATCATAATCATTCTTTTACTTCTTCCTGTACAATTCCTTTTGAGCCATTCGGGAGATTCACAACACTTGTATATTCTTCATAGACCACAATCGTCCCCATTTTTGTTCGTCTTCTATGCTTAGGATACCAGATCCTAAGTATAGGGGGGACCGATTGTCCGTTGATTCACGTTTTATTTTTGTACTAATTCTTTTGTATAGCCCTTCTTTTTCACGAATCACTGATCCCCAATTTTTGGCTACATTCTTTTTATACTTAGGATGCCTTATCCTAAGTATAGGGGGGACCGAGTGATTTCGATGATTTCGTATTCCTTCCTTTTGATTTCTTCGTTATTTATCCTTTTCATTCAGTCATCCCGTTTTTGCTCTCTCATAATACTTACGATGACCAGATCGTAAATATAGGGGGGGTTGACTGACTTGACATCGATATCCCTTTTTCACCCACTTTTACTTAGCACGAGTTATGCCCTCCTTTTTCTCTTTTGACGCTATGAGGACATAGCTCAAGCTAAGTATAGAGGGGTGCGTATATATTGTATATATACTTTCGGTCATAACTCGTACTTTATGTATTTTCTATATCTATAAAATCCATAAAAAGTGGGTACGGGTTAATTTAAAATCCACTCTCTTATTTATAAAATCCTGGTAAATAAGTAAAATATGCTTAAAACTTGTAATTAAAAACTTGTAATTAAAATTTGTACTTAAAATATGTATAATACTTATTTAAAATCCTATTTATTAAAATTTGTATAAAACCCATTCAAACCTTGTAAAATACTTTGTAGATAAAATTTGTAAAATACATTAGACACTTAACTTAAATAAAATTTATCTTGTAAAATTGTGAATAAAATCTTGTTTATAAAAATCATAAAATCCATAAAAAATACAAAGTCCTAAAATTTGTAAAAATTACTAAATTCTTAAAATTCATAAAAATGAGTAAAATCTAGAAAATAGACTTCACAAAAACAAGGTTGCATTTGCATTCACATTTTTCAGAATAAGTTTGATTTCCGAAACTAAGGACTGAGTCTAGTCTGAAGGATGGAGCTTGATTACGGCCTTTAACTCTCATTGTAAGGAGCCTGATTAGGAACTGGAATTTAGACTCTTCAGGTCTGGTGATTTAAATCTTTGGGTTCCGTAAGACCATATTCGGGAAATCAAGTCATCTGAGCTTAAGTAGACCACTTGGAGTCATCCGTACAACTCTTCACCAGTGAACCAATCTTGAACACATGCACTCTGCACTTAGCTCAACTCGCATGGAGTTCCGAAGGACAGTACACCTTGGTAGTGCATTCCTATCCTTATCTTTGCAGCATTGACGTCTAAAGACGGGAGAGATTGGGGTTGCGATAGTTGCTTCGGATGAGGGAAGGATCTGCTGACACAATTTTTCTAAGACCTCAAAAAATGGACGGATTAAAAAGATTCTATAACCGTCGAGGCACAAAAGATGAATGCAGTGCAAGCAAATTACAAAGACAAGTCAAAGCAGAAGCCACCAAATAAGACCAAACTGGTCAAAGCTTCCACCAAATATGCCTGCACATCTTAGTGGAGACTCAGCTACACCGGTTGGGCTTCACAAGGAGATGCATCTACACTGGTCGCACTCCACTTCTTTTCTCATTCTTCTAACTTCTCCCTATATTCGATTGTGGACATAGCAGAACTGAACTCAGAAGGGAATACCTCCCTCCCCGAGGAAAGAGTAGCGAGATGAGGAAGCCATAGGAGTGTATAGCCGGGATTGACGGTTTCTTCGGTTCTCTAAGCAGGAAGAGCTAAATCAATTCACAAACTGTACAAGTTGACTTCAAGGATGATAGAGTTTGCGATATGAATAAGTGAGTCTGAACTAGTCGATGAAGTGATCTTGAGTAAGGATTATGGAACTTGAAGACTGTTGAGGATGAAATCCTAATTCTAGTTAAGGTTCCGACAAAATGCTTATTTCAGGCCCGATCGAGCTCTGTCCTTTGTCTGTTCTCATGAATTAGTTTAGGAAAACAAATTCATTCTAACTTTCTTTCTTTTTCACTTACTTTTTCAAAATAAGTGTTTGCTAAGGGACTAGCAAAGTTTAAGTATAGGGGGTTGATGAATCCATGATTCATTAACTTTTCTGTCGCATTTTGTCTTAAAACCCTTAACAAATACATGTAAATACTCATTAATTCTCATACTTTAACAAAACCCCATTCATTTGTAAATATTCACTTTTAACCACTAAATTCATGTAAATAAATAAAGCACCAGAAAAAGAAAGAAAAAGGCATATGGAATATATGTATATATATGTAATATGACTTAAACTATAAATATAACTGTAAGATATATTTATAGCCTAACCCCCGAGACCAAGTCAGCATGGATTGGTCGACAAACCAATAAGTAGGGGGAGATAAGGAAAGAAAACCAATAAAAATAATCTATCACATGTATATACATTCTTCACTATTTATAAATAAATACAAAACTTCAAAGAATTTTAACTATTTCATCTTAAATTATTCTTCACCAAATCTTTCTCTTAATTATTCACAAAAATGTAAATAAAAATATAAAAATAAGATAAAAATATTACCCTGTAAATATGCCAAGAAATCCAGCTTACAAATTGTCAAAATCTCAACTTCCGAACATCATAACTTCCTCATACGAACTCCAATTTCACTCTACTCACCTTTAAAGTTCATAAAATAATATTATCTAATTAATAAAGGTGGTTTCACTGAATTCGGAGTCCGTTTGCAAAAAGTCGGTTTTGGGACCAAAAGACAAAGGGGTTTCTGGGCTATTTATTTTATGTAACACACCTTATTTATTATTTTCTTAATTTTATAATTTCTAACTTATTTCATGATCCTCTAGTTTTACCATAAATTATTTCATAATTTTTGGAGACTATTTATTATTTTTATAAAATCAAACAACCCAAAATATAGGTATATTTGACCTATAGAGACACTTCCTCTATTTATTAAAATATGTAAATTCATTCATAAAAATCCATAAAAATTTGTATAAGTCTTATTTAATGCCCTAATAATTAATAAAATATAAAATTAATTTTTATATAATTATTTATTAAATTAAAAATACAAAATCTATTTATAAATACATATTTATTAATAAAATATTTATATTTTAAATAATATTTATTATTTATTAAAAGTAATTATACTATAATTTAGAAAATAAAATTATTTAACTTTCTTGTATTTATACCTAATTGAAATAATGTATATATCTATTTTATAACTAATTTATAAGTATTTATAAGTCTGGGCGAACCAGGTGCTGACACGTGTTAGCACCTGGAGCCTTCTTCTTCAAGAATCTGTTGCGCCCAGCTGCTCAACCACCCACCTTTCCCTATTTTTTCCGCGCGCTTCGCGAACATTCTGACCGATCTAAACCCTTGGATCCCTACTCCTAACAACCCTCTACCTCGCCAACCCTCCGATTCTACTTGGAGCCCAAGCATCGTCCCTATAAAAGGCTCCCAAGTTCGCCATTAATCAACAACTTCTTCCAGCCCAAAGCTTCCCAGCTACAGTGCACCGACTACCCCCCTTCCCAGCCTTGTTCCAACCAACTCGAGCGGTGACAGCGCCAAGGGAGGAGCTCGCGAGGGAGAGGGTACATCGGAGAAGAGTTCCAAGGCGGAGCTTCGCCTTGCATCGCCGCCAAGCGCCGCGTACAGCTCCGGCGAGGTCTACCGTCGAGCATTCCATTTCCAGGTCATACACTTGGAAACCCCAGACCAATTCCTTCATCTTTGCTCTTTTCTTTCTCGATAGATGTGCCACGATTAGCGTGGCTAATCACTGTTTTAGGTAGACTAATAACCAAGCTTTAACGCAAAGATCAAAACCCTTTCGATTCACGTTCCAATTGATTCAAATCAATTCGCAAAACTATCATCTTCTTCACAGTTTGGATATTTGGCTGGAATTTTATGAATTTTCTTCTAACTTTGGGGCTTTAGATCTTAACCTCTCCGCCGATTCAACAAGAATCGAGCATACACCTATATTCATTGCAGATCCAGGTAGCTCGCGAGGCGATTGCATCGGTTTTTGGGCTTACGACATCGCCGATCTTCATCCTCGAAGTTGGATATCCAGAACAGTCTTCACACCACCAGTGCCGATCCGTCATCTTCCTCGAGCCAACGCCGCCGCTCGGAGCGACGCCACCGCCATCTCCACCGTGGGCGAGCTCGAGGGGTGGAGGAGCCACCCCTCTAGCCCCGCCGGAGTGACCGAATCGACGTCAGCCGGCCGCGATAATTTGGAGAAGAAGGCGTCACCGCGAAGAACTCCAACTGACCAAGAACAGTGGGCGCACAGGCTTGCGCCACGTGGCACCGCGAGGACCGCTCGATCACGCCTGGAATCTTCTAATCTCGGCCGTTCACAGCGAAACGGTGGAAATATTGCTTCATAAGCCCAGCCAATTTCCAGAACTTCATCCCGCCGCCTAAGTTTTTAATAATTACATCTAGGTCCCTCCGCAGGGACCTAAGTGTAATAGTTTGTTAGTTTTGTTTACAGAACAGTCCCTGAGGACCTTTTTGAGAACATTTTAATTAGAGTTTTCTTACGCTTATGCCCCTGGGCTGTAGGGGCTGTATCTTGTCCATTTGACCTCGGATTCTGACGATTCTTGGAGGGTAGTTACACAACTACCCTAGCTACATAGTATAAAGTTTTCGCGGCTTTTCGAAGAGTTTTCGACGTGTTTTGATTTTCTCGAAAACCGCCTCGTTTTGTTTTGATTTCTTGTGTAATTCGAGTACGAGGCTCGAACCTCGATCACTTATCCTATATAGTATCACCTATATTATATCCACCTACTATATAATAAATAAATCTTTTGAAAAATATCCCTTTTTGAAAATTAAATAAAAATTTGAAAAGAATAAAATCAAATAAAAATTACAAAAATAAAAACCACTAAAAAAGGCATTCTGACTTAGAGAAGAATTAAAATAAAATCACGAGAAGAAAAAAATAGGGAATATATTCTGCCTCCTTGAGTTCGACCCAGGAACACTTGCCTGGTTAAATAATTAGTGAACGGTTTTCCGACAAAAAACCGTAAATTTTGTTTGATAAGTTTTTCTTCTTGTTTCGCGGTTTTTTTTTCTGCTACAACCGACAGTCTAAGAAGTGAAAGCCGCGAAACAAGCTTATCACATAGTAGGATATGGTTGGTGTATGATGTGTAGATTATGTCATATGGTTGGAGCAAGGCTATGGATTACGTCAATTTTTAGAACCTTATGATCGCATCATATTTTCTTACCAATGAAGTATAATGGGACCTTGGCAACTAGACCTGTATATGTGATCCTGCAAATTCATACATGGTGGCCTTCTAAACTATTGATATGTATGTCAGGTCGGGGTAGCTTGTTCCTATAATTAATCTGGATTGAGAGCGACTATCAGTGTATCCCTTTAATAACATTGAAATGGAAATAAATGTGACACATGGATAGATATTCATTATACATGTAGGCATACCCTAAATTTAAAGCATGAGTTGATATCTAATAATTTGTGATCCGAAGGTCTTACGTAAGAATATTTTGGCCAATTGATTAAATGGAAGCTATTACTCAGTCACTTGGTTGCAAGATTAATTATCATGCATGACAGGTTGAATGATTTATACTACAAGGTGGGTATACACCCTTGTAGTCCGGCTGAGCCGACAGTGAGTCATCCCCACTCTAGGGGCATCATAGAGTGGGGTGGTGGTAGGTACTCTGGTGGAATTGAGGTGGATGCACGCATGCATCACACCATACGGATGCATTTTTGTTTCACATTTTAGGGAGCGATCAAGACTCCTCCGGCAAACTCGATTGTCAGAGTTGCGACTCATTGGGCATGTATGCCCGTCTCGAGAGTAAGAGTACTATCAACTAGACTAGATGAAGGATCGTGCTTACGCACAGTTTTTAGGTTGCACTCTGAATGGAGTGTTGCAGGCTTTATTCCTAGTGTAGGCTTTCTCCTTTGACGGGCAAGTCTGGGATAAGTAAATGAAAATATGGGTTAATATATGTCATAGAATTGTATTTGATTGCGTATGTGTTAAAGGCCTAGAATATTTTATAAGTAACACTAAATAGCTAGATGCTTTTAAATATTCCCTTCTAAACATGTTCAATTACTGCAATTGCATTGCCTACCTATAATCTCTTGAATTATAATTTATTTTATCCTTACTGGGTCAGTTGACTCACAAGTTACATTCTTTGGAAATCCAACAGGAAGTGTAGAACAGGAGACGGAGGCTCGCCTTTTCGGTGGTGCATCTGCAGGACATTGCTGAGGTTGAGGGTTAGATTTGTAGTTGTTTTATTTCCCTCTCTTTCATCTATTTATGATGTAATAAAGAGACTCGAAGGATTTATTGTTATCCTTATGTGGACTTTTGTTACCAATAGAAGTTTTAAACTTTCCATATGCCTTTTAATGTATGAATAGTATATCATGCAGGTTATTTATAACTTGTTGGGTAAATCTTGTGGATGGGTGTTGAGATGCGCTACCGTCAAGGCGGGGTGTTTCATTTATGATCCTAAAAACCGAGACCAAATAAAGAATTGAGTTGGTCGACAAAGAATAAAGTAGGGGGATATAAGGGCGAAAAATATAATAAGATTCAAATTTATTTATTTCCCAATAAAGCATTGACACCTATTTTATTCTTTGTTATTATAAATCTAATAAAGAAACTTTGTACATGAAAGCTGTAGATAATATTGTAAATAAAAATACAATTTGAGTTTGTACAAAAACAATACATAGTGTACATTTTATGCACAAAATAAAAATCCAAAATCCCAACTTCACAGACCCATATCTTCCAAATAAAAACACAAAACATATCAAAATCACTCTAATTGTATATAACTTTTAATACGCTATTTAATGGAGGGGGTTTAATAATTTCTGGAGTTAAGATGTGAAAGTTAGGTTTTGGGACCCTCATTGTCTAGTATACCCGGATAAAATATTCAATTTATTCATCCTTACAATTTTATATTTTTATAATTTTGTAAATATTATTTTAATACATTTACATATTAAAACCAAAATAAAATCACAAAGAAAACACAAAATAAAATAATTTTTTATAAATATATAGGCAAAATACCTATGATAATACCTCTATATAATTGAAAAGGGAAATCATTTTTTATTCTTTTATATTTTTATAAGATTTAAAATATCATTTATATTTTATTAAAAATATAAATCTAAAATAAAACCATAAAAGAAACATTAAAATAAAATAAAATATAAAATACATAGGTAAATATACAATACAAATACCTACATATTACACATACCTATGAATAAAATAAAACATAAAATACATAGGTAAATAAAATAATATCTTCCTCCCTCTCCCTCCACCGTCCAATGAAGAGTCGCATGCTAGATGCAATAGAAGGCGTCCCATCACTAGAGCCCTCGACTGTCAGATCGCTCCCAACGATCTAATCCAGACTGCTGATGATCGAACTAGTATCGTCACAGAATAAGACGCAACATGTCAAGTGAATGAAACTTAACCATTGGATCTGCACGTTAATGGGGTAAATTTTAACTTAGCCCCTACCTTTATGTATATTTATTATTTAGTTCTATAAATAAATTTTAACATTTAAAATAAATTGGAAATTTTGCAAATAGGCCCAGGTCCTAATTTTATTTGCATTTGGTTCCAGTCCAGCTCAGCTCACGTCGTCCGACATGAGCTGGGAAAATTGCATGTAAGCCCCTAGCACTTTTTATATTTATTTTTAGTCCAATAAAATTTGAATTACGTTGTATAATCTTGGCACATTTGCATATGAACCACTATTCTTTTTTTAATTACAAATATGCCCCTGCCAACTTATGTATATTTAGTGCTTGGAAAATAGCACCCTTGCTCCTAAAATTATGCACAAATAGGGTTAGATGCCTGGTAGCAAGTACTTTCACGCCATGGATTTATTTTGCATTTTTGGTCATTTTAACTATTTATTAAAAACCAAAAGGATCCCTTTTTTATTGTAGCTAGCTTAGAAAATACAAAAAAAATATAAAAAATGTTAAAAATTCCCAAAAAATTATATCTTGTCTATTTTGTTATATTCTACTAACACCAAAAATCACTAAAATGGAAAAAGAAAAGGCTAAAAACTTGAAAAAACTACAAAAACCTTCATTAAAATCTAAAAACTCCATAAGAAATCCAAAAATATGTTTTTCTACTTTATAATTTTCTTTATATTTATATTTATATAATAAAAATGATTTCAGTAATTTTGGACCTTATTTCATATTTGTTAAATTCAAATCAATCTCGAATATTTATTAAATCCCTGATTCGAGATATTTTTTTACTTTAAAAATATATAAAAATTAGCAAAAGACTCATAAACTTACAAAAACATTATAAAAATATATAAAAATTAAAACATTTTATTTTCTATATTTGAACTCTTTTTATATGAATTTATAATAATATTTGCTTACATTGTATATATAGCCTTATATATAGAAACATTATATATATATTTAAAAGAAAAAGAAATATAAAAATCTAAAAATATAAAAAGAAAATGTAAAAATATAAAATTAGAAACAATATAAAAATTAACATAAAAAAATTAAAATAAAAAAACACACAAAAACAATAAAAATGGACAAGAGGATAAGAATGAACTTTGTGTGCATTATTTTGCAGCCATCTACTGTTTGCTCCCTGAGTTCAACCGCTACACATGTTTACACCTATACACACCTGTTGTAGAGTTATAATAAATTTTAACTCCACATTTTTATATGTATTACTTGAATCTTGTTGTGGGATAATTGTTAATTGGCCGGAGGTTTTTGTCCGAGGTCGCTTCGACGACTGTCAGTCCACATTATCGACTAACAAGACCTCAGCAAAATCCATGTCATCAGTACCTCGAGAAGGATATCTATAAGTAGTACCATAGCTTCATGACTCAGGAAATAAAGCATGCAAACAGAAGAAATCCATCTATGCGCTCAAACAAGCTTCTTGTAGCTGAAACATCAAATTTGTTGAAACCATAAAGAGGTATGATTTCGTTCAGAATCATGATGAACCATTTGTGTGCAAGAAGCTCAGTGGGAGTGCCATTGTATTCATCTTGCTTTATGAAGATGGCATCCTTATCATTAGAAGTGATACATGGACGATGACTAGTGTTATTATTTTATTGTCCCATAATTTTGAGATAAAAGATCTTGGATAAGACTTTTATTTCTTGGATCTAATGTTGTTCATAAATAGATAGAAGAGGATTTTGGGGTTGACAACAGGGTTATATTAAGAAGATCCTGTAACGTTTCCATATGGAGAATTCCAAGAAAGCCTCCCTTCCCTTAAGACATGATATTCACCTATCTAAAGGAATGGATCCTCAATGTGTTGAGGATAAGAAAGCCATTGCTTGATGCCCTTGTACATTAGCTATGAGAAGTCTAATGTATGTCATTGTGCACAAGTTAAGATATCTGCCATGAAGTGGGAGTGGTAAGTACTTACCAATATTGTTATGGAGAACAACACTGGAATGCAGTGATGAACATCTTTAATTATCTAAGACAGATGCAAGACTACATCTTGGTCTATGGAAATGGTGAACTGCAAGTCTTGGGATACATAGGTTTGGAATTTTAATCTAGTATATATGATTGCAAGTCAACTTCAGGTTTGTGTTCTTGTTGAACGATGATGATGTCAGCTGCAGAAGTAAGAAGTAGGACACTGTGACTTATTCAATAACGGAAACCGAATACATTACTACATCAGATGCTGTAAAGGAGTGGTGTGGTTGTGCAAATTCATCCTGAAACTTGGCATAGTTTCCTCTAATACTCACATCCTGATGTTTTGTGATAACACAAGAGCCGTCTCTCGTGCGAAGGAACCCAAATGGCATCAAAAGAGAAAGCACATGGAAGGAAATACCATATCATTCTGGAGATTTGAAAAGCATGGCGACATCATCAACATGAAGGTGGCCTCTACCGACAATGTTGTTAATCCCATTACCAAGCCTTACCGTAAAAGGTTTACGACAAACATGTAATTAGCATGGGTTTGAAGATTTTACCTAAATGGTTCTAAGGGCTAGTGAAAGATTGTTATCCATGTGGGAACGAGGGAGAACCATTCCTACAATAGATGTTATTGTATTCATTGATATATCAATAAATGCTATTGGTTTACTTCACTCCTTATCTGAGATTAAATGAATGAATGCACTTGTATGGGTCCCTTAATACAATTTGGGTTATGCATTATGGTCATCTTAATAGTCATACAACTATTGATTCTATGATTGATCATTGAGGTTGATGCTTGGATGATATCTAAAGAGTTAGATTGAGGACTCATCAAGCACCATCAATTGATTGTTAAGAGATGATATGCATCCTGAGATGGAGATGGAATTCATTCTCTAAGGGTTGATTTCTAATTGACCTCTTGATGCAGGTCCTCTGCATAGGAATAGAGATTCCGAGGTTCAAATAAGTTAGGTCAAAGAGTTGACCTGGTGAGAACGAGAGAACCAAGACCTAGGTCATATGTTGTCACGATGTAGGCATGCATCCTTTGAATAGAGATAGATGTATTGCTATATGTCTAAGTATGTACATTAAGTAGACGATTAGGTTGATCAAGCTCTATACACCGGCAGGCTGGTGTGCATACGAGGGCATATGAGTAATATTATCTCTCAATGGGGTCATACGGGTTCACTATTGAACTAGAAGACAAGATCTCACTCATGAGGTGTTGGGACCAATCAAATTCCGTGCATGGTTGTCATTATTTGATGTATGACAAGAATTTGTAGGTGTGACTTATGCTTTTGGAAAGCATATCATCTACACCAACTCTCCATGACCAAATGAGAAATATAAAGATAAAACCATGATGAAGACAGTCCAAATATGGTCTTAAACTTTGAGTTTATTCTAGTTCTTCCAATATGCATTATGTACATGTATTAGGAATAATTGAGGGTGATTTGATCATAAACAGTTGTATATATTGACCCTTCCATTCTGAGGGAGTGATGAAACATGTTTAGATTTTCGTGACTTCTATTAGTAGATTAGTAATCCAATCTTAGTCCAAATGTCGAAAATTGATCTGAATATGATTCGGATTCAATCAGAAGATTAGATTTACAGTTTGATTTAATCAATCATCTTTGAGAGGTCCTCGAGATCTAGATTTGAGATATTATCTCAATCCATGTCACTACACATAGAATATACAATTGCAATGTCCTTTTCTCCAAGTATATGCTGAGAAAATACATTACTCTTGAAAGAGTTAAAGGATAATTCAATTGATGTGTCTTAGCTTTGGGAAATTGATGATTAAATGTCTTATAATTATCATGAATTATATGATAATGATTCATATTATTTGGACACATGAGGATAGTCATATAAGATACTCAAATATGATTTAATTAACAAGGATATGATTATGTATATGTCACTATCCATAACAATCATAAATATTATAAATATTATTTATAATATTTTGGAGAGATTTAATTGTAAATAGTATTTATGAGTTAAATGTTGATGTGAATTGGATTCACTTTGAACAAATAATCGTAAATGTTATTTACATTTTATATCGGATGTATGAATATAATTCATAATTGTTAATGTTATGATTGTAATTATCATAAAATATTTTATTATTTTTGTAGTGAATAATTTTGCCACAAAACTTCTTGCACATGTGGAATATTTGGAGAGATATGAGATCTCTCAATTAAGGGAAGAACAGGGCCACCTTCCTCTTTAAGAGGGTGGACGCTCATGGAGCCCTACTCCTTTTATGGGTGTCCACTATATTAAGGAAAGGAGGCTTGTCCTCTTTCCTTTATTTCTGCATGATGAATTGTTTTGAATTTAATTAAATATATTGAAAATGATTTGCAACCAACTTAATTTATTTTAAATTGAATATTTTTTGTTTCAAATTTATGCAACAAAATCATGGCCATTGATTGAAAGCACAAAATAATCTACACAAGTGTTTATGTGTGCACATGAATTGAGATCCATGGACATCAAATATGTTATAAAAGAAAGAATAGACCTAACACTTTCTTTACAACAACTATTGCAATATAAATAACTCTCTCTCTCTCTAATCTCATACACACCATCTCTCTCTCCCTCTCAATATTGTGGTTGTCCACTATATTAACCTAGAGAGCCTCACATTCATCGTTATGTCATTGTGCTTTCGGATCGACTACATTGATCTCCTCCTTCTTTGGTACATCTTGTGAAGGCTAGGGTTTAGGCCATGGTGCATCACAAAGCGTGTAGGTCCCATTACATGCGACCTACGACAAATAGTCATACTAGTTGCATCAGCTAGTGGAATTTAAAAAATTTAAATAGATGCAACCACATGATTTAAGAACACTTCTCAAATCATTTCATCAAAATCACAAACATGTTCAAAGGAAGACCTCTTGAAGCGTGGCTGTGGTCATTAATCTTTAAAGTAAGATATTCTCCTTTCTCAAATCCGATCCAACGAAGGTCGCACATGTGGGCACGTGGATGAGACATATGCTTCTCACAATCTAAGTTGATGATCTGAGCGAGGATTCTCCTGATTTCGTATCATTAAATTCGATGTGTTCTTCACGAGCAAGAAACACAATAGGAGGATATCCAAGCAAAGTCAATCCAGCATCACAATGACATCACGACAACTACAGGATTCTCTAGATCAACATATGGATGGCCACATGTTGAGAGAATTAAAGAGAGTTGGCATGTACAAAGAGGGAGAGAGAGAGAGAGAGTCGTGTTTCTCTTCTTAATGTTGTTATCAAGTGTGTAAAAGAAAAGAATAGGTCTACCCTTTCGTTTATAGTAAATTGGATGGTGAAGATGCACTTCTAATTCAAGTCAATGGTTGAGATTTTTGTTGCAAAAGAATGCAACAACAATTAATTTAATTTAAAGGAAAATAAATATGTTGTAAATAATATTAACATATTTTGTTTCAATAAATCAAGAATCTCCCAATGAAATAGGACTAGAGAGCCTCCTTATATGTAAGGGAAAAGAAGATAGCCTCCCTCCCCTTAAACATGGTGGACTACCAACTTGATTGGAGAGAGAAGATATATCTCCAATCCTAATGTAATCTCATTACATTAAGTCTCACTTCATGGAATCTTTTGTCAATAATGAGATCAGATTACATTTGAATTAATATTTAGATTAACATCCAACATACGGATTGAGATCAGATTACTTCTCTATTGAGAGGAGTTTCTAAAATCCAAACCAATTTCATCACTCACTCAGAATGTAAGCGTCAGGGTTATACAATCGTTTATGATTACATCACCCTCGAGTATTCCTAATACCCGTACATCCTACATACAGGAAGATCTATAATAAAACCGATGTTTTAGATCACTTTTAGATTGTCTTCTTCAGGGTTTTATCATTAAGTTTCTCATTCGATCATTGGTCGTTCATATCGATCATATACTTTCCAAAAGCATATATCATACCTAGATATCGATCATATACTTTCCAAAAGTATATGGCATACCTTCAAATTCAGTCAAGCTTCCAAAGCAAGATGAAATGCACATAATTTGATCCCGATATCTTATGAGTGACATCATGTCTTCTCGTTCTGTAATGAACCTGTGTGATCCTTTGGAGAGATTGTATTACTCATATGCCCTTCCATGCCTGCCAACTCATCAGTTAATAGACCTTTAATAGGTTATCAACCTATCGGTCTGCCAAATGTACATACTTAGACATATATTAAAACATCTGTCTCCAGTCAGAGGATGTGTTCCTATATCGTGACAACATACGACATATGTTTGGTTCTCGATCTCATTAAGTCAACTATTTGACCTAACTTATCTAACACCTCTGAATCTCTATTCCTATGCATAGGAATTACATCAAGAGGTTGGTAAGATATCAACCATTAAAAGAATTGTCATCTTCTTCTCAGGCTGGAGATCCATTCTTAATAATCATTTAATGATGTTTGATGAGTACTCAATATAACTCTTTAAATATCATCCAAGCACCAGCCTTTATGATTCAACATTTGAATCAACAACTCTATGATCATTAAGATGGCCATGGTACATAACCCTAATTGTACTAAGGGGCCTATTATGAAAATTAGTTCTTCATTTAATATTAATGAGTGAATTGTAATAACATTTATTGCAATGTCTCACCGTGCTCTCAAATGTCCAACATCTTGCTCATGAGGAAGGCCATTGATTTCATGACACAAAATCAGGAGATTCAATGCTCAGATCTTCAACTTAGATTTCAGGAAGCACACATCTCATCCACGCACCCACAAGTGCATCCTTTATTCGATTAGACTTAAGACAAGAGGTCTCTTTTCTTACAGACATACACGGTCATAAACACACTTTAAGAGATAATTCTATTACTTGGTTGTGATCTTGATGAAGTGATATGAGAATGGTTCTCATATCATCTGGTTTCATATTTATAAAAAAAGTTAATTTCTACTACTTAAAGCAACTAGTACGAGTAGTCTCTCTTGATCTCATGTGATGCGATCTTCATGATTCTGTCATGCACTAAGCCCAAATCCTAGCCTTCAACATGTCCAAGATAATAAATTCCATTGGGAATTGCATTCATTGCATTGTTACGATAACATCCTCTAAAATGCCCTCGATTGCTTAATTGATAAACCATCAAATTAAAGGATAATCCTGATAGATTTGAGCGGCCCCAACCCAAACTTTTTGAGTAGCAAGGTCAGAATTAGATTGATAGAGGATCTGTTACCAATAAGAGTACCATCAAATTCTTGATCAAAATTTCTGCATCTGATAAGAGGTGCTCCCTTGTCTTTGTTTTTTGCTCAGATGGTTGCTGATGACATTCGTAGTGGCCATGGTTAGAATGTGCTTATCAGTTCTCTTGTGTATGTTCTTCTTGGTTGATGCTTTGATGTACACTCCATTGTCATACCCTTTTTTACAGTTGGCTTGTAGTCCATGGTCTTCAAGAGTTGCTTCCTAAGAAATATGTTCTGTAAAATATCTAAAAATCTAGGATCAGATAAAATGTTTTTAATTTTCTAATAGGATTCCTTTTATTCAATGAATCAACAAATGGAGTAAAACTTGAATCAACATTTTTATTCATATCAGAATCATAACTTAGACATGGATAACCAAAATCAGACTATGCTTTGTTATCCATTATAGAAGGAAAAGAAAAACGGGCTACTAAATTTGCTAAATACGGATATGAAAGAAGCATGCTCTCCTTATCTGTTGACTTGGCTCTACATCTCCCATTATTTCCTTTTTGGAATTTTTAATTTTCTTCATTTTTTTGTTTTTTTGATTAGGATGCTCCTGGATCGGCTGTAATATTCTGTCTTAGCTCGTTGAATGAAGAATATGGTGTTGAAGCTATATAGGTGGCTTTATTCAACAATTCCCATCATCGCTGGTATCTATATGCTTCTGATGCTCCTTAGGAACAACATTAAATAAACATGAAAAAACACAAGTCATATATGTCTCGATAGTGGAAGGATCATGTCGTGATACATGCTCCTTATTGCAATAAATATTGTTAGGATTGACTTTAATATGAGTTGGAATGTTAATCTTTGTGGTTGTTAGGTCATCTAAGATCCGGTTGATCTTGTTCATGTTCTTCATTTTCTATCTATATAAACGAGTGTAGGGTTCACTGAAGATGCCTCTAGTTGCTCAACATTGTTGGTCGTTAAGACTGAAAATGTGGTTGATGCCGCTGCGGATAACCCGTGATATGCAGATTGTGAGGGATATGAATACTGAGGAGTAGGATACTGATACTGCACAAGCTATTGTTGATGACATGGATGATACGAATGTGTAGGTTGTGTCTGCTGATATCCGTGTCTCCATGTTTGGAGAGGTGATGGAGATTGGTAAAGAGGCTGATGTTGTGCTGGTATGGTCTCCATCAAAAAGGCTGGTGAACTGGCCTAGTGGCGGTTGAGAAGTCAACTGAGATGATCGTGGTGAATGGGTCTGGTTGCACTTCTAACTGCTCCATACTCCATTTACCTCCTAAATGTGAGGTGGAGGTGGAAATTGCTCTGAATAGAATGGAATATCTAAATAGTATGGTATGGTATGTATTGGTGGTTGTTGAGGTCCCAGATCTAGAGTTTTCACGTAGTAAAGGTGTTGAACGACAAGAGGTTTTGATGAACTCTGTGGTGCTTAAGAAGAAGTGTGCTCTGATGCATATGTCTTAGTTGCATCACTCGAACTCTGACACGAGTGGATCATACTGAATAGAAACTCCAGGTGCTTGGTAACCTTATCCAGCTTATCCAAATTATTGGTTCTTTATTTAATCAAATTTAATTTTTCCTGTTCTTGTCATTGCTTATTAATTATATAAACATTGGATAAATGATTCCCAACAATGCTCAAATCTATCTATCAATCCTATCCTCATTCATGAGATATCGTCATGTTGACAAATTTGGGGGAAATTGAAGGATGCTTCTGAAATGCATGGAAGAAGATAAAGTTGTTGAGCTTTCTACCGTTTCCTCAATTATATGCATAGAATATCCTCATCATTATTGAAATTCCAGCTCCAACAAGTATTATCTACTACCCTCTGATTCCCTAAACTCAAGCCCCCAAAGAAGTTCTACACTAGGCTCGTCATTGGAATATCATGAAGGGGCACTTCTCTATCAGATCTTTGAATTGTTCCAACCCTCATGAATAGGTTCATGGGACATCTGGTAGAAGTTGGAAATAAGAGACCATATATGATTTGATCATCCTATTGGATAATACTTGTTAATAAAAGATGATTTCAGCTCTTCACATGACGTCGCCACCCTTCCTAAATGATAAATCCAGCATAATGCCATATCCATAAGGCTGAAAAGGAAAGTTATCATCTTCACTACCTTTAACGGGATGTTAGAGCAGTGCATTGTGTTACATATGCGATCAAATAGTTAGAGGTGTACATATGGTTCCTCGTTGGTGGATCCAAGGAATATTTAGAGAAGTAGAAGTTTCTGCGGCTTCCTTTAGAAGTGCCCATGAATCACATGAATTTGAATACAATTGATAGTCTGTCTCGCTCATGGGTTATATGAATCTCTCATAGTCTGCTTCTGCTCCACTCTAATATTCTCATGATTTCCATTGTTCACCTCGACATATCCCCCATTCTCACCTCCTCTCTATTGATCCTCCACTCCCCTGCCATCTTGTCCTCTAATTTCCAAGATCATAGCTCTCAGTCCAGGCTAGATGTTTTTTTGCTCTTTCTGTTGGAACTGAATAACCTAAATGGATGCCAACATCATGTTGTCGATCTCAGTCTGATTTTCCATGGATCTTGTGCCCTTAGGTGGCATCAAGTCCTCTGTCAAAGGTTATGTATCTAGAAATGTAAATGGAACTTGATCACTTTGCATGAATGAAAGAGTCTTAAAAGAAAGTCCACAAAGAGGGTCATTCTCAAACAATTGTTTATTGACCAAAAAATATGGAGTGAAAGAAAAAGAGGGAAGCTCAAGAAGAGAGCCATATTGAGTGAATGAAGATGGAGACAAATGAATTGGAGAGGAAAGAGATAAGTTTAGGAAGTTCGAACACAAATCACTCTAATCCAACATCTTTGAAATAACGGAAGATGCGACAACATGATGGTAAAATCAAAAATAAATAGAAGAAAGGAAGGAAATATATAGATGGATCTTGTTCTGAATTAAAACTAATCAAACAAACATAATTACAAATGGGTTCACCAACTCAACACATGAAACCGTAAAGGTTCAAATTTTATCTTAGTTGATTTCAGGGTTATTTTTTCAAGAAAATATTATCAAACTCAGCTTAACGTTAATCCTATAAGAGAGCAAGTACTACTAGATAAGCGTCCTATACTTTCCACTTCCTTTATAACCAGTAGCCTGTACTTTTTTAAGGTCCTCGATACCGTATCTGGGCCCCCTACTCAACCAAAGAATATGGGGTAGGAAATCGATGTAGATAATCAAGTACTTCCCTCGAAGGGTACTCGGATGTGGTATGATGAAAGAGGGTCCCACCGTCACATTATCCGTATGCTCAATACTTTAAACCAAATTCGCAAGCAGATTCGACCCTAGTCGCTCATCCAGGCAATAATCAAGGCAGTACTCAGGATGGATTTAGGCTCTATCCTAGGATCACGCCTCACTCAGTTTGATAGTACCTGAATACAATAATTGCTACATGAACACCGTATAATGTGGGTCATTACGAATTTTACACCTAATGAATTTTCCAATTTATGTTATCCTAAGTCCACAAAATGGGGGAGGAATTCAGAAAAGCTGATGCACGGGAAAACTAAATGCGAATGCAATATATAGAGATGTGTACCTTGCTCCAACAATCTACGTGTAAAATTATTCGTGCATAAATTTAATCCAAACTAAATGATGTAAGTGAGAATCATCCAAAATCAGAATTTCTATTAGCATGAAGCATGGTTTTTATTTCACTAAGTCCAAATGTAATATCTATAAGTGCAGAAATTTTATTAGGGGTTTGACCTAATTGTTACCAAGATCAATAATAATAAAAAGCCTAAGTATAAGAGCTCAATCATAAAAAAATAAAAAGAAAGTGTGAAAAACAAAAATCATTGAAAGCAAAGATAAAAAATGGTAAAATAAGGAGGAAGAAGAAGAAAGCGATGAAAACACGACAAACTCCGATGAGATCCCCCAAGTGAACTAGCATTTGGCGAAAATAGACCTCTAAAAGAGAAGTTAAGGTCTCTTCTACAAGTCATAAAGCCCTTTGTGGGCCCCTTCTATTAAATGCTGGAAAAGGAAACTAATCTAACACTCTCTCACAAAATAATATGCTCCTCGGCTCTCCTGGTCCTCCTCCGATGCTCTCTCCTACTAATCGGTCAAGAACAACTAGCCCCCACCACGCTCGATTGCATCGGCTCTCGTACGATAGCCTCTCACGCTCCGCGGGTCCTCACAACAAAGAGAAACAAGAAGATTTGAGAATGATTTTTTTAAAAAAATATGAATAAAATAAAAGAAAGGAAGAAAATAAATAAAAACAACCAAGTTGAAGAAGAAAAGACAACCTATCTACCCATGTCATGCCTCCTCAACAATGGCGCCATTTTGTTATGCACGATTCATGCATTTTTATATCTAATGAAGGCGATGTAGTTGTCATTGCAACTAATAAAGCATATAACAAACAATTATTAAAGTGATTTGCTTTTTTATTTAACCCAATATAACATCCAGGGTCAAAAATAGGGAGTCTACAAATAAAGGTGCATTAATTATTGCTAATTAAAAAAGTTTTCAATTTCTTTTTCTAGCTTTTATGTCTTTTTCTGAATTTTTATATTTCTTTATAGATTTTTAATTAAATTTATATATTTTAATTATTTTCTAAATGTTTTTATTTTTTATTTTTTGATTTTAATATTTTTAATTGAATTTTATTTTTTGTTTTTTTATTTATTTTAAATTTATAATCAGTTTATGAATAAGATATAAATAAAAATGAAATAAAAGACTTTTAAGGTTTTTAAATAGGTGAAATAAAATAAAAATAAGAAAATATAATATTTTTACGCTTTATAAATGTTTACTATTTTTGGTGATTTTGTATATGATTTAAAGTTAAAAACAATTTACGAATTAAAATAAGCTATTGTTTTTATGGATCTTAAAATAGAAAATAAACTCAAACAAAGTTGTACTCAATTTTGTATAAAAGAATTTTTATTAAGCTTTAAAACCAGTCAACGATCATATTTTTGTGGTTTTATACCTTGTTAAAAGTTTTTGAAAGTATTTGAATTTTTTGGATTTTTGTATATTTCATAAATACAGTAAAAATGAGCTACATAAATATTTATGATGTTTTCATGGATTTTTCATTTTGTATGATGCTTTAAAGTGTAAATAGTGAAAAGTGTGCTATTTTGAATTTTAAAAATGAAAAATAAAAGAAATTTGTGAAACCATAATTACATGAACTAGAAATGATTATTTAGAGTTTCTTGTGATTTTTGTGATTTCTTTAGCAAAAGAAACCTCTTAATACAAGTAATCTTAGCAATAAAATAGAAATTTGTAGAATATGTACCTAAGTGCAATTAAATGGAACTTGTAGACTAACTATTAGCAAATTAAAACTTTTCAGGATGAATATGAAATTATCCCAAAAAAGTCACACGATAATCCACGTAAGCCACTTTGAACAAGACTAAAATGTAAGTAAATAAAACTTCTAGAGCATTCTATTAATAGTAAAGATAAGTTTAGGACAAGCTCTGTAAATAACCCACAACATAGATGAAGTACTACATGCTTCCAGTTCAAAGGGACTAAAATGCAAATACGAACAATGATAAGGGAAACTATGTAATTATTTCAATAATTTATCAACAAACGAATGACTAAAATGCAATAAGAAAAACAATTGAAATAAATGTTGCACTTTCACCGAGGTTATGTGTGCAAGGCATGTGAGGTAGGCTTTGGCTATGTGCAGCTCTAATTGTCCCTCCCAGATCTGATCGAGTGGCTCTCAATTGGGCACGAGGCAACTATCGAGATGCAGTATGGGGCTCCTCTTCACGATCTAATTGATTTGAAGAGCTTTGGATGAACAAGGAAGAAGGATGCTCCAGATGAAGTTAAATCAGCTCGATCTCAATTGATTCAGCCATGATCTCTTCTACAAGGATTTCAATCACTTCCTGGATAAGATCTAGTCCAATCTGAGATGGTTCCAAGGTTCCAGGTCTTGTTGATTGGAGACATGGGTTTATCCTTTGAATGCATGATCCAAGAGGTTGATTGAGCTCCAATCTCCTCTAGTTGATTACTTACACGATGATTGTTAATGCTCGAAGCTTCACAAGCATGTACCAAATGTTATTGACAAGAAATTGCAGGAAAGTAAACATGAATGGGTTGGATATGTGTGCAGGTGGTGGATATGAACCCGAAATCTAAGATCTGAGTTGATCAGGTCGTGTAATATGATGCGTAGAAGTAGATGAGTGTGATAGGATGAACATGAGAATCGAATTAGGTGTAATCAAGAGTAAATGGCCTCCGATTTGAGATGATTGGACATATGGAACAAAGTTATGACCACTGCAATAGAAGTCTACGAAAATAAATAAAAATCAAATGGAACTAAATTAAAAGTATCTATGATGAACAAGGACGGATTCAGGATGATTTTAGCTTCAACGCTAAAGTGGATCTCTATTAGAAACAAAAACACGTTAGAAGGTCTCTCCGACGGTGATCGGATCTCATCCTCCTCTTCTTATCACACGCTCCTGATCGCGTGGAATCACTCATGTCACGAGAGAGACTATCTCCAGGGATCGATCTCAAAGGAGTTCGAAGCTCGAAGATCGATTATGGAGAAATGGGAACCTAAGGGCGATTAAGTGGATGGAGGGAAGAAATTCAAATGGGAAGAAGCACGTGAAATAAGGATGACATAGGTGAGAACTTAGCTGGGATGGATCTAAGATCCACTATGGCTAATCGGGAGAAGAAATTGAGTTAAGGGGTTGTCTGGTTTGTACACGAATATAGGGATATGGAGGCAGACTCAGGAGCTGAAACAGATGAAAGAGGGAGGGGGTAGTTGACCAAATCAGATAAACTAACCTAGGTCTAGCCAATGAGAGGCCAACCCGAATAAAGACAAATAGAAAAAGATAAAAGAAAGATTAGAATAAATAGAAATAAATAGAAAATTATAGAATGACGTTATATTAAAAAGTTGTCAAAATAAAAATGTTTATAATATAATAAAGTAATTTCGATTATTTCTTATAAAATAAAAAAAATTATTTATATAACTAATAATTAAAATATGTATATTTACTAGAATAAATTCCCTATATAATGTATACTTTTATTTATTTATTTATACTAATATACATGTTATTTTATATTTTATTTATTTATATAATAATTTAAGATTTATAAATACATTTTTATTTTGTTTGGTTTTTTATTCGTACAAATAAATAATGAAATTTACAATTTAGGTATATTATACTTATATAATCAATACAATTAATTGTTATTTTAACTTTTGATATTTTTTGTATTTAATAAATAATATAAAATATGCACAAACCATTGAAAATACAATATTTACACAAATATCCAGAATATAATATAAACATGAATATACAGTTGTACACGTACACTAACACCTAAAAAGCCTATTTTCACATATTGACCCAAAATTTTATAAATCCACTCTCGTTTTAAAGATTTTTTTTTATTTTAAACAAAATGAAAGTGAGTTTTATTCATTTGAAGTTCATATGGAGAAGATATAAAGCATATAATTATGATATTACGACTTCTTCTTAGTGTTGTACCTTGTATCAAGTGCACGATTTATTTTTGCAACTATTTTTAATATTTAAAACACATTTTTATGTACAATTTTTATGAAGGAAATAATTTTATTTGAGTTGTTTTAACGATAAATAAAATAGTATAATATATGTGCATAAAGAATATGATGAATATGTGCATTGTGAATTGGGATTTCTGATATTTTTATAGGTTAATGACCCTATCTCCCCTTACTTCATTTCTTGTCAATTAGGTCAATACATAACCTACTCTTAGGGTCAGGATCAGTATATATTTATTACATATGTACAACCTTCTTTTCATTCTTTTCTTTTCTACTTTATTCATTTATTATGGGTTAAAATAATTGTAATAAATAACAAATGATATTCGTTTATTACGATACGAGAATTATCGATATTTACAAGTGTCTTCTAGGGGATTATAAGCCAAAATAAATGAATAAAGATGATGAATTGCCAATTCGTCGGTGACAAAATGAGACAAATGAAAAGTTATCTTATAGTATTTTTCCAACGAGTCCAAGAACATCAAAATACGAGTCCGGGATCTCAAGTTATGACCATTTTAGCGAGACAGGGACGGGCTCTATTTATATTTATTCCAATATCCAGATATGTATTTGTACCGATAAAAATAACTTATTTCTCCCCTAAAGCCCTAACCCAAATAGCGACCACTACCTCCTCCCTTCCTGTCATCGGACACCTTGCTGGAGCGAAGCTAGAGCTTGATAGAGTGCATCAGATCGACAATTCGAAACCACTACCTTTTAGAGGAGATCAAGGACATCCTCGTGCAGGGGTTCTCATCATCAATAGAGAACATGTCATTTCTCCACAGTTGGTGATATCGAGGAGAGTTTTAGAGTTATGATATTCCATTCCTCCTTTATGCAGTTTCTATGTGATTCTTAGTACTATGCATTTCAATATTTTAGAGCCCCAATCACCATTAAAACATGATACTAGGTGGTTGTGATACATGGAATTTTCACTTTGATTCAATTTTAGATTAGAGTATATTTATGCACTTAAATTTTCTAGTGGTTTACTCTCTCTCACAAAGTTTACATCTTTTGTTGCATTGGTGTGTTCTTGACCATTTTTATGCTATATGGGATTGTGGGTATCTCTTGCAATTTTCTCCTGTTAGGTTTCACTGTACTGTAGGAATATTTTTGAATGTCTGACATTTGATTTTCATGGCACAACTTATAATCTTAAATAAGTAATAATGTTCATTTGATATGGAATCTTTTAGTATGTGTAATATTACATTAACCTCAATTCATCTAAGATAATTTGTAGATCATCAGAAATACATTAACATTGATTTTTTTTGTGAAGCTCATAGATGCAAATGTGTTTTGTAATCTAAGTGCTTTATCTGATTAAAAAAACTCTAGGTTAATTAATTATTAAGTGATCAATTGCTCATGGTGGGTTGGTTATATAGGTTGATATCAAATATGAGTCCTGTAGCGTGGAGTTTTGAATTTTACTTAGAATATCCCATATCATTTCTAGACATAGCTCCATAATTTATAACATGCTTACATGATTATCTTCCAACACCTCTCCACTTTGCCTAAATCAATTTAATGAATTTCACCATTAAATTATTCTTCTCAGTTTTAAGAAGAAAGTGTTTGCCTCTGTAATGAATAAACTTGTTGTGACTTTGTCATTATCCTTGTTTCTAAAATAAATATGTTTCACATGTTTAACTCTCCATTAGCTTGTAATATGTATCAAAGAATCATGGCCAACCCCATTGGTCTAAGAAGTTCATAGCTTAGGTGCATAGACAACCGAATTGTCCTGAGAAGCTAATATTAGTCTAATATGTAATGGACAGAACACTATAAACAATAGTTATTGATTGTTGTGGACCCATTCGGATCTTATTCTAGTTATCTTAGTACCCATTAGACTAAGTTTATAAATGATTGGTTTCAATAAAAAGTAGATAAGTTTAACACTAATAAGGTCCTATAAGTAGTATATTAAGGCTATATAGACTACACTTCCTTAGATATGATCTCATCCTTTAATGGCACTGACCATTTCGATTTTGGGAAGAAAATTTCAGCTTATGACAGTGGAATCCATTTAACAATATCGATCTTTACCCAGAGAGGAAACTTACAGAGCATAAACTAGATCCAATCCAAGAATCTATTGGCGACAGGAGGTCATGATACAGGTAAAGAGACACGAGTAGAGATGGTGACGGTTTGTGGCAATGGATACATGAGTGAGGAGATAATGGGTGTATTTCAGCCATCTACAAGCATCACATTCTCTTTGAGTGGCCTCAACACTTTAGAGTTTGTAAGATAATCATCATCACACTAGTATATTAACCTTCAATCTATCTATGGGAGGTCCCATAAAATATTGGTTTTTGCTCAATACTAACCATCATCACACGGGTTTGGGTTAATGGAGTAGGAACTTCAAGGGATTGGGCATGCACCTTTAGGGTCATGTATAGAAACAAAGGTACCATGAACCCAATAGTTATGTTGGTGGGACATGTTGCTTGGCACAACGAGGACTCACCATGCAGTGTTTAGCCTCGATACTTGCATTCCTTTAGCCCAGTGCTTCGAGTATGAGCTAAGTATTCATGGTTGGTAGTCTAGTGTTTCATTTATTCACTTAGGGTTAGCACTGATGTACAGTCTATTGTAGGCCACATTGGTTAGTATTCCTTGTGGGAGCAATAAGAGGGGAGTTCCGAGAAATGTGATAAATGAAGTTGGATATGAAATACAAAGTCCCGCGTCCATAAGGAGGATTGGGATTGTCATGGTAATTCTAACTATGGTGAGAATGATCTTAGTAATCAGGGCACTGACTCATGTCCTATGCCACTATGGACTCTTACATGTGGGTATTGGACTTGGGAGCTTCACGATGATTTGTGGGTTGGAATTTGATTTGGGAATCTGAGCTATAGTTTGATATGTGAATCTAAGTGGACATGTTGGGAACTTAGTTAGGATTTATTGTACCCCACCGTATGCCTACGGAGGCACCCCTTCCCTAAGGCCTTCTTAATTCTCTAGAGTTATAGTGTGAGATCTCACATGGACCAATACCTCGTACTATCCACAAAGGTTGTGTTATTCATATCAAATACGAATGACTAAATTTTTTTTTGTGAGGACTATCTAGTCAATTTTTTATTTTGCCCACTTCAAATTTTTATATCATACTAGGCAACTTTTCTCATAATGTACCCTTACGTTGGATTATGTGGGTTCTCAGAAGTATCAGCAACTGTGAGCAGTCATTGTTTGTGAGGAGGTTTCTTATTTTGTAGCTACACGTTCTTCTTATGGTACCATGCTTGTATCTAGTTTTTACGTGTTGTTTTATTACTTAATTTACTTGTATAATTTTGTGAGGAATGCATGTAATATTTTGTGGACAAGGATAGTAATTAATGAATGATGGAGATGTTATGAATGGAAAGAATTTTTATTCTAGTATTCTTTTGCATTATTTTCCCCTGATTACATATATATGTATATATAATGTATTTCGAATGTGCAATAAGTGTGTGGGATCGATTTGCTAAGTACCCAGATCCTAGTGGAACAGACGTCACCGTTGATCATCTTATAAAGCCTTTGTCATAAAAGGTCTTTGACAAAAAAGGTACAAGTATGTGATTAAGAGTTGTGCATGAATTGCTTTGAGGTCCAGTGGGATATTGTTAGACTTGTAAGTCATTTGCAATCAGTTAATGCAATAAATGTTTATGAATGCACTTAATTTAAGGTGCTTTTGTACAAATATGTATCGTGGCCATATTGAATGCCATGTAGTTAAGAAGATGCAATTGCCATTAACATGTGATATTCCATAAAGATCTCCAGTCAGAGAGGGAGATGGCAACTTTCTTAAAAGATTGATCTCTGACTGACCTCTTGATGCAATACTTCTAAATAGGAATATACATTCAGAGGTATTGGAATAATCAGGTCAATGAGTTTCCTTGATGAGGTTGAGATAAATTAATACATGAATCGTAACTATCACGATCAGGCATGGTTCATTTTACTGAAGATAGATGTACATATATATGTCGAAGTATGTAAATTAAAGAGACCATTTGGTTGATGTCTTAGATATGGTCCATATACTGATGCAATGGCATGCATATGAGGACTTATAATACGGATTATCTCTTAAAATAATCATATAGTTCATATGTGATGAACCCGATAATATATTTCAGTTATAACATATTTGGGTCAAATACAATTCATGCAGGGTCATCGTGTTAATGTAATAACACACGAGTTCAAGATATTAATTTATGAATTTGGAAATTATATGATTTATTTTCACCCAGTGATTGATTGATAAATATACTAATATACCCTAAAGGAGAGAGTCAAATAAGTGTTTGTACTTCAAATGTATCAAAGTCTTCTAGTACAAAGGATGATGGAGTATTGGGAATACTCTAGTTTGAGCTATCTTAATAAATCATCTTCCATGACACTTTTGTTCAGAGGGAGATGAACTCAAATGGATTTTAACGACTCCACTTCATTGCTTAATGATATGTGAATTAATTGTACTAAGTCGCATCTAATTAGATTCCATTCCAGTTCCCATTTCAAATTTCAATGACTAAATGTTGGAAATAGAAATGGAAATGGTGGTGAACTCACTTCCAAAGCTCATTTCTAATCTCAAAATCTTTTGAAAATGATTACAAATGAAGTCGAGAGCTGAGTTAATCACATTGATCATTATGGAGAGTGTAATGTGTTTCGTTGAGCTACCATAGAGCGATTTATTTTCGACTCAAGCTCAAAGTTTGTTAGTGACGTGTTTCTCTAAAAGTAGTATAAACCCTAAAATTGAATAGTTATCAAAGTCTCAAATCACTATATGTGGATAGTATGATTTTCCTGACATTATCTGCATGTATCTGCAACAACTGCTCACATGTCCTAATTAAAGTAGAACTTGTACTTAAGATATTAATATTATGATTAATAATTGGTATTACCATAGATATGTGTATATGGGATATAAGAATATGATTCAAATTATTTAATTAATATGAATGTATATATATATTAATATATATAGATGAATATGATTTATTTATTATTTCCAGGCATATATGTGAATGTGATTCACATTGGATATTAAATGTAAATAGGATTTACATTTTATCTCGGGTTTGTGAATTATATTTATGAGTTATGAGGTCACTCTAAAAAAATACATAATTATGATTCTACAATTAATTCATTATAACGAAATGATAATTATGTGGTTGAAAAAAATAGGACAATGTAGACATCCCATGTAGGCTCTAGATGGATGTCGACTAAGGATTCCTAATATGATTAGGAGCCTCCTAATTTTTTAGTTATCTATTGATTTATTTTAGGTGATAATTAATAGTATAAAAAGGACTCCTATTTATGAAGGCAGAGGATTTATTCCTTACCTTTAGATCATCCAAGGGCTTACATTGTGGGCATTCCCTATAGAAGTAGGACTCCTAGGGGCATCCCTATCTAGTACATAAGAGAGGGCTTGGCCTCTCTATTGGGAGCATGATTCATTCCACCAATTTGTTATTGTCTTGAGAGCTTAGAGAGAAAGATAAAATAGAGTTTCTAACTATCTCTTTATCGTCCCCCCTCTATCCTCCATACACAATGTTACATGTCCACCATATTGCCTCCATTTTCTCCACGTTTTTTATCCCTTCACGAGGGAAGAAATCTATCTTCTCTATGATTCTTGTACGTGAAGAAGGACTCGATTTTGTGTGATGAAATCAAAAGGATGATATCATATTGAGCTCCACTTGGCGTGGAAATTTTCAAGAAGAAGTTGATATCGAAGTTCGTGGTAAGCTACATAAGTCATATCCACATCTGCGAGATGAGAGTCATCAGATCAGACTCAATTTAAGAAAATCACTTCCATTAGGGACTCATGTTTTAAATGCGACCGTAATTGGATTTTTGCAAGAAAGTTTTGGAACTAAGTTCCAATACCATATGATTTCACAATTATTATGTGTTTATGCTTGTATCGAAGTTCATATGATGAACTCTACTTGTTAGTAAATTTTTTGCTATTTCTCCTCATTTCCAAGATATGAAGATGAACTTCCTTTAATTGGTATGAGAACCATGTTGTAAAGTATTTAGATTGCATCCAACTATGATGAACAATTAGGTATATTTTCTCATTCATCGGTTACATTGTTTTTGTGACTGCTTTGATATTTTGAATGATTCAGTAACATACGATGTTTCTACTATTATACACAATTTAGAACATTTTTGGGGGATATCTATGATGTCTATATGGTCTGGATTCATTAGAAAAGATTCGGCAAAAGCTGGTGGCATTGGGAAGAAGATTTAGATGTCGAAAGCAATCACAAACTCTTATTTTGATCAAATGTTTTTTTGATATTGATTTTTGAGTCATATAGCCTTATTAAATACTGATTAGTAAGTCATTAATTAAGTCCCCAATCAATGAGAAAATGTTTCCCACAATTCCAACTATGTAGACTCGAGATATTGGATTTATCCATAGGCTGAGTAGGAAGAGGACTCGATTGCTATGATAACTTATTTCTCCTATTTTTGTATTCAAAATAGTTGAGAATGTATATGATATATTCACATTAGGAGTTGGAGCAAATATATTTGAAACATTTGAGGTCGCAATGAATTCGAAGTCCATTTTACATGATGCCTTCCATTCTGAAGCATGATGGTTGTGACTTGCAAAGTTGGAATTCGAAATCATTGAATTTTGTTTGTATGCATAAATTTAATATAATGTATTTTTTATGTTTCTTTTTTTATTTTTGAACTTGATTGACTGTGAATCATTAAAAATGAAGAATCGACATAATTGATCAGTTGTAACTATATCCTTTCATACTTAGTTGAAATCAAGATCGATTTGGTGACCAAGTCATGGGTTGATGTGGTGGGTAACAAATTGGTAGATTAACATGATTAAGGAAGAGATCCCACTCTTCTTTACGCATGAGCTGGTTGAGAAGATCTTGAGAAGGACTGAATATGAGTAGGTGATGTTGTAGTTTTCTAAAAACTAAAGATGATTATAATTGTGTACGTAAATTTATTTCTTGGATTACTTGTTTGATTGCTATAGTTTATATATCGATAAATGATAAATAGTAATAAAGAGTCTTTGCATATAAGTTCGCTATTGGATAAATCATGAGCATATGATTAAAACTTATTAATCATTAATTTAAATAATACATGGACAAGTCATATGATGACATTCATGGTCTTTCATCATTTCAAAGAACACCATCACCATGGGTTGCATTTTTGAAGACACTCGTGCCTAGTCATGACTCCAGAATACAAATTCACATGGATATGATTATTTGTTTCTCGAAAGAGATGGGTCTTATGTGTAATAACCCCAATATTGTTCCCCAAATTATAGAGGCAGTATTGGATTGTGTAAAGTGTAATATTTTGATTTTCTCATTAATGGTTTGTTTAATCGAAAACATGCTAACTTTATATATGTGGGACCATGTGTGTTGAATACTGAAGTAGAAATGCAAGTTGAAATTGCAAAATGGAAAGATTTTCATATTCTTTCACTATAGTTGCATTTTCGTATTATTGCGTGCATAGAAAGTATAAAGGAGACCCGGATATCGTAGTGAGCCCTTTGGGTTTGCATGCCTCTTGCTTTGGTAGCTCACAAGGGAAAGACTTCCACATTATGAAAAATATGATATTATCTTGATTTTAATAAAAATTAATTACCTTACTAAAGATTAACTAAAAGTGTAAATATTTTAACTAAAAATTAAATCTCTAAACTCACTCAACAAACTAATTGATGTCCATCAATTGATCTATACAAATTATTCGGATTGGAACCTTAATTAGGACCTTATATTTCAGACAAAGTACATAGCATGTGTGTTTTTTTATATGAAATATGAGAACCCCCACAGAGAGGATGCCTGAGAGTTCAACAAGAAGTGGGATTAGGATCATTCGAGTGCTTGTTGCTACATTCTGCATCATTGTCTAATGTGTTTCAGAAGAAACTTACATACATTGCATCCGCTGAGAACATCCTCTCGAAACTGAAGGGGATGTATGGAGATATGAATCATACTCTTTCATCATTAAGGTACACTAAGGACATTATGAAGAAAGATAATCCCTCTGAAAGTGCAATAGTTGCACAAGTTAAAGGGAAGTGTCGGAAGCAAGGATATTGGAAGGGTTTGATTCAAAAGAGGAGGAAAGATCAAGTAGTTGACCAATCTTCTAACGCTTAGACATATAAGACATCCGTGGAGATGGATGTCTACCATAACTGCTATAGGCCAGGCTTGTTGGACATGTGAGCCCATGGTGAGCCCTTATGAAGTAAATGTTATTGCAAATCATTCCTTGATATGAACTGAAAAATAACTAATTTGCATTAAAGATCCCTTTGTACAATTAGGGTTATGTACCCTAGCCATCTTAATGATCATACATCACTTGACTCAATGGTTGAATCATAGAGGCTGGTGCTTTGATGATATCCAAAGAGTTAGATTGAGGACTCATCATGCACTGTCAAATGATTATTAAGAGAGGATTTCCAGTTTTAGAAGAAGATGGCAATCGTTCTCTAAATCGACATCTTGATACAGGTCCTATGCATAGGAATAGAGATTTGGAGGTGTTAGATTGAAGGATATGGGAGGATCCATAAGCGCATCATGGAGCGTGAAGATTACAACGTACGTGATTGGGAACGACTAGTCGCACTAGTTGCTCGGGGCAACATAATTTCTAAAAAATTTATATGCGATGAAACTACATGATAAAAGAACACTTCTCAGATAATTTCATCTAAACCACAAAAGGGTTTGAGGATTACCTCTTGAAGCATGGTTGTGATCGACGTCTCTAAACGAAGAGACCTCCTATCTCAAGTCCGACTCGACGGAGGAGACGTTGCGAGTGCGTTGATGAGACACAGGCTTCTCTCAATCCAAGATGTTTATCCAAGCGATGAATCTCATTATATCCTCACATGAGATCCGATGTCTTCTTCATGAGCGAGGCACAACGTGGATCCACAAGTGGTCAAAGCAGTGGCATGACGGTGTGGAGATGATGGTGATTCTCTCTAAGGTACAAAGTGGAGGACCACTTAGAGAGAGAGAGAGAGATGGGGCATATAGTATGAATGAGAGAGAGAGGCGATTCAATTGTTGTGTGTAAAAATAAGAGCTAGGGTTGTCTCTTCTTTTATAGTATTTTGAGAGTCCATGGATCAAAATCCATGTGAAACACAAAAATCAATGATTGAGATGGATTCGTGTTTCTATTCAATGGCCATGATTTTGATGTAAAATTACAACAACAATTAATTTAGATTAAATTAAATATACTGAATAATAAACATGATTTAATTTGAACTAAATTATTTAGGATAGAAGGATTAGAAAGGAGGCCACCCACCTTCGTAAAATAGGGGGCACAACCACCCTTGAGAATGAGTCAAAGGGTGGTCGTCCACAACCCATAAAATGGAAGGTGTTGGCCTTCTAATTTTGTGAGATATAAAATGATATAAAAATACTTCATATAAATTTACAACAATTTTGTTGAAAATAATTCACAAAATAAATTTCAAATTAATTTTTCAAATATTGCAGTCATGCCATTTCAAAAATATGAATCACATTCATTTCCCCAAAAAACATGTAAATTATATTTTCAATTAACTATCTAATGTGAATCTAATTGACATCAATAACTAACTTATAAATACTATTTACAAATAGCTCTCTCTAATATATTATAAATCACATTTATAATATATTTGATTAATGTAGATAGTGCTAACCACACAATTCATATCCTTGGTAATTAAATCATATTTAATTATCTTGGATCATCATTCACATGCATCTCAATAATATAAATCACATTCACATTATTTATGATAATTAAAACACATTTAATTATCAATTTCTCAATTCTTAGATACATAAATCATCAACAAAATTATTTTTGAACTCTTTCAAGAATAATGCGCTTTCTGTGCGGATACATGGAGACAAGGACATGGCAATTATACGTTCCACATATAATGACATGGATATTGAGATCACATCTCAAATCTAGATCTTGCGAACATCCCACACATGTTTGATTAAATCAAAGCCATTAATCTAATCTTCTCATTGCATATGACTCGTATTCAAATCAATGTCCAATATTTGGATTAAGATCAAATTACTTCTCTACTGAGAGAAGTCACTAAAATTCGGACCTGTTTCACTCCCTTGGAATGGAAGAGTCATTGTTATACAATCTTTTATGATCACATCACCCTCGAGTATTACTAATACCCATACATCCTGCATATCGGAAGACCTAGAACAAACCTGAAGTTTTAAATCTTATTTATATTGAGTCCTTCAGTGTTTTATCGTTAAGTTTATCATTTGATCATTAGGAGTTTGTATCGATCATATACTTTCGAAAAGCATTTATCAAACCCATGTATTGATCATATTCTTTTAAGAAGCACATATTAAAGCTATAAATTCAATCAAGCTTCCAAAGGGAGGTGATCGTGCATGTATTGGATTCCCAATATCTCATGAGTGATCTCATGTCTTTCAATTCAGTAGTGAACCTGTTTGTTCCCTTGTAGAGATCATATTTCTCATATGCCCATATATGCACACCTACTGTCGGTGTGTACATCTTGATTAGATCATAAATCTATCGGTCTACCAAATGTATATACTCAAACATATAGTAATACATAGGATGCATGCCTATATCGTGACAGAGTCACAATATAAGACATAAGACTTGGTTATCTCGATCTCATTAAGTCAACTCTTTGGCCAAACTTATCTAACACCTCTGAATATCTATTCCTATGTAGAGGACCTGCATCAAGAGGTCGGTTAGATAAAATAGAAAATATTGTCATCTTCTACTCTAGTTGGATATCATCTTTTAATAATCATTTGATGGTGCTTGATGCGTCCTTAATCTAACTCTCTATATGTTCATCCAAGCACCAACCTCGATGATTCAACAATTTAATCAATAATTGTATGATCATTAAGATGGACATGGTACATAACCCAAATTGTATAAAATGACCTATTATGATAATTAATTATTCTTCATTTTATATCATGGAATGATATTTGCAATGACATTTATTGTGTAATGGCTTGCCATGGGTTTGCATGTCCAACAATCTTCCACTAGCCCAGAGAGACATTAACGGGCTAATCTTTAAACCCACACTCATGTGCTAAGCATAAGTCATTTAGAAAAATAGCTTGGTAAGTTGACTAGTCACTCTATTCCTAAGAGACTATGCCAAGTCCTATTACGGTACTTGCATATCTCTTGTATCAGCCAATGTGAATGTTGCATCTTATGCAACCCATACTCAATCTTGTTAAAGTAGTTATAGTGTTTTTAACATTACAACTCAATAATCATTATAACCAATATGTAATTTTAATTATCCTTTACAAAATACTCTTATTCTTAGAGATCTATATCTCTAAAGAATAAGATCCAATCTAAAGTCTTATAAGGATTCTGCAGTTAAGACCTTTTAGATCACTATCTATAAAGTCTTAAGTTCTTGAATATAAGACTTCGATAACATTATCTCAAAAGTCTTGTCTTCATTGAAGATATTGTAGTTACTACAATTAACTGTTTTTATATGCATAGTAGGATTGGTAATAGTTTACTTCTCCCACTACATGGAAGACATATGTTTCTTGTACATATCTAGCATACACCAGGCTTCTTGAAATTGATGCACAAGGGCAAGTAGTTTTAGCATCATCAACACTTTATATGTTATACCTCCAGATTGGTTAGTACCATATCTTAAGGGAAGGAAGCCTTCCTTGGGGTTTTCCCAAAAAATGGAAAGTTTGTGTACCACTAATATGACGGTCCCAATGCCCTCTTTTCTATGCTTCTGAGCAACTTCAGAATTATGATCTAAGAGGTATCCTTGAGGTCTATTATCTCAAGGTATGGAATAAGTAGATTATAAAACACTTATTATCATACTTATATCATTCGAAATGATTAGGATTTTATCTACATTTAGCACGATGAACACAATGGCACTCCTACTAAGCTTCACATGGTTTATCAAGATTTAAAATCATAATATTTATAATTTCATCAAATATAATGTTCCAACTACTAGAAGCTTATTTGAGTCCATAGACGTAGTTCCTTAGCTTTCACTCCTTTCTTTCCTCAACTATTATGTCCTGGGGCCACTTCATATGATGTCCTCAGAGAGGTATACATAGAGGAATGCAATCTTGACTTACATGTTGTAGATGTCATAATCAAGTTGTATACATATAGTTAGCAATATTTTGATGGGTTTAAGCATGGCCACTGAAGAGCAGGTCTCGTCGCAAGCGATGTCTTCTCTTTAGTGTATAGCTCATGGCTACGAGTTGTGCTTTGAAGGTCTCTAACTTCTCATCAATTTCCCTTTTCTCTTGAAAATCCATTTACACCTAACGAGTTTTAACCTTGTCGAAGAATCCTCCAGGGTTCATATACAACACTTGTATCTGAAGTCTACTTTAGACTTTATTGCTAACATCCATCTCTCCATGTCACTATCCTTAGAAGCTTCATCATATGAAGTAAGATCATGATGAGATCTTTCTAACACATGGAATCCATACCCTTTTGGTGGTCTTACCACGATCAAACTAATTTTAAGAGGTGTGAGTTTTTCATCTATAATTGTCCTTTTAGTTTTCGATTTCATAACCATCATTATCTTCTCAAGATTCAATGAGTTCCTTTACTTCATTTTCATCTTGATTCTCAAGAAATTCATCATCTAAGAATCATATCATTAGAGATGAAATCTTTTAAGAATCTCAAGGTCATAAGTAGCACTCTCTAGTGCTAGATTCTAGATTACTTGCATCCATGACAAGGTTATAGACAAAGCAACCATAAATCCTCAAGTGTCCAACACTAGGCTAGGATCTAAACCATAGCTCATGAAAGTTTTGGATTTAGATTTGCATGGAATCTTATTAAGGATATATATTGTAGTCTCTAGTACATATACACCTGTAAATAAAAAGGTACTTATGCTAAGATTCGTCATTGAGAAAATCATGTAACACATGATCTGAATGTATCTCCCTACAACTCTATTGATTTTAGGTATATTAGGATGATTGATATAGGAGTGATATTCCTTTGTCCATAAGGTATTTCATGAATTCATCTAATAGGTACTTGATACTTTGGTTTGATCAAATTCACTTCATTTTCCTTCTAACTTTGGTTCTAAACCAAAATTGTGAAATCTTCGAACATTTCAAAGGATAATAAGGTGAAGGGAAGAAATCTTATATCAGAAATAATCATCAATATATATCACATATCATTAATGTTTATTATGACATAGATGATCCACATACATCAATATGTATGATATCTTGAATACCTTAGCATCTTACATCATTCTTAGAGAAGGGTGCATTGGACATTTTACTTTGAAATACAATATTCACAAGTATGTAAGATTTGAAATTTCAGTCAGTCTAAATCTCTTACTAGTCTGTTGATCTCATCAATAGACATATGTCCAAGGGTTGGTGCTAGATCATTGTAAAATGATCTTCATCATCCTATTGATAATTTTAAGGTTTAATTTCCAATATTAGAAATGTTAGTGAACCATTCAAAAATTTTCTAATTTAGTAGAGTCCTATAGATGTTAGATTACTATCTGAAATATATCCATCATAGCTCTTTATGATAGGTCTATTCCATAATTCATGTTTATTTCCAACATTTAGAAATAAATAATGAGTGTATTCTAATATCTATGTCATGGAGACTTTATCTAAGACTAAATCCTCTCCCACTGAAAATACGTAGTCTATCTATCCAATGGAGATTGTTGCAACAATTGCATGAACATCCATGTGGATGACTATTAAACCTTAATATCAAATTTTCCAGTCTTCTAAAACATACGCAATCAATTGCACGTGCTATTAGAAGAGTGAGATACAATTTTAGATTTTGATCTTATCCAATAAGTAAGTCAATTTCCATGGTTATATGTACATGTATAATTATGCCAATAAACTATCTGAGTCCTTCTCCAAGGATCCTAGATAGACTTGATAGTCATACTATCAATGCATCAGCGTCTTGAAGTATTGGCATTCACCCCTCTTTGGATGTCATATGTGTGGAAATTATAGAATTACAGTCAACTCTTTGACATTCCTTCTCTCTTGGGTCAGACCCATGCTTCCACTGTGCTCCCTTCATCTCTAAGCAACCATTGCTTAAGAAAAGGATCCCTTATGTTATGCTCAAAAGATTTAAATATAAGAGTATTTCAACATTTATACAAGCGTCATTCAATTCATACAATATGAATATTATGGAGCTTCATGAATGACTTGAGTATAGACATTATAATTATGACACTCATCATATCTACATCCATCTTAACTCTTGAAGTCTTTGGTTCGGGCAGGTACTCAAACATTTTGAGTACATCCACCATTCTGCATAATGCAGTGAACCATGTCATTCATGATTAAATGTCAAGAGCACATATGTATGCCAAAATATTTTCTTAGATTTTATAAGGATTTTTTATAGTTAAGATCATCATCAACATGATACTTCCAAACTACATTTGATTAATGATCAAGACTATAGAGACATACAAACCAAGGATACTTTTCCTATTTTCTATTTATATATCATTCCTCATTATTATGAGGAAACGTGCACATTGCAACCGCATACATTATGTTTCCATTATAACATCTTGATGATCTAATCCATGATAATTTATTGGTTATTATTGAGTATATTTTCAGTGGGTTTAAAGTAGTTTATCTGAAATAAGATAATTTGAATAAATACATATTCTACTTTAATTTACGATATTTTTTATATCAAAGTTGTCTTGCATAGTCAACTCTGATATTACATTCCCTTATTCACTTTCAAAGTATGAGATATACTTACCATTTTATCTCAAGCAAGATCTGGGATCTCCTCCTTTCTTACCTTTGTTATATCCCAATAATATGAGAACTTGTAACTCGGATAAAAAGAAGCGGGAAATCATTCTGCCATGCAAGTCCAACTTGCATTTCCCAATTGAGTCTTCAACACCCGGGCCCACCACCCCTAAGGTGATGTTGACCCGTCTTTAATTGAACCAACCATAAACAAGATTAGAACTTGCTATGCACAATCCAATATCACCCCAATAATACGAGGACTCGATATTGGGTCACTACGCATACAACCTTCCTCGTTTGAGAAGCAAAGAGCCTGATTCATGCGTGCTTGTATGCATGAGATATCACTTCGGACATGTGTCTCCTACATACAATCCATGGAGACAGAATCCTTCACCTTAACGGGAGACCATGGATGTCACTTATGTGATCCTTCATATCATGTTTCAATTAGTTATTATGAATTATATTCACATAATTAATTCTTCCAAGGGAATGACAACTCTATTCATAATAGAGTGTATAATTTGATCTAATTAATCATATCAAATCATCCATTAATCCAATTCAATCAACCAACAAACATTCTTTATTGTTACTTGAAGGATGGTATAATCTCAAAAATACGTATTATTCAAATTTTAATAATTAGAAAAGTACCTCATGATCATTTCAAGTATTATCCCTTCTTACCCGCTATCATGGCCAGTATGCATGGGATGTGGGATAGACCGCTCATGGAGCAACCTTCTACCCTAATCGATCCCTGACTAGACATCATATCTGCCTCAGGACAGGATAATGTGATTTGATCATATTGTATTTACAATGATAATCGGTCTTTCAACTGAAATTATTATACAATATTTATCGAAACCATTTTGATTAATATTATAAGGAGGTTTGCTAAACAAATACCTGATTCTATTCAAGTAACAATGTTTTTCATGTAGAGATTGTCCTACAACTATTATAGGATAAACTAGGGTTTTCATGAAATATTCATTCAAAGGCCTATGATGATTAACTAATTATTTTTATAATTATTAGGCATCATATTTAATCAAGACAAATTCATAATTTCCTTGATTTCCATTGAATTATAAACACATTAAGTAAAGAGGTTTGATGATCTAATCATCTTTTGACCCATCTTAAGTAAATATTGGATATCAAGGGCAAACTGAGTCGGAATTGCGTGACATAAATTTGAGCGATTTGCTGATTTGATTCTATAATTAATCCAAGTGTTTATTTATGTTTCATAATGGGAAAATAGTAAGTAAAATTAATTTATTATAGATATGTGAATACGTGTAAAACTTCTTTCACAGCGCGAACTCTTTGAATCATTTTCATGCACATTCGGTACCAACATTAGGCTATTATTATTGAGATATATTTAGATAATATAGATACATTTTATTAACAAAAAAATACTTCCAACAGAGCACAAGTTGTAGGTTTTTATTTTACGAAAAAATGATTTAAATCTTTCATCCAATGTAAAACCATTGGGTCCCGCGCATCCGAAACATGTACCTTGATTGCCTAGTGTTTTTAATAATATCCGAGACCTCAACCTGGATCGGATACCACTTTAAATATATGGAAAGATCATTAATACCATCATAGAAGCATGAAGATCGCATCATATGCGATCGGAAGGGACTAGCCACACTAGTTACTAGGGGCAACAAAATTAAAAAAAATAAAAACAAATAAATCAAATGATCCAAGAACACTACCTGGATCATTTCATCTAAAACACAAAGGGTTATTAGAGTTTCCACTTTAAATGTGGTTGCGATCGATGTCTCTAAATGAAGAGACCTCATGTCTTAATTCTGACCCGACGAAGGAGATGCTTGCGAGCACATTGATGAGATATGAGCTTCTCGTAATCCAAGATGATTATACAAGAGATGAATCTCCTGATCTCATCACATGAGATTCAAAGTCTTCTTCATGAGTGAGGTTCATCGAAAATGATGCAGATCCATGAGCGATCGAAGCTACAACATGACGGCGTGATGACGATAATGATTCTCTCTAAGGCACAAAGTGGACGACCACTTAGAGAGAGAGAGAGATGGGGCGTGTAGTATGAGAATGAGAGAGAGGGGTGATTCAATTGTTTTGTGTAAAAATAAGAGCTAGGGTTTCCTCTTCTTTTATAGTATTTTGGGATTCCATGGATCACAGTCCATGTGAAACACAAAATTAATGACTGAGATTGACATGTGTTTCTATTCAATATTATGATTTTGTGGTAAAAATACAACAACAATTAATTTAGATTAAATCAAATATATCGAATAATCAATATAATTTATTATGAACTAAATCAATAAGATAGAAGGATTATGAAGGAGGCCACCCACCTTCCTAAAATAAGGAGGACGACCACCCTTGAGAATGAGTCAAAGGGTGGTCCTCCACCATCTATAAAATGGAAGGTGATGGACTTCTAATTTTGTGAGATATAAAATGTCACAAAAATCCTTCATATAAATTTACAACATTTTTGCTATAAATTAATTCACAAAAAATTTCAAAATTAAATTTATGAATACTGCAATTATTTCTTTAAAAAAATATGAATCATATTCATTTGCAAAAATAACATGTAAATTATATTTTCAATTAACTAATGTGAATCTAATTGACATCAATAATTAACTTATAAATAATAATTACAAATAGCTCTCTCTAATATATTATAAATCACATTTATAATATATTTGATTAATATTTATAATGCTATCCACATTATTCATATCCTTGGTAATTAAATGTGTTTTAATTATCTTGGATAATAATTATCATGCCTCTAAATATTAAGAATCACATTCACATTATTCATGACAATTAAATCACATTTAATTATCAATTTCTCAATGCTTTGATACATAAATCATCAATGAAATTGTTCTTGAACTCTTTCATGAATAATGCGCTTTATCTACGGATACTTGGAGATATGGACAAGGCGATTGTACGTTCCACACATAGTGTCTTGGATATTGAGATCACACCACTAATCCAGATCTTAGGGACCTCCCAAAGATGATCGATTAAATCAAAGTCATAAATCTAATCTTATCATTGCATCTGAATCATATTCAAATCAATGTCAAATATTTGGACTAAGGTCATATTACTTCGATATTGCGAGAAGTCACTAAAATCCATACATGTTTCATCACTCCCACGAAATGGAAGAATCATGGTTATACAATCATTTATGATCACATATCCCTTAAATATTCCTGATACCCGTACATCCTGCATGCTGGAAGACGTAGCATAAACTTGAAGTTTTAGATCTTATTTAGACTATCTACTTTAGGTTATCATTACGTTTCTCATTTGATCATTGGTAGTTAGTATCAATCATATACTTTCCAAAAGCATATATCACATCATATACTTTCCAGAAGCATATATGAAATCTACAAATTCAGTCAAGCTTCCAAAGCGAGACTACCATGCACGAAATTTTATGCCTAATATCTCATTAGTGAGCCCATGTCTGATTAAGTAATGAACTCGTATGATCCATTTGAGAGATTGTATTACTCATATGCCCTTGTATGCATTCCATCTCGCTGGTGTATAGACCTTAATTAGATCATGAACCTATCGGTCTACTAAATGTACATATTCAAACATAGAGTAACACATCTGTCTCTAGTCAGAGGATGAACACATATATCCAAACAACATACGACACAAGACTTGGTTATCTCGATCTTATTAAGTCAACTCTTTGGCCTAACTTATCTAACATCTCTGTATCTCTATTCCTACGCATGGAACCTTCATCAAGAGGTCGGCCAGATATCAACCAAAAGAGAAAGGATTGTCATCTCCTACTCAGGCTGTGGATCATGTCTTAATAAACATCTAACGGTGCTTAATGAGTCCTCAGTCTAATTCTTTAGATTTTCATACAAGAACCAGCCTCTAGGATTCAACAATTGAATCAATAGCTGGTGATCATTAAGATGTCCATGGTAATAACCCTAATTGTACTAAGGGACCTATTATGCAACTTAAGTGTTCTTCATTTCAGATGAGGGAATAATATTTGAAATAAAATTTATTGCTTAATGGCTTGTTGCGGGCTCGCATGTCCAACATAGATAAGTTAGGTCGAAGAGTTGACTGAATGAGATCGAGATAACTGAAACCTATGTCGTATACTATCATGATATAGGCACGCATCCTCTAACTGAATACAAATGTGTTACTACAAACCTGCGTATGTACACTTGGAAGACTGATATGTTGATGACCTATTCAAGGTCTATATCTGGTGTGCATACATGGGCATATGAGTAATATTATCTCTCAAAGAGATCATAGAGGTTCATTATTGAATTGGAAGACATGAACTCACTCGTGAGATATTGGGATCAAATTCTGTGCATGGTCATCTCACTTTGGAAGCTTGACTGAATTTATAAGTTTGATATATGCTTTTAGAAAGTATATGAAAAATACTTAGGTATGATATATGCTTTTGGAAAGTATATGATCGATACCAACACCCAATAGTCAAGTGAGTAACTTAATGATAAAACCTTGAAGATGATAATCTAAAAGTGATATAAAACATTGAGTTTATTCTGGGTCTTCCAGTACGTAGGATGTACGGGTATTAGGAATAATCGAGGGTGATGTGATCATAAACAATTGTATAACCATAACACTTCCATTCTGAAGGAGTGATGAGACAGGTTTTGTTTTTAGTGACTCCTCTCAATAGAGAAGTAATTTGATCTTAGTCCAAATATTGGACATTGATCTAAATATGATTTAGATGCAATGAGAAGATTATATTTACAACTTTGATTTAATCAAACATCTTTTAGAGGTCCCCTTGATCTGGATTTGAGATATAATCTCAATGTCCAAGTCACTATATATGGAATGTACAATTTTCATGTACTTATCTCCAGGTATCCTTGGAGAAAGCGCATTATTCTTAAAAGAGTTCAAGAATAAGTTCATTGTTGATAACATATCTGAGCATTGATGAAAATTGATATTTTAAATTTGATTTAATTATTATAAATAATATGAATGCGATTCATATTATTTGGACACATGAGAATGGACATCCAAGATAACTAAATATGATTAATTATCAAGGATATAAATAATGTGTATCACTATACGTATTAATAATAAATATTAGAAATATGATTTATAATATATTAGAGAGAGTTAATTGTAATTGGTATTTACAAATTAAATGTTGATTTGAATTGGATTCACATTAAACTATTATTTGTAAATACAATTTACATTTTATTTTGGATGTGTGAATATGATTAACAATTTGTCAATGACATTATTAAAATTATGGCACAATAATTTGGAATTATTGTGGTGATTAATTATGAAACAAAAATTGTTGCACATGTGTAATATGTTAAGATATGAGATCTCAACTTTTATGGAATGAAAGCACACCCATTTCCATACAAGGGGGATGACCATGTTCAACTCTCTCAACTTGTGGACGTCCACCCTATTTATGGAAGGTGGGTTGCCTTCCTTCTAATAAATTTCATGTTTATTGCTTTAATAAAATATTGACTTGTATTGATTGATTTTTAATATAGGTAATTTATTATAAAAACAACAATTTATTGTTGTAAATTTATGCAACAAAATCCTGGCCATTGATTGAAAGAACAAATCAATCTCAACCATAACTATTATGTGCACATGGATTGTGATCCACGGACATCCAAAAATATATTAAAGGCATGGTAGACCTAGGCTTTTATGATACAAAACAACACAAACACACACACACACACACACACTCTCTCTCTCTCTCTCCATATTATCTCTCATACATTCGCCCCCCTCTCACTTAATAATATGGCCGTCGATATTGTTGACCAAGAGAATCTCGTAGTTGTCGCTACGTCATTATTCTTCCGAATCAACTGCTTGTGGATATTTCCCATCTTCTTCAGTCCACTCCACTCATGAATAAGATGTCATATTTTTGAGAAGAAATCAGAACAATCCTCGCCTGGATCATCAACTTGAATTGTGGGAAGCACGTGTCTCATCGATGTGCCTGTAAATGTGACCTTCGTTGGATCAGACTTAAGACATGAGAATCTCTTACTTTAGAGATTAACAGTCACAACCATGCTTCAAGAGGTATTCCTTGAACTTGTTTGTGATCTTTACAAAAAGGTTTGAGAAATGTTATTGAAACTTTTGGTTTCATCTCTTTAAAATTTTTTGAATTTCTGCTACCTTGAGCAACTAGTATGACTAGTCGCTCTTGATCGTATATGATGTAATCCTCATGCTTATGTGATGCGCTAACACCTAAACCTAGCCTTCAAGTTGTATCATAGACTTGGTAAAAGGTCTTGGATGTGATCTAAAACCCTAGGGAATAAGTTTTTGTATATGGGATGTGCAGGGACTCGTTGTTTGTGTATAAGATGGATGTTTTCAATCATTTTCTGCTAAGATGAAAAGACAGCTTTTGTGCATTGTTTGTATTAATTTTTTTGATCATAAATGTATTTAGAATGTCTAAATATGTCCCCAAAATCATATCCAAGTGTTGGCACCAAAAGTGCTTGAATAATGATTCGAACTGTTCCCATAATAATGTTGCTTCTGCATGTACTCACATTAGATTTTTCTTACTATTTTTCAGTAATGAAACATGAAATAAATACCATAACTAAGTAGAGAATCAAACCATAAAATCTCTTGACTTTATTTTGCATGATTTTGACTCTGTTTGCTCTTGATATTTCATTTATAGTGGCGATAAGTCAGGTGATGATTATATCGTCAAATATTTTTACTTAATGTGTGTATCATTAAATGTAAATCAAGGAAATTTGGAATTTTCCATGATTTATTGATGCTTAATATTTATGGAGAAAATTGATTAAACATTAACAACCACTGAATGTATGTTTCATGACAAAACCCTAGTTTATCCTACAATAGTTGTAGGACAACTTTTAGATGCAAAATAAAGAACTTGTTGCTTGATATGACTAGAAATTTAGGATCCTTAAAATTATTTTAAATATGCCTAAATCTCTGAGTTATAATATATAGTATAATGTCGATCATCAAAGTTGATCGATAAAACTACAAGTACATTGGCATTATTTTATGTTGTACTTAACCAAAATGGTGAAGGTGTCTAGTCCGGGTATGCTAGCTACGTTTCTTAATTAGCGCCTTGCATGTCAAGGAAATGCTCCCTCCCAACATAACTCGAGTGTACTGGCCAGATCCATTTTTAAGGAAAGAATAATATTAGTAATTCAAGTTGTACGCTAATTACTAAAATACATAATAATACATACTTATTAGGGTATATACTATATAGTAATATCTAGAAAACCCTAATTATTTGTTAGTTGATTGATTGGATTTATAATCGACTTAATATGATTAAATTAATTAGATGCAATTAAATTTAGCACTATATGAATATAGATGTAATTCCCAAGAAGGAAATTGATTATATGAATATGATTCACAATAATAATGAGGATCATGTAAATGACATCCATGGTTTGCCGTCAAGGCAAAGGGTTCTGTTCCCAAGGGTTGTATGCTGGAAACACATGTCTGAAGTGACAACTCCGACATACAAGTGTACATGGATCGGGCTCTTTGCTTCTCGAAAGAGTAAGGTCATATGCGTAGTGACCCCAATATCGGTTCCTCATATCATTAGGGTGATATTGGATTACGCATAGCTATTTCTATTCATGTTGATGATTGATTCAATCAGCAAGTCCATATCACCTTAGGGGTGGTGGTCTTGGATTTTAAAGATCGAATTGGGAAATGCAAGTTGGACTTGCAAAGTGGAATGAATTCTCTCTTCTCTTTATCCTAGCTGCAATTTCTCATATTATTGGGATGTAACAATGGTAAGAAGGAGATCCTAGATCTTACTAGAGATATAATAGTAATTATGTCTCTTACTTCATCTGTGAATAAGGGAATGAACTTTCAGGGTTAACAAGGCAAGACAAGTTTGATATAAAATTCCTAATCAAAGTATAATATGTATTTATGAAAATTATCTTATTCCATACAACCTACATTATACCCACTCAAAATTGCACTCAATAATAACCAGTATAATACCATGGATTGGATGCATGATTAAGATATTGTACCTGCAGTTGGACACATAATGTATGTAGTTGCAATGTGCAAGCTTCCTCATAGTAATGTGGAAAGATGATTAAATTGATAATAGGACAACAACCATGTGTTTGTATGTCTCTATAGTCTTGATCTCTCATCGAATGTTCTTTGAAAGTATCATGTCGATGATGATCATAATTATTGAAAATACTTATAAAACCTAAGAATATTATTTGGCATACATATGTGTACTTGACATTTAATCATGAATGGCTTTGTTCACTACATTATGCAGAATGGTGGCTCGATAAGAGATCATGTACTCAAAATGTTTGAGTACCTTCTTGAACCAAAGTCTTTAAGAGTTAAGATGGATAAAAATATGTTGAGTGTCATAATTCTACTATCTATACTCAAGTATTTCATGAAGATTCATAATATTTATATTGTATGAACTGAATGAAGCATATATAAATGTTGAAATACTCTTATATTGATTTTTTCTAGTTCAACATAAGAGACCCTTTATCTTAAGCAATAATTGTTTATAAATGAAGGAAGTGGAGTGGAAGCAAGGGTCTGACCCAAGTGAGAATGAAAGTCAAAGAGTTGATTGTACTTTTATAACTTCCACACATATGACATCCAAATACTTGGATGAATTCCAATACCACGACAAGCTAATGTATTGATGGTATGACTATCTAGACTATCTGGGATCCTTAGAAAAGGACTCAGATATTGCATCGACATATTATACATCAACATATAATCATTGAAATTGAATTGATTATTAGATAAGATTAGAGATCTGATAGTTGTATCTCCTTCTAATTACACTTGCAAATTGGTTGCACATGTTTTAGAAGACTAAAAAAATTGATCTTAATGTTTAATAATCATCCCCAAGGGAGTTGATGCAATTATTGCAACGATCTCCATTGGATTGATAGACCACATATTTTCAGTGGGAGAGCCCATTGTCTTAGAGAATGACTCTATGACCTAGCCCATTGTCTTAGAGAATGACTCTATGACCTAGATATTAGAATACATTCATTGTTTATTTCTAAACTTTTTAGAAATGGACAAACATTCTGGAACAAACCTATCATAAAGAGTTATGACGAATATATTTCAGATAGTAATCTAACATAAAGAGGACTCCACTAAATTAGATAATTAATGAATGGTTTATTAATATTTTTAAATACTGAAAAATTAAACCTTGGAGGATCAAAAGAAGGATAAAGATCATTTGACAATTATCTAGCATAAAGCCCTAGACATCAAGTTGATTTATAAGATCAATATACCAGTAAGAGATTTAACTTTAGATTGTCTGAAGGTTCAAAATGTGCATACTTGTTGGTGAATATGCATTTCATAATCTTTATTCATTTATGTTAGCTTAAAATCCCTTATAAATCACATATAAACATAATTAAATCTCTGATTTTACTAACCTTAATTCTTGTGTAAATATTGTATATTTCTCACTATTTCAACCTAAAATAAATAAAGAATGATATAAAAGAAAAATAAAGAAAACAAAAGGCTGTATATATGAAATACATACAAGATGACTCTAACCCCGAAAGAAGATAAAGACTTGACCTAGTAGAAAAGGAATAAATAAGGGGAAGTTAAGGCTTAATAACTTAAAAAATCAAGAAAACTAATTTTCACTTATGTGTACTCATGACTTGTATATCACTGTATATATTACATATTTTGTACACTAATTTATTCATCAACAAATCCACTCCATATAAAAATATATTATAATGGAACTTGTACATAAAAATAAGTTGTAAATATGTAAAATAATTGCAAGAAGAATCATTGTATAGTTTGTAAATAACAACACTTTGAAAAAGTCACAAAACTCAACTTGTCAGATTAGTATCTTATCCATAAAAACTCAAAATGAAGCAAACTCACTTTTATTATACTCAAAAATAAATAATCTTATAAATGAAAGTGGTTTCATAAAAATCAGAGTTAATATGCGAAATGTGACTTTTTAGGGTGTTACTGTATATTATGCCTATGTATATTATTTATGTACATTTATTTATCTTTGTATTTTTGCATAAATTGTTATTTTAAATATTTGTATATATTGTATTTGGCTTATGTAAAATTCAAATAAAAATCATAAATTCAAAATAGATAAAAATAAAATCAAATATATATTGTATATGTATCACTATGTATATTGTTAAATTCCCCTATTTATTTATCCTAATAAATAATTTCATTAAAATATAATAAAAATATGTTTAGAATCCTCGTAAAATTTTGTAGAATAATAAACTACTATTGTATATTTGGTATATATACCTATAAATAATATGTTTTATTTATATTAACCTATGTATATAATTTTTTAAAATTATTAAAAATCACCAAAAATGTATTAATTTAATTACTAAAATTTTTTATTTATAAAACTTTTTTATTTGAATTCGTTTTCTATTTCATTGTCATATTTTTCCTTGTTTTGTCATTTTCTACTTTTGTCTTATAGCGAACTAGGTCATGAATGGTTGAACCCGGGTCTGTTGACTCAGGTCAACTCCCCATGCCTCTAGCCCGACAATGTTTTTTCGCTCGTCAGTGATTCTTCTCAATTTTTTCCCAATCAATCTGCCACCTAACTGCGGTCGATTTCTTCTCATTCTTTTAACCTGATTAACCATCTGCATCACCAGTTCATCGGCTCATGCTTTCACGTCTCGGTTCACGTGCATTTTGAATTTCAAAATTACTCATCACCATGCCTGTTTATAGTTCCAAATCTCCAAAAGATCTATCTAATCAGATTTCTGGGAGATTTCTCATCCAAGGCCGAGTTCTAGGGAGAATTGCAGTGACAAGGCATCGCCTCTACAATTGGGAGTATGTTAGATCATCAAGAGGACATGGTCCAGTACATCGTCAGACCCTTCGTCGAAGACGTTGAGTCTCTTTGACCAATGCATCGAATGGAGATAGCAACCTTCGCATGATTATTCGAATGTTCAATTAGATTAGTTTCAGCTTTCTTTTTATTTAAATTACATTCTTAATTCAAGTTAGGGATAAATCCATTCAACACCCTCTTAGATCTGATCTGCTTGATTGAAGCTCCACTATCATCTATTTTCATATCCGAACCCCATAGCACCATCACCTCACCCTTCTTCATCTTCTTCCATTATATGAACCCCTAGGTCATCTCGAAATCTGCAGACACAACTCCCCTTGCGACTACCTATGCCGGAGTCAACTGCTCGCTCATATTTCCTTTGTTTTTTTGATAATAACACTACCGGAGTCCCGTCTCCATGGAAGGGAATTATTTGCTGATGAACATGGCTCAACTGGAGCTGTGATTAGAGATATGGAGTTCCACTTCTAGTCATCGACCACTTAGAGATCCAGAACCTCGATCATTCATCGTCGAGCATTCAAGGCACATCAGATCAACAGAGTGAAGCATCTAGAAGCTTTCCAGACCTGTAGGAGGAACTCTCGTCTAAGATAGGTCGATCTGAGGCTGATTGAAAGTTGTCCACCACCTCACTCTTACGAGTTCTTCAAGAAGTACTTCGCGCCACTGGATCAAGAATGGTCTCACCTAGATTCAATCCGGGACATCGAAAAATCCATAAATACTAATCGTGGATTAAGAATTCCGGATCAGATCTCAAGCGTCCATGTCGCACGTGTCCTCCACCTGCCTCGGTGAATTTTGCATCCCATCTCTTTAGTTACATTTATTTATAAATGTCCCTATAAGGATGCGTGTGAGACTATTGTTGATTAGTTATTTGCATAAGGTAGCCTTTTGTTTTTCTCATTTGGATTTTAGTCCCCAATAAACCTAAACGTGAGTAACACATGTTTTTCTGGCAAATTTGCAATATGAGTCTCGTACATTTGTGTTATTATTTCACCCCAAGACTTAAATATTTGCATAAAAGTCCGTTCCAATGTTGCTCACGGGCGTTGGCATGTGCCTTTAGTGGGAATTTCGTACTTTTCTCATGTATTTTCTTGTTTGATTATTATTTTAATCCTATTTTTTTGCAATTATGCCCCTATGAGTCAGTCTTTTTAATTTTTTGTTAAACATGCTTAGTAAATAGCAAATCATCATTAAAAATTCCATAAAATTTGTCTTAAGCACAAGTTGATCTAGTCTTTCATCCCTAATTTTTGTTTTGCATTTATTTATTTTCATTGTTTTTAACAATTCAAAAACAACAAAATTTTTCCCTCTTTGTGCTAAAAAATTAGTAAAATTTTAAAAAAACTTTCTAAAAATCCCATACAAATTTCTCGTTGCTTGATTTGATTTGTTTTCATTTCTATCCAAATTTCATCTTTAAAATACTGATAAAAACCCAAAAATAGCAAAACATTAAAAACACTAACAAATCATTTTAAATCACATAAATTCTAAAAGAAATTACAAAATTGCTTTCTGGAAACTTTGAAAATCATTCTTTACTTTGATATACATTTACTACATTTTTTATTTTATTTTCTATTTTAAAAATCAAAAAATAATTGATTCAATTTCTGTTTGCATAACTTCTTGTTTTTCATTAATTTGAAATACCTAACAAATCTTAAATTTGTTGAAAAACAAAAAATAGTAGAAAAGCATTAACAATACAAAAATAATTTTCTATTATTTTTTGCATTTTTGAATTTATTTTAAAAAATACAAAAAGTTTTGTTTCTTTTTTCCCGTTATTCTTTTCCTTGTTTTATTATAAAAATTTCTAAAAAGGAAAACAATCCAAAATAAAAAATACAAAAAAAAATAAAAAGATAAAAAAATCCACAAAAAATCAAGGCAGCTTGATTGAAGAATCTTATTTTTATTTCATTGCTTGCCTTCGATTTAAATAACCCTCAGGGATTTGTAGCCTCCCTGAGTTCGATCATGTACGTTATACATGTAAATAAATAGCAAAATTCTCTTTCTTACATTAGCTGCTTGATTGATTGTTGGCTTGAGAAATAAATATTTTTTTATTGAGGGATAATAACGGTTGCATAGAAACTTGTTAATTCAATTAAATTAAACCCCTAGATTTCCCTATTCATCAAATGTCATTGTTTCCAAGGAGGCACGGTGAGGGTAGCTAGGTTCTTCTCCTTTAGCATGCTATTCTAGGATTTTGTGTATACTTCTTTTCTTTTTCTTTTATTTTTGTTTCTTCTTCTATCATTTGTTTCTTGTAAATATCTTTGTCATTTGTTTCTTATTTCTAACTTTAATTTTTTTTTTCATTTATTCATTTTGTTTTTGACTATAATTCTGTCTATATTGTTGTGGATTTGGTTAGTGTTGAGGTGTGGGCACTCATATTGAAGACCGTGTGCCGTGAGGGTGCTTACACAGTTCTTGCATGATCCGATTTGTCAGACACCAAAAGCCCCCCAGATCGAACTTTGGAATTCATTTGAGATCATTTATTCTTGCTTTTCTCATTTAGCTACTTGTCCATATTTGTGTTTGTTTTCTATTTGTATTTCTATTTTCTTTCTTTTATTTTTCTCATATTTTTCATAACTGTGATCTGACATATTTTTGTTTATCTCTTTCTGACGAGGGCCCGACGAATGAGGGCAAAATTCTTAGGAGAACCGGAGCACCCAAGCGAAGAGACAGTGGTTTGTTTCTTCATCGAGAAACAGGAGAGCATAGGAGAGGAAGAAGAAGAAGAAGATTTGGTTGATTTTGTAGAAGAATTTTGTTTATAGATTTTTTGTTTCTGTTTTAGACTTGTATTTCCATCATTATTCTTGTAAAATGTTGTAATTATTCTTTTGTCACTTACCTCTTTTTCTGTTTTTTATAAGGCCGTTATATACCCTTGTGGATTTCTCAGTCTTTTTCACAAAGTGCTAGTACACTTGGGGGAGCTCACCGATTTTTTCCCACCACTTTTATTTTTAATTGTTTCTCATGGGCTTTGTGTTCTTGAGCCCATAGAAGCAGGTTCTATTTCCTTAGATGAGCCATGCAATCGATTAGGTCTAAAGTCCCTAAATAAGAATATCTATTGCTATAGACTAGATCGTAGGATTGGACTTAGTCAAGTTAATTGGTTACTTGCCTGCTAATAGAAGTAACTACTTAGGAATCTTCCCGTGCATCATTTTGGTGAGTTTATTTTTTCTGCCTTTATTTTTAATCCAAGGATCATTTTGTATATAGATTGATGGAGCAAAGTACGGATTTCTTATCTAATGCATGCATCATTGATTTCCATTGCATTGGCTTTTCCGATCTCCTCCCTTGATTTTTTTTTCTCACTTAAGAAATAAATGAATAGGAAAATTCTGCTTGATCGATTTCTTGAAAAATTTAGAAAAAGGGATAACCCAATAAAAAATGGATTGTTAATTATAATTGACCTAAAGCAAACGTAGCAATAAAATCATTAATTTTGGGAGAGTAATCGCATCATTGTTTGATGGTACTTACCTCTATACAGAGTGGGTGAGGACGTACCTTAAGGTTAGAGCCCAAATCCCTGAACTTGTGCCCTATTATCCTATGCATTAGTCTTTGATGCACGGTTGATATGCAAGTACTCGCCTCAGATGCTCGAAAATAGTTTTAGTATGCTTCGCCTCTTATCTCCCTTTGGGCCTAGTATTGAACTTAGAATCTCGAGAAGATGGTTCCATTGTTTGGGTTAGATTTGAGGACGTACGTTGGGCTATAGCGGTGACTCACCTTGTGTGCTTTGTATTAAGTAACTTTTTGTAGATTCACTAAATCTAAAAATTGAGATAAAAGATCGAACTCTTATGGTCCTCGCATTGTGTTTAGTTGGTGAATCAGGGGTTTGTATTATATTTGTTTGTTAGTGTAATGATCCCTTCGTTCCCTTGGCACCTTTTCTTCATTTTCCTTCTTGACTTGACAACATGTTCTCGCATCTTTCATTATGTCATTGAAGATGTCATATTGCAACACTTCTAGTTTGGACTTTGTGAGCTCATTTCACACTCTAGTTCGATCGTTTTCTATTCGGGAAGATTCGCTTCCAGAGTATTCCTCTTTCTCTACATCGTCGGTCTTTTCACATACAAATCTCTTGTTTGAGATTGATTCTAATCTCAAACATTCATTTGATACTCCATCATCTTTGAGGATTGGTCCAGTACTATATACATTTTCAGAGACAGATTTTGAGCACTTGATGCCACTGAAGAACAAGAATCCCATGGCAGAGTAGGGTGAGATCAACAGTACGATGTTAGCTTCTATTTAATCTATTCAGGAACAGTTGTCTTAGTAAGCTGACATCTAGGTCGGATTGAGAGATATGATATTCGAGCTGAGGAATGATATAACAGATAGGAGAGAGGAGGGTGAGAAGAAACTAGAGCTATATGCTAAGCTCACACTTAATGATGCCTATAACCAAGCCACAAGACAGACCAATACATGGATTCATATTCTGCAGTTCATGGGCACTTTGAACTGAAGCCCTTGATTCTTCCTTTACTCCCCATATTTCATGGACACATACATGAGGAACCTGCGTACACCTCCATAAGTTTGACCGTATTTTCAGCAATATACACTACCCTAACATTCCATTAGAGGTAGTGAAGATGACATCTTTTCCATTTAGTTTAATGGACAAGGCATTGCACTAAGTTAATCATCTAGGGAAAGTTTTCACGTCCTGGAAGGAATTGAGGTCAGATTAATTGAGCAAGTTTTATGCTCTAGGATGACTTAACATCATGTGTTCATTGATAACTAACTTTTCCCAGATGTCCCATGTGCCGATTCACGAGGCATGGGAACATTTAAGAGATTTTAGAAGAAGTGCCCCCATCATGATATACCAAAGACAGTCCTTGTACATAACTTCTTTGGGGGTTTGAGCTTAGAAAATCAGAAATTGGCGGACGCTACTAATGGAGGATCCCACTTCAATAAGGATGAGGATTTCCTCTATCAGATTTTTGAGGAGATGGCAGAGAGCTTTGCAGCTATTTCTTATTCACGTGACTTTTAGAAGCACCTTACACCTTCTCCTTCGGTAACCCACAAGGTCATCAACATGAGATCATCTCACGATGTCGATAGAGTGGATAGTGCAGATCTGACCATCATAGGAAATAACCTATCCAAAGTAGATATAATAGATAATCGATCCAAAGAGCCTGAAAAGTTACATGTGATCGACCATAAGACAAAGCAACTGGATAAGTTGGACGAGATTACGAAGCATCTGGAGCTTCTATCAGTATGATTCATTCCTAGCAGAGTACGAATGTCACGACCGATACTTCTACTCCCAAGTAGACTTCTTCCATGACTTCAGCATAACAGGGTACCGAAGCACCATCCACTATTCAACACATTTACTATGTGCAATCCCCATATCAGGTTCCGCAACATTCACCTTTAGTATTTATTGCACTATACCAACAAGCGCATCCCTGCATTTCTAAGCAACAGTTTCCACCTCCACCTCTTATTTAGGAGGTGAATGACATTTGGTTTGAGCAAGAGCGCATCCATCCTCGTCCATCAGGACAAGGTCAGTTGAGTTCCTAGCTAAGTTAGAGGCCCGCCAACCATTTTTAGGGAGGGATATTACAGCCCCACGACCAGCAAGTACCACCTCATTTTTTGTCCCCACCACACTTCCAAAGTTGAAGACAAGGATAGCAGCAGATGCAGCCTGCGTACCCTCATTAGCCTTATTTTCGCAACAACCTACATAGTTTTTGCACCTTCTTCCTCCTTATACGTTTTAGCCAAAGTTTGCATATTATAGGTATAAGCAGCCTCCATAGTACCAGTCTCAGCGACGACCAATATTTGAGCAGCTAGAGGCACCACGAACCTAACATTAGATCATACTACACTCTTGATGAAGAACATGAATGATTTGACTCAAAGGCTTGACGACTTGACCACCACAAAGACATTGATACCGACCCAGGTCGAAGCCAATACCAACAACTTCAAACATAAGGAGTAGGTATCCCTAGACCCATCCACCCCCAAGATAGGTATAGCCCTTGATTTTACTTGTTTATCCTACACCATTCATCTCAGGAGTGGTAGGAGATTGCAACCACCGGCACAACAGATGGGATTGGGAGGTAGATACACTAATTGAGCTACATCGACTAATGTTGAGAAGAGATCTAGTGATGCAAAACCAGAGCATGGAGGATCACTGCCACATTCTACTCCTTCACCACCATCATTATCCAGAAAAGCCAAAAAGATAATAAAGGATGATGCATTACCGGGTCAGCCACGAAGGAGAACACACCTGTCGCAGAGTCTTTTTCAACACCAGCAATGGTTTAGTTTTACCGTTTTCTTCTTCTACTCCTATATTGGATGACATTGTATAGACTATTTTTTGATCATCTACATGTTCATGATAACTCTGATTTGAAGAAGATAAATGAGCAGTTTGATGTTTCTTCTGATTCTGTTAAAAAATTCAAAAATTTAAAATATTATCTGATCCTAGAGTAGCAGAAATACTTTAAACATCTTTTAGAGATGCCACTCCTTATGGCCATGGAGTACATGCCTGTAGCTAAAAAGGGATTAAAAGAAGCATGTACTCAAAAGCATCAGCCAAATAAAAATAGACAAAAGAAAATAGAGAAGCACATATTGGCAATGGCCATAGTTCATGCCATCAGCAATCTCCCGCCCAAAAGGAAAGATAAGGGAGCACCTCACATCCGTTGCTGGATTTTTAATCAAGAGTTTAATCGTACTCTACTCGATAGTAAATCCTTCATTAATCTCATGCCATCCATGCTACTCATCGAGTTTGGGTTGGGGCTCTAAGATCCACTACGATGATCCTTCAGTTTGCTGGTCGATTAATCAAGAGGCTAAGGGGCATTCTCAAGGAAGTGATCATGACGGTGTAAGGAATGAGATTCTCGATTGATTTGGTTGTCATGGATATGTATACCTCTGCACCATTACTCCATACCCCGATCATACTTGGTTTGTCGTTCCTTTGAATAGACTAAGCACTAGTTGATTATGGTACTGAACAGATAACCTTTCACTTCCTCATTGACAAGGTTAAGATAGAGACGATCTTATATACAAATCCATCGCTGGGAGATAATAATAGCATATTCCGAGGACTGTGATTTTCTTGCTGAGTTTCAAGATACATATCTTTTCACATATTTCATGGACACCTAGGAGTTCCTTTCCCATAAGGAACCTCTGGAAAGCACAATCGACATCAACTCCCTTATTGATTATTCTGAGTTGTCAGTTGATGGATCATTTGCGATGTTTTTTGAAGATTAGTCTGAGTTACTTTCGGAGGTACATTTTGATATACCTGAGATACTTTCTTCAAAGATTACTGATGATATACCACTTGTTGAGATATCTGAGATTTTTATTGATGAATTTTCTGAGATCTTTGAGCAACCTAATGAGACAACCCTTTCTGAGTAGAGATTATTCATTTTCGATCTTTCTAAGACATTTTTTTGAGCCTATAGTCAATGATGGACAGTTCACACAGTTTAGATCATTAACCTTCTACCAGTGTAGTTTGAAGAGGTTGTTGTAGAGAAGATTCTGACATCACATGAGCTCAAAGTTTTATCCCCAACACTACAGTATGCCTTCCTAGTGGGTGCACCACAAATGTTTTCGGTCATCATCAGTTCGCAGTTGACCGACGATCAGGAATCTCGCATGCTATAGGTTCTTGAAGGAAATCGCAAGGCTATAGGCTGGAATATTTTGGATATCCATGGGATTAGTCTAGCCTTGTGCTCGCATCATATCTACTTAGAGGATAACAACAAACCAACCCATGAGTGTCAGTGTTGTTTAAATTCTAATCTCTGGGATGTTCTCATGAAGGAGATAAGGAAATAGTGAGATGTTGGCTTTATTAGTCATGAATAAATCCGGTATTAAAATCATGATGAATGACCATGACGAGGAAATTCGGACTCATGTACCCACGTCATGGCATGTTTGTATAGATTACGGGTGTTTGGTCTCGGCAACAAAGAAAGATCACTTTCCACTGTCTTTTATTGATCAGATTATTGAGAGGTTAGCATAGAAGGAGTTCTTTTGTTTCTTGGATGGGTACTCAAGATATCACAAGATTGCAATCGCTCCTGAGGATCTGGAGAAAACTACTTTACTTGCCCGTTTGGCACCTACACCTTTAGATGGATGCCCTTTGGATTGCTAATGCCCCTGCTACATTCCAGAGGTGTATGTTTATCGTTTTTGCTGACATGGTAGGTAGTTTCCACGAGGTCTTCATAGATGATTTATCGATCTATGGGGATAGTTTTGACACATGTCTTACTCAGTTAGACAAAGTACATTAGCATTGTTGTTAGGTGAACTTAGTGCTCTCATGGAAGAAGAGTCACTTTATGGTTACTAATGGAATTGTATCGGGCCACATCATCTCCAAACATGGTATGGAGGTTGATTCATCTAAGATCAATGTGATCTCCAAGTTAGAGCCCCTGCAAAATTTGAAGCAGTTGAGGTCATTCCTTGGTCATGTTGGATTTTATTAATGATTCTTAGGGACTTTAGCAAGATCGCCTGGCCTTTGACTGAACTTCTATGAAAGGGGAATGAGTTTAGTATTGATGAGAAATTCATCCTTGCACTTCATCAGATGAAAGACATTGTTACTAGAGCTCCCATCCTTTAGATACCTAATTGCTCTCTCCCCTTTGAGATCATGATAGACGCGTCTGACTACGTAGTTGAAGTTGTTTAGGGAAGGGAAGAGATGGGATACCATTTACCATTCACTATGCTAGCATGACTCTGGATGAAGAACTTTGTAATTATACAGTTACAGAGGAGATGTTAGTAGTGGTGTTTGCTTTTGAGAAATTGCGCTCATACCTACTTTGTTCACATGTCATTGTATACATGGATCACACTTCCATATGGTACTTACAGGTAAAGAAGGATGCCAAACAACACCTTATTAGATGGATCCTTCTTCTCCAATATTTTTATTTAGAGATTCGAGATCAACCTGGAGTGAAAAATGTTGTGGCATATCACCTTTCTCGGATTATAGATGCGGAGTCCTCTAAGCAGTTAACACTTTTGATTTCTGAGACCTTCCAGATGATGCTATCTTGTATGTTGCCTCGCTCCCATGGTATGCTGGTGTTGTGAACTATCTTGTTTCCAAAAATGTTCCACAAGATTGGTCGAAGCACAAGGTAGATAGATTCCTATCAAAGATTCATTTTTACAGTGGTAGGATCAATACCTATTTTGTGAGGGAATGGACTATATCTGGAGGAGGAGCATTCCTCAAGAGGAATACACCAGAGAATTAACATAGATTAGAGCCTAGTGGGTATCATTTTGGGAAGCACACTGTAGAAAAGGTTTTATAATACAGCCTATGGTGGTAGACTCTATTTAAGGATTCCACAAATTATATTCAAGGTTGTACTAATTGTCAGAAAATGGGAGGAACCGTCGGTTCCAAAGATACCATGACTCTGAGGTATATTCAAATTTCAGATGTTTTTTATGCTTGGGGCATATAACTCATGGGCTCATTTCCTGATAGTAAGGGATTTTAATACTTCCAACTTGTATGGATTATGATAGTCATTGGGTGGAGGTTGTCCCCACACGATATGTTGATAATGATATGGTTTGTTCCATTTTCAAGGACAACATTATTGCACTATTCAGAATTTTCAAAATACTCATTTCATATGGGAGAAGCCATTTAATTAATAAAGAGGTCAGAAAGCTTGTGAAGGAGTACGCCATTGATAATAGAGATGCGTCTCCTTACACACATATACTAATGGCTTGGTTGAGATTTCAAATAGGGAGATCAAGATGATACTTCATAAACATGTACATCTAGATAGGAAGAACTGGTCCCAGATGCTTGACTCAGTTCTATGGGCTTATCGGATAGCGTACAAGCCTCCATTGGGCATATATCCGTCTAGATTGGTTTATGGAAAGCATTACCACTTGCGAGTTGAGACGATTCACAAATCTTTATAAGCACTTTATGTATGTAATTTGAACTATGAGAGAGCATGCAAGAGTAGGAAATTGGATTGAACATATTACTGGAATTCTGAGATTTCTCCTATGACAACTCACTCATGTATAAGGAGAACGTCAAGCATTGGCACGATTGACACATCAGAAGAGAGACTTTCAGCCCTGATCAGAAAGTTTGGTTATTTGATGCGGAATTGAAGTTGTTTCCAGGAAAACTTAAAAGCAAATGGTCACCGTTCATTGTTAGAGTTGTGCGTGACAATGGTAGTACTTTCATATAAGGGTTGTCATTTTACACACAACAATTTGTTGTGAACGGACAGTTGCTGAAGCTATATCTAGATCATGACACATTCTTGTCTGTGGTAGATTCCATTCATTTGGTATCGGACGATGATTCTTTGACATCTTTTGCATCTGATACATGAGCTGATATTCTCTTATATGTATCCTTTCTTTTTATTCTTTCTTCTTTTATTTTTTCATTCACCTATTTCCATGTGTGTGCTACACTTACGATGTACTATATCCTAAGTATAGAGGAGGAGAATGCCTTGAGGTGTTCTTTCTTTTCAGTTCATCACACATGTTGTTTTTGCCAATACTAAGAGACCCTTACCCTAAGTATAGGGGGAGTGATGTCGTTCATTTCGTTCGTCTTTTGCCTTTTTTATTCTTTTTATTCTTTTATTCCTGTGCTTGTCCTTCAACTGGTTCATAATATTTTTCAATACTTAGGGATTTTTTATACTAAGTATGATTGTACATTATTTTCCTCGATTTTCCTTGCTTTTAATTTTTCCATACTTAGGATTATTTTATCCTAAGTATAGGGGGATAACCCACATCTATTCTTGTTATTTTCTAATTTCGTTGTTGTATATATTCTTTTCACTTTTTTAAATATAGCACGAGTTTTGTCTTTCTTTGTTGCTTCTTGGTCACTATGAGGACATAGTTTGAGCGACGTAAAGGAGGTATAGTTTATATTGTATATATACTTTAGCCATAACTAGTATTTTTTTTAATAATTTGGCTACTATTAGAAAAAAAACAAGAAATTTTGAAAAATGATTTGCAAAATGATATGCAAAAATCTTTTGTAAAAAGTTCAAAAAAATTGTTTTCTAAAATATTTTGTAAAAACTTTTGTAAAATTGTTTGTATACTATTTGTAAAATATTTGTAAAAACTATTGTAAAATTATTTTTGTACAATTATTTTTAAAATTGTTTGCAATTTTTTTGTTTGTAAAATTATTTGTAAATTATATTTGTATCAAAATTATGTATATTCTACAAAATGTATGTAAAATATTTGGAAATAAAATGTTTGCACAAACCTGTGTGCGAATTTGTTTGTAAAATGATTTGTATAATATTTGTAAAATAGTTTGAAAAGGATTTGTAAAACATTTTTGTAAAGTCATTTGTAAAATAATTTATAAATACTAGCAAATATTTTGTATAATGATTTGAAAAGGTTTGTAAAATTTTTGTAAAATTATTTTGTCACGTGGGATATAAATTATGGGATGTATCTATTTGTTGTAAAATCCACATTTGTATAAAATATGTAATTACTTCTATTTATGTAAATAAAACTATTTGTTGTATATAAAATTCTTTTATAATTTTTTCTATAAAATTTTGTAAATAAAATCCTCTTATAAAATAAAATCTTGTATAAAATGTACATAATCCTTGTAAATAAACTTGTATAAAATCCTTGTAAATATGTACACATACCTTTTTAAACTTGATGAATAGATTCAATCCAATTACTCTTTTCTTTTCTTTTCTTTCAAAAAAAATGTTCTTTTCTTTTCTTTAAAGAAAAGGATAGAAGTTTTTGTTGCATTTGCATGTGCATTTTTTAGAATGGTATTGACATTTAAATCAGTTTGGAATAAAATCTATGATAGATTCTCTGGTAGGAACTTAATCCACATAATTTCAAAGGAATCTTATAGTAACTGGAGTTAGGGATTTCCGATGAAGTGACTTAATTCTTTGAGCTCGTAAGGCTATGTTCACATGTCATCTTGAATGGACTAACTAAAATATCTAACAACACACACATGACCCTTTTAGATATTGAATTAACATGGACAAGCACTCTACATATAGCTCAACATGGATGAGGTGGTGAGGAGGAAGAATCCTTTAGCTTGGGAAAATGCGCGAGTGGAAACATTCACGATCACAATAAGTGGCCATTGTGTCTCAACCTAGTCTATTGGCGCTGACGTCTAACAACGGGATGTTGTGGGTTGTAGTAGAGCTTTAAAAAGAGGGATAGTCTACTAGCTCAAGAAGAAAAACTCCTTATTACGTGCTGCACCTTTTCATATATGTTGAAAAAAGAAAAAAAGCAAGGCATATGTTTCAAAGTCTTGTATTAAGGAAGCCTTGCAATGGAGACTTGGCTACACCGGTCAAAGCTCCAAGGATATGTGGCCACACTGGCCACAACCAATTCTCTTCTCTTCCCCCACTTCTTGAGATCGTTGTACTTAAACTTAGAAGGGAATACCTCTCTCGTCGAGGAAAGAGTAGCTAGACTGGGGTATTAGGTTACCTTGTTAGAGAGGTTGTTTCTTTGTCATTCCTAAGGTGTGGAGCTATATTTCACTTACACGGTACAAGTAAAGATTCGTAGTCGTAAGAGTTTGCATATGTAGACTTCTTCAGACCTAGCTATTGAGGTGACCAGAACATATAATTGTGGAACTTGAGTGTTGTTGAGTCTTGAATCCTATTCCCAATAAGGTTTTGCCAAACTAATAATCCAAAGGTCTAACTGAGCTCCATACTTCGATTTTAGGAAGAAAACTTTAATAATCAATAGTTTTCTAAGTTCTTTATTTTTCATTTATTCTTTTCATTTTTATTTTAATCACTTATTCTTCAAATAAGTGTTTTCAAAGGTAAAGCATAGGGGGATGATGCATATGCATTTCATCATCTTTATTCATTTATTTAGCTTAAAATCCCTTATAAAGCATCTGTAGATATTAATAAATCTCTCCTTTTACTAACATTAGTTCTAATATAAATATTGTATATTTATCACTCTTTTAACCTAAAATAAATAAAGAAAGAAATAAAGAAAAAAATATTGTATATATGAAATAAATACATGTTGACTCTAATCCCGAGAGAAAGTCAAGACTTGACCTGATTGACAAGGAATAAAGTAGGGGGATATAAGGCCTAATAAACTGAATAATCAAGACAACCAATCTTCACTTGTGTGTACTCATCACTTGTATATCATTGTATATATTTTATTTTTTGTACACTAATTTATTCATGACCAAATTCACTAAAAATAAAATTGTTTTCTTCTTGGAACTTATACATAAAAATAAGTTGTAAATATTAAAAATAAATGTAATAAGAATCATTGTAGAATTTGTAAATAACAACACTTAGAAAAAGCCACAGAACTCAACTTGTAAGATCAACATCTTCTCCATAGAAACTCAAAATGAAGCAAACTAACTTTTATTGTACTCGAAATTAAATAATCTTAAAAAATTAGAGTTAAGATGCGAAATATGGCTTTTTGGGATGCTAATATATCTTATACCTATGTATATTATTTATGTATATTTATTTTCTTTGTATTTTTGTATAATTGTATTTTCAGCTATTTGTATATATTGTAATTGACTTATGTAAAATTAAAATAGAAATTACAAAATAATAAATAAATAAAAATAAAATCATGAATATATTTTATATGTATCACTATGTATATTGTTAAAAATCCCTATTTATTTATCATAATATATAGTTTCATAAAAGTAAAATAAGAATCGCGTTAAAATCCCTTAAAAATGTTGTAAAATAATAAAGAACTAAACTTTATGTATATTTGTAAAATTGATGTGTTAAAAATCATGGTGTTGTATATATATGCATATATACATATGTATAAAATGTTTTATTTATATTAACCTATGTATATTTATTTAAATTATTAAAAATCACCAAAAATAAGCTAATTTAACTACTAATAATTTTTAAACTTTTTTATTTTAAATCATTTTCTATTTTATTTTCATTTTTTCCTTGTTGTCATTTTCTACTTTTGTGTTGTAGTGAACTGGGTCCGGATTGGTTGAACTCGGGTCTGTTGACCCAGGTGAACTCCCCAATTCTTTAGCCCATCCACATTTTTTGCTCGTTGATGATTCTTCTCCATTTTTTCTCAGTCAATCTTCCACCTAACTGCGCCTGATTTCTTCTCCACTATTTTAGCTTGATTAAACGTCTCCACCTCCAGATCATCGACTCCTTCTTTCACGGCTCGGTTCACGTTCATTTTGAATTTCAAAACTCATCATTACCACGCCTATTTATAGTTCCAAATCTCCAGATGCTTTGGTTTATTGGTTTTCCTAGAGATTTCTCGCTCGAGGCTAAGTTCTAGGGAGTGTTGTAGTAATAGGGCATCTCCTCTACAGCTGGGAGTGCGTAGATCAGCAAGAGGACACGATTCAGTATGTTGCCAGACCCTTTATCGGAGATGTTGAGTCTCATCGACCACCGCATCGAATCGAGAAAGCGAACTTCACACGATCATTAAGAGTTTAAATTAGATTAATTTCAGCTTCTTTTTGTTTCATTTGTGTTCTTAGTTCAAGTTACGGATATATCCATTAATCACATCTCTTAGCTCTGATCTACTTGATCGGAGCTCCATTATCATCTATTTTCGAATCTGAACTCCGTCACACCATCACCTCACCCTTCTTCATCTTATTCCATCATCTGAACCACCATGTCATCTTGAATCTGTAGACCCAACTCCCCTTCTTACCCCCTAAACCGTAGTCAACCGCCAACTCATATTTCCATTGTTTTGCTGATAATAACATTGCTGGAGTCTCATCTCCAAGCAAGGGAATTCTTTGGAGGTGAACATGGCTCAACTGGAGTTGAGATTAGAGATCTGGAGTTCCATTTCCAGTCGTCGACCACCTAGAGCTCTAGAACCTCGATCATTCATTGTCAAACCTTTAAGGTACATCAGATCAACGGAGCAAAGCATCTGGAAGCTAGCCAGACCTGTAGATGAGCTCTCATCCAAGATCGATCAATCTAAGGTCGATTAAAAGTCGCCCAACACCTCACTCTTATGAGTTATTTCAGAGGTACTCCATGCCTTTGGATTGAGAACGGTGTCACCCAGATTCAATCTAGGACATCGAAAAAGCATCAAATCTCAGTCGTGGATCAAGCCTTCCAGATCAAATCTCAAGTGTCTATGTTGCACGTGTCCTACAATTGCCTCGTTGAATTTTGCATCCCATCTCTTTTGTTTATTTTATTCACAAAAAAGTCGCTCTAGTGATGCATGTCAGACTAAATCTGATTGGTTATTTGCATAAGGTACCTTTTTTATTTTCTCATTTGCATTTTAGTCCCTTGTGAACTAATAAGTGAGCGTAGCACATGTTCTCTAGAAAGTTTACAATATGAGTACCACACATTTGTGTTATTATTTCTCCCCTGAGACTTAAATAATTGCATAAAAGTTCATGCCATAACGACTCATTGTGTTGGCACTCGCCATTAGAGGGAATTTTCCACTTTTTGTCCCGTATTTTCTTATTTGGTTATTTTTTAATCCTAAAAATAAAATCGTTCGCATTTATGCCTTTGTGAGTTAGTCTTCTTAATTATTTAATAAACATGCTTAACAAATAGCAAATTATCATTAAAAATTACATAAAATTTTCTTAAGTGCCTTCTAATCTGGTCTTTCATCCCTATTTTTCATGTTTTAATTATTTCCAGTACTTTTAATAATGCAAAAACCATAAAGAATTTCCCTATTTATGCTAGGAAATAATTAAAAAATATAAAATCTTTCCAAAAAGTCTCTAAAAATTTCCAGTTGCTTGATGTAATTTGTTTTAATTTTTATCCAAATTTCATCTTCAAATTCCTCATGAAAATTAAAAAATAGCAAACATTAGAAACACTAAAAAATCATATTAAATCACAGAAAATAAAAAATTTCACAGAATTGCTTTCTCGAAAATTTGAAAAAATCACTTTGCTTATGTATATATTTCCTCGATTTTTATTTTATTTCCTATTTTAAAAATCCAAAAATAATTGTTGCATTTTTTATTTTCTAATTTCTTGATTTTAATTAATTTGAAAGCCCTAAAAAATCTGAAAATTCTCAAAAAAAATCAAAAAACAGTGGAAAAGCATCAAAAACACAAAAATAATTTTCTTTTAATTTTCTACATATTTAAAAAATACAGAAAGGTTTGTTTCTACATTACCATTATTCTTTTCCTTGTTTTGTATTAAAATTTTAAAAAGGAAAATATTTGAAAAAATCAAAATCCATAAAAATTTAAAAAGATAAAATATTCCACAAAACCTAGGTAGTTTGATTAAAGAATCATTCTTTTTATTTCATTTCTTGCCATTTATTTCAATAATTATCAGGATTTGTAGCTTCCCTGAGTTCCATCCTCCACATTATACAGGTAAATAAATAACAAAATTCTCTTACTTACATTGACTGCTTGATTGATTCTTGGTTTGAGAAATAAATAAAATTTCTATGATGGGATAATTAAGGTTGCATTAACACTTGAAAAATCAATTAAATTAAACCCCTGGATTTCAATGTTCGACACTTGTGAACAGTGTATTCAAATTAAAATGTCCAATGCACCCTTCTCAAGAATGGTGTAAGATGCCAAGGTATTCAAGATCTCATACATATTGATGTATGTGGATAATCTATATCATAATAAAAATTAATGATATATGATATCAATTGATGATTATTTGTGATATGGATCTCTTCCCTTCACCTTAGAAACCTTTGAAATCTTCAAATATGTCATAATTTTGGTTTAGAACATAATTTTGAAGGAAGATGAAATAAATTTGATCTAGCCAAGGTAGCAAGTTTCTATTAGATGAATTCAGGGAATACCTTTTAGAGAAAGGAATATCATTCATATCTCACTCCTCCTAATACACCTAAACTCAATAGAGTTGTAGGAGATGAAATTGGATCATGTGTGATATGATTTTATCAATGATGGATATTAGCATAATTACCTCAGTTTCTAAGTATATATGTAGAAGAGACTGCAATATATATACTTAATAAGATTTCTTGCAAATCTAAACCAAAAAACCCTCATAAGCTACGGTATTTAACATAGCCTAAGGTTGGACACTTGAGGATTTAGGGTTGTTTGGTCCGTAACCATGTCTTGGATGCAAGTAACCTGAAATATAGCACCAGAGAGTGCTACTTCATTAGGAAAATAAAGGATGGTATTGGATATCTACCTTACGACCTCAAGATTCTTAATAGATTTCATCTATAAGAATTTGATTCTAAGAGGATGACTTTCTTGAGATTCAAGATATGAATGAAGTAGAGGGACTCATAGAATCCTAGGAGAATAATGAGGCTCCTAGAATTGAAAATTGAAAGGACGATTAAGGATGAAACACTCATACATCTTCAAATAAGTTTAAGGGTGGATTCTGTGTGTTGGTTAAGTCTGACAATGACACGACTTCATACGATGAAGCTTCTGAAGATGATGGCTTGGAAAGATGGATGTTAGCAATAAATTCTGATGTAGACTTCAAACACAAATGTGTATGGACCCTCAGGGATCCACCTATAGGGGTCAAACCTATTGGGTGCAAATGGATCTTCAAGAGCAAGAGGGATCCTGAAGAGAAGGTAGAGACCTTTAAAGCACAGTTTGTAGCCAGGAGCTACACATGAAGAGAAGACATCGATACCGATGAGACTTTCCCTTCATTGACAATTCTTATGACCATCTAAATATTGCTAACAAAAGCTACACAACTTGACAATGACATCTAGAAGATGGTAGTCAAGATTCCATTCCTCGATGAATACCTCAACAAGGATATTAATATGAAGTAGCCCCAGGGCTTCATAGTTGAGAAAGGCAAGGTGTGAAAGCTGAAGAACTCCATCTATGGTCTTACATAAGCTTCTTGTAATTGGAACATCAGATCTGTTGAAGTTATAAATGTTATTATTTCTTACAGAATATTGATGAACTGCGTGAAGCTTAATGGAAATGTTATTGTGTTCATCATGCTAAATTTAGATAAAATGCTAGTTATTTCGATTGATATAAGGATGATAGCAAGTGTTTTATAATCCGGTTGTTTTGTACCTTGAGATGAAAGATTTCAAGGATACCTCTTAGATCTTTGTTATGAAGATATTCAGAAGCAAAGGGAAGAGGGTATTCATACTGTCACATTAGTGGTACACCTTGGACATGTTCCATTTTTTTGGAAAATCCCAAGGAAGGCTTCCTTCCCTTAAGATATGGTACTGACCTGTCTTAAGGGTTAGCACCTCAAAGAGTTGAGGAAGTGAATGCTAAAGTCACTTGCCCTTGTACATTGGTTACTAGAAGCCTATTGTGTGCTATATGTATACAAAAGTTAGATGTCTATCATGAAGTTGGAATACTAAACTATTACTAATCCTACTATGGAGGTAAAACACTTGATCGAAGTAATAACACTATCTTTAAAAATGAAAAGACTTTTTGAGATAGTGATCTCAAAGTATTATCTTCGAGAACATAAGACTTTATAGATAGTGACCTAAAAGGTCTTAACTGTAGATGCCTTATAAGACATAAGACTGGGTATTATTCTAAGGAGATAGAGATCTCCAGGTATAAGGGTATTCTAACAAGGACAATGGAACTTTCTACTTGTTATAATAATTATTGAGTTTTAGAGTCAAAGACACTAGAACTGATTTAACAAGATTGAGTATAGGTTGTATATGATGCAACTTTCGCATTGGATGCGAGCATTGTTACTAGGAGATATGCAAGTACCGTAAAAGGATTTGGCATAGTCTCTTAGGAATAGAGTCACCAGTTAGCTTACTAATCTATTTTTCTAAATATTTATGATTAGCACTTGAGTGTGGGTTTAATGATCTCCTATTAATCGCTCTTTGAGCTAGTGGGAGATTGATGGACATGTGAGCCCACGGTGAGCCATTATGCATAAATGTTATTGCAAATCATTCCTTGATCTGAAATGAAGAATAACTAATTTGCATTATAGGTACCTTGTACAATTAGAGTTATGTACCAAGTCCATATTAATGATCATACAACTATTAATTCAATGGTTGAATCATAGAGGTTGGTGCTTATATGGCATCTAAAGAGTTAGATTAAGGACTGATCAAGCATCATCAAATGATTGTTAAGAGATAATCTCCAACCAAAGAAGAGGTGGCAATTCTTCTCTAATGGTTTATATCTAACCAACCTCTCGATGCAGGTCCTCTGCATAGGAATCGAGATTCGTAGGTCTTAGATAAGTTAGGTCAAAGATTTGACTTAAAAAGATCAAGATAACCAAAACCTATGTCGTGTACTGTCAAGATATAGGCATGCATCCTCTGACATGAGATAAATGTGTTTCTATATGCCTATGTACATTTTGTAGATCAATAGGTTGATGGCCTATTAAAGGTCTATACACTTGCGAGCTGGTATGCATACAAGAGCATATGAGTAATACTATCTCTCAAAAGGATCATACAGGTTTATTATAGAATTGGAAGACATGAGTTCACTCATGAGATATTGAGGTCAAAATCTGTGCACAGTTGTCTCGCTTTGGAAGCTTGACTGAATTTGTAGGTTTGATATATGCTTTTAGAAAGTATATGATCAATACCTGAGTATGATATATGCTTTTGGAAAGTATGTGATCGATATCAAGTATCAATGGTCAAATGAGAAACTTAATGATAAAATCAGGAAGAAGACAATCTAAAAGTGAACCAAAACTCCGAGTTTATTCTAGGTCTTCCATTATGTAGGATGTATGGGTATTAAGAATACTCGAGGGTGATGTGGTCGTAATTGATTGTATAACCATGACACCTCCATTCCGAGGGAGTAATGAAATAGGTTTGAAATTTAGTGAATCCTAAAATAGAGAAGCAATCAGATCTTAGTCCAAATGTTGGACATTGATATGAATATGATTTAGATGCAAAGAGAAGATCAGAATTACGACTTTGATTTAATTAAACATCTTTGAGAGGTCCCTTGATCTGGATTTGAGATATGACCTCAATATCCAAGTCACTATACATGGAATGTACAATCACCATGTCCTTATCTCCAAGTATCCGCAAAGAAAGCACATTATTCATGAAAGAGTTCAAGAATAGTTTTATTGTTAATAATGTATCTGATCATTGAGAAATAATGATAATTATATGTGATTTATTTATTATGAATAATATAAATGTGATTAATATTATTTGTACACATGAGAATGGACATCCAAGTTAATTAAATATGATTTAATTATAAAGGATATGAATAATGTGGATATCACTATCCATATTATCATAAAATATTATAAACGAGATTTATAATATATTAAAGAGAATTAATTGTAAATGATATTTACAAATTAAATGTTTATGTGAATTGGATTCACATTGGACAAATAATTGTAAATACAATTTACCTTTTATTTTGGATATGTGAATATAACTCACAATTTGTCAACGGCGTGATTGAAATTATCATAAAATGATTTGGAATTATTTTTGTGAATTATTATGAAACAAATGTTGTTGCACATGTGTAATATATGTTGAGATATGAAATCTCAAGTTTTAAGGAATGAAAAAGGCGAAGGATATGGACGAATCCTTAAGCGCATCGTGGAAGCATGACGATCACATCATATACGATCGAGAGCGAGTAGTTGCAGTAGTTTATTGGTGCAACGAAATTTTAAAAAAATTAACGATAAAACCACATGATCCAAGAACACTTCTTGGATCGTTTCATCTTATAGTGTGGTTGTGATCGGGCCTCTAAAAGAAGAGACCTCCTGTCTCAAATCTGATCTGTCGGAGGAGATGTTTGCGAGTGCAGAGATGTGCTTTTAGCAATCCAAGTTTTTATCCAAGCAATAGATCTCCTAATATCGTCCCATGGGATCGAATGCCTTCTTCATGAGCGAGACACACCAAAGAAGACAAAGACCAAAGAGTCGTCGAAGCAGCAGCACAACGACGATGCGACGATGGAGGCGACCTTCTCTCTATGAGAGTAGTGGACGACCACTCAAAGAGAAGGAGAAGGCTTGGCATGAGAATGAGAGAGAGAGAGAGTTGTCGTAATCATTTTCCAAAAATCTAGGGGCGCCACTTCTTATATAGGGTTTTGGGAGTCCATGGATCTCAATCCATGGACAATACAAAATCAATGGATGAGATTGATTTGTGTTTCTTTCAATGGCCTTGATGATGTGGTAAAAACACAATAATAATTAATTTATGTTATTTAATAAATAAATATAACTAATTTCAAATCAAATTAATTATTTAATGTTGGATATAATGAGAATATTGACCATAACCCCTAAAGGGGGGGCACCCTACTCCTATTGGAGATTGGTGGTCGTCCACCCTCCCGAGGTGGAATAGGATTGTGTCCTCAATATCTTATCAGATCTCATTATATCAAGATATCTCCAATATTTACAACAATACTGTAAATTATTTCATAAAAATAATCCATAATTACCTTGTGAATATTGCAATCTTGCCATTGGAAAAATGTGAATCGCATTCACATCCCTGAACAAAATGTAAATTATATTTTTAATCAATCATCCAATGTGAATTTAATTAACATCAATAATAAATTAACAAATATAAATATCAATAGTCTCTCTCTAATATACTATAAATCACATTTATAATATATATGAATAATTGGATAGTACTATCAACATTATTCATATCCATAACAATTAAATCATATTTCATTTTATTGGATTATCATTCTCATGCATTCAAACAATATGAATCGAATTCATATTATTCATGATAATTAAATCACATTTAGTTATTCATTTCTCAATGCAAAGATATAATTCAACAATGGAATTATTCTTTAACTCTTTCATGAATAATGTGTTTTCTTCGCGGATAGTTAGAGATAAAGACAGGGTGATTGTACGTTCCACATAGAGTGACTAGGATATTGAGATCACATCTCAAATCATGATATCATGGACCTCTCATAGATGGTTTGTTTAATTGAGGCCGTAAATCTAATCTTCTCATTGCATCTAAATCTCATTCAGATCAATGTCTAACACTTGGACCAAGATCAGATTACTTCTCTACTAAGAGGAGTCACTAAAATCCAGGCATGTTTCATCATTCCTCGAAATGGAAGCATCATGGTTATACAATCATTTATGATCACAACACCCTCAGGTATTCCTAATACCTATACATCCTGCATACTGGAAGACCTATGATAAACCCGAAGATATAGATCAATTTCACGTTGTCATCTTTAGGGTTTCATCATAAAGTTTCTCATTCTTGGTCATTGGGAGTTGGCATCAAACATATGCTTTCCAAAAGCATATATCATACCTTCAAATTCTTGTCATGCTTTCAAAGCACGATCACCATGCATGGAATTTGATCAGTCCCAATACCTCATGAGTGGGCTCATGTCTTCTGGTTCACAAGTAAACCTGTATATCCCTTTGAGAGATTGTATTACTCATATGCCCTCATATGCACACCAGCTCGCCGGTGTATAGAGCTTGGTTAGGTCATCAACCTATTGGTCTGCCTAATGTACATAATTAAACATATAGTAAGGCATATGTCTCCGGTAAGAGGATGTGTGCCTAAGTCACGACAGCATACGATATAGGACTTTGGTTATCTCAATCTCGTTAATTCAACTATTTGACCTAACTAATTTGAAACTTCTGAATTTCTTTTCCCATGTAGCGGACTTTCATCAAGAGGTTGGTTAGATATCAACCTAATGAGAAAGGATTGACATCACCTACTCAAACTAGAGATCATCTCTTAACAATCATTTAACGAGTCTTGACGAGTCTTCAATCTAACTCCTTAGATATTCATCCAAGTACCTGCCTCTATGATTCAACTATTGAATAAACAACTCTATGATTATTAAGATGGCCATGGTACATAACCCTAATTGTACAGAGGGACCTCATAGTGCATTCATTCATTTAATCTCAGGAAGGAAGTGAAACAAATCAATAACTTTTATTGATAAATCAAATATTACAATAACATTTATTGTAGTAATGGTTCTCCTCGAGCTCACATGGCTAACAATCTCCCACTAGCCCTCAGAACCATTCAGGTACAATCCTTAAACCCATACTGATTACATACTTCTCGAAAACATTTTGTGTCAAATGTTTGGTAAGAGGATCAAAAACGTTGTCAGTAGAGGCCACCTTGGTGATGATGTTGTCACCACACTTTTGAATCTCTTAAATGATGTGGTATTTCCTTTCCACTTGCTTGCTCTTTTGATGCCATCGGGGTTCCTTTGCCTGGGCAATGGATGTCATGTTATCACAGAGTAACGGGATGGGAGTATCAAAGGAAAATACGCCAAGTTCCAGGATGAACATGCGCAACCACATTGCCTCCTTTGTTGCATCTGATGCGGCAATGTATTCATCTTCTGTTATTGAATTTGTTGTAGTGTCTTGCTTCTTGCTTCTCCAGCTCACAGCATCATCGTTCAACGGGAACACAAACCCTGATGTCAACTTTTTATCTTCAATATCCGATTGGAATTCTGAATCTATGTATCCCAAGACTTGGAGTTCACTATCTCCATAGAAAAAGATGTAATCTTGCGTCCATCTTAGATACTTGAAAATGTTCTTCACTGCATTCCAGTGTTGTTCTCCATAACAGGACTAGTAACGACTTACCATTCCCTTTGCATGGCAGATATCTGGCCTATTACGCATCATGGAGCACATTAAGCTTCCTATAGTTGATGCATAGGGGCGTCAAGCCATGGCTTTCTTTTCCTTAATCGTTTGAGGAGACATCCCTTTAGATAGTTGTATACCATGTCTTAAGGGGAGGAAATCTTTCTTGGAACTCTCCATTTGGAAACTTTGCAAAATTTTCTTAATGTACCCATGTTGTGATAATCCCAATATCTTCTTTTCTCAATTTTTGAACAACTTCAGACCCATGATGTAAGTGGCTTCTCCAAGATCTTTCATCTTGAAGGTATGGGATAGCCAAATCTTAACAGTGATCATCATCCATGTACCATTCTCAATGATAAGGATGTCATCTACGTAAAGCATGATGAACATAATGATGCTCCCACTAAGCTTCTTGTACACACAAGGTTCATAAGGATTCTGTACAAAGTCATAACTCTTTGTGGTTTCGTCAAATCTGATGTTTCAGTTATGAGAAGCTTGTTTGAGCCTATAGATGGATTTCTTCAGCTTGCATACTTTATCTTCCTCAGTTATGAAGCCTTGAGGCTGCTCCATATAGATATCCTCCTCTAGGTATCCATTGAAGAAAGCTATCTTGATGTCTATTTTCCAGATGTCGTAGTCAAAGGATGCAACTATAGCTAGCAGTGTCCTGGTGGACTTAAGCATAGCCACAATGAGAACTTCTCATTGTAGTCAATGCCTTCTCTATGTGTGTAGCCTTCGGCTACAAGTCGTGCCTTGAAAGTATCTACTTTCCCATCAGGTCCCCTCTTTCTCTTGAAGATCCATTTACAACCAACGGGTTTTACCCCTTCAGGTGGATCATTTAGGGTACATACACCATTCTCATGCATGGAGTAAATCTTTGACCTCATTGCTAGCATCCATCTATCCATATCATGATCTGCGAGTGCTTCATCAAATGAAGCAGGATCATTGTCAGTTTCAACTGACACAAGGAATCCATACCTTTCAGGTGATCCAATCACCCCCGAACTCCTTCGAAGGGGTATGAGTGTTTTATCTTTATTTATCTCTTCAGTTTATGGTTCAGGAAACTCAGAATCCTCGGTGTATTCAATGAGTTCCTCTACTTCATTTTTTTCTTGACCTTTAATGAAGTCATACTACAGAAATTTCACATCTCTAGAGAAAAAAACCTTTTGGGTCTCAGGATCATAAAGCTGGTATCCAATACCATTCTTAACATGCCCAATGAAGTAGCACTCTCGAGTGCGAGATTCTAGCTTACTTGCATCCATGTTCTTCACATGCACCAAGCAACCGTAAACTCTCAAGTGTTTAACACTGGGTTTGGTTCCATATCAAAGGTCATGAGGAGTCTTAGGTAAAGACTTGGTAGGAATCTTGTTTTGGATATATATTGCAGTCTATACTGCTCATCCCCATAAACTAAGTGGTAAATGTGCTTTGCTCATCATTGAACGGACCATATCCATGATGGTCATGTTGTGTCTTTTAGCAAAACCATTATGTTGGGGGGTTCCAGGAGGAGTGAGATTGGAGACAATTCCATTCTCTTTAAGGTATTCCTTGAATTCATCTGAGAGGTACTATCCACCTCGGTCAGATCGACTCCATTTGATCTTTCTATTAGTTTAGTTCTCAACCAAATTTGAGATTTATGATGTAATAGGAAGATAAACCTGTATTGTGAACGGTCATCAATAAATGTCAAATAATGTCAATATCCATTTCGAGTCGTGGTACTGAAGGGACCACATACATGAGTATGTATTAGGACTAGAATATCTTCACATCTTGTAACTTTGTTATGAAAAGACGTCCTTGTCATTTTATCTCGAATACAATGTTCGTGGGTAGGCAAAGATTGAACCTGTAGAAAAACTAAGGATCCATCCTTTATCAATCTATGATCCTATCAACAGATAAATGATCAAGCCGTTGATGTGAAATCATGTTTGAATGAGTTCCATCCTCCCTGGATCTTTTAGGGTTTTTATTAGTGTTAGTAACATTCATGACATTTTCATCAATGCACAATTCATAGAGTCACCCAGAAGTCAAAACATCATCTGCAATATGCTTATCATAATGATTTATGACTAGTTTATTACATAAAGGAATGAATATCCACTTTAACAAGCTTAGATACAGATATTAAAATCATTCTGATTTCAGGTACATAAAGACACTCTTTAAGTACCAGGAATCTTACATTAGATAACAATAGTCGGTAGGTCCCGATGGTGACTGTTGCAACACATACATCAGATCCTATCTAGATGACTATCTCCCCTTCATCTAGACTCATAGTTTCCTGAAATAGATGCAAGAATTTGCATACATGAACATATGCACCAGAATCTATATCCCAACTTCCGTCTCGTCCAATGAGAAAATTAGTTTCAATGATGAAAGTAGATTTCATACCTGTTGGGGATTTACCTTTGTCGATCAACATCAGGTAATCCGAACAATTGAGCTTCCGGTGCCTCAGATTCTTTCAATGATGCCATACATCAGTTTTCTTCGATGCTATCAAAGTAGATGCATTCGAATATGAGCCAATGCCTTGAATCTTCTTCTTTCTCTTTTGGGCCAGGCCCTTCCAAGAACTATGCTTCTGGGCACGCTTTCATTAGATTTCTGCAACCATTGCATTGCTAGAGGGGCCATCCTTCTTCATTACGTCTTCTATAGACTTTAATGCAACCAATAGTTCAACATTAGTATAATAAACTTTGCTCATGTGGTACATGACAACAAAGTCGTTGAAAGACTTAGGGAGCGACAACAGGATGAAGTCAACCTGCATATCTGATTCCATGTCAGCTCCTAGGATTTCCAGCTCAGAAAGGAACCCAAACATTTTAAATACATGTTCTCTAACAGAGGTCCCCTCTTGCATCTTGCAACGAATAAGTTCTTTCATTATACTATAACGTTGTCTGTTGTTTACATCACCGAACATTTCTCTCAGATATATTCAATTGTATTTCTTTGATTAAGGAATTTTTAATCAAATTAGTCTTGCTTTTTCAACTTTGAAATTTCATTACCTTAATCACTTTCAAAAGCAAGAGATATACTTACAACTTTATCTCTAGCAAGATCTGGTATCTCCTCTATACCTTTGTTACATCCCAATAATATGAGAACTTGTAACTCAGATAAAAAGAAGCGGGAACAAATTCTGCCTTGCAAGTCCAACTTGTGTTTCCCAATTCGATCTTTAACACCCGGGCCCACCACCCATAAGGTGATGTTGACCCGTTGTTAATTGAACCAACCATCAACAGGATTAGAACTTGCTATACACAATCCAATATCACCTCAATAATATAAGGACTCGATATTGGAGTCACTATGTATACGACCTTACTCTTGAGAAGCAAAGAGCCCGATCCAGATGTGCATGTATGCAGAAGCTATCACTTTGGACAGGCATCTCCTACATACAATCCCTAGAGATGGAACCTTCACCTTGATGGGAGACCATAGATGTCACTTATGTGATCTTCCACCTCATATTCAAATTCTAATTAATTATCATGAATCATAATCATATAGTTAATTCGTCCAAGGGAAATACACAACTATTCATAATAGAGTGTGATAATTTTGGATATAATTCATTTAGTCATATTAAATCGGTTATCAATCCAATTCAATCAACCAATAAACTTGATTAATATATGAAAGGATGGTATTATCACAAAAATACGTACTATTCGAATTTTAATAATTAGAAAATTACATCGTGATCTCTCAAACATTATCCCTTCCCTACCCTCTATCATGGTCAGTACCGACGAGAGTGGGATAGATTGCTTACGAAGCAACCTGCTAACCCACTCCTCGACTAGACACCATATTCGCCTCAGGTAAAGATAATGTTAATTGATCACTTTATACTTGAGATGATAATCGGTTTTTAAACTGAAGGTATACCCTATAATAATAATGAAAACCATTTTGATTTATATTACGAGGTAATTTACTAAATAAATTCACAAACCAATTCAAGCAAGTTTGTTTGTTGGAAAGAAGATTGAGCAACCAATTTGTTATCTAGATCATATCTAATCAATTATTGGTTAAGGCAATGCCATTTAAGGAAATAATTATCATCAAATATTTCTCATATATTTGTCCATAATTATTCCAAGAAATTAATCATTAATTTCACTAATTTATTAAATGGCAATCACAAGGATTTGATTAGGATTGTAATTTCCAACAGTGACTCTCACTTACTAAAATTAGCATATCTCAATAAATTTAACCAAATCATGCAAACTAAGTTTCCAAAGTTTTATAATTTGATTTATAACATAACTGAAGTGATTTCACGCATTCCTAGGCATTTCAAAATAGTAACTAACTCTTCAATTACGTCAAGATTCATCATCCACGTGGATTTATGTTCATTAAAATAATCATAACTTGAGTTATCAGATTCCAAATCACGCAAACTCAAATCACATGGTTTCCTTATTTAATGGGGAACATAATTGATAATTTCATGTTTAAACATTTTAAACAAGGCCGAAAATAATCACAAAATAGGGATGTGTGAATGAAATGTGACAAAATTTTCACAAACCCAAATGAGCCCAAGTCTTGCTAAGCTTATAGATCGTATCCAAAACCTCAAACCTAAGGCTCTGATACCACTTGAAGAATATGGAAGAATCCTTAAGCACATCACGGAAACATGATCATCACATCATATACGATTGAGAGTGACTGGTCGCACTAGTTACTCGGTGCAACGGAATTTAAAAAAAAATTAATCGACAAAACCACATGATCCAAGAACACTTCCTGGATTATTTAATATAACCATATAATAGATAAAGGAATACCTTTTGTAGTGTGGTTGTGATCGAGCCTCTGAGAGAAGAGACCTCTTGTCTCAATTCCGATTCGTCGGAGGAGACGCTTGTGAGCGCAGATATGAGTCGCGTGCTTCTCGCAATCCAAGTTTTTGATCCAAGCTATGGATCTCCTGATCTCATCCCATGAGATCGATCACCTTCTTCATGAGCGAGAAACACCAAAGAAGACGGAGACCCAAGAGTCGTTGAAGCGGCATCACAACAACAATGTGACAATGGAGGCGACCTTCTCTCTATGAGAGGAGTGGACGACCAATCAAGGAGAAGGAGAAGGATTGGCTAGAGAATGAGAGAGAGACTTGTCGTAATTGTCTTACGAAGAGCAAGGGGTGCCTCTTCTTATATATGGTTTTGGGAGTCCATGAATCTCAATCCATGGACAACACAAATTCAATGCATGAGATTGATTTGTGTTTCTTTCAATGGTCATTAGATGTTGTTGTAAAAACACAATAATAATTAATTTTATTTAATTTAATATATAACGAAAAATCAATATAATTAGTTTTAAATCAAATTAATTCATTAATATTGGCGATAATGAGAAGACTGACCAATTCCCCTAAAAGTGGGGAACGACCACCCTACTCCTAATGGTGATTGGTGGTCGTCCACCCTCTTGAGGTGGAATAGGACTATCTCCTCAATATCTCATGCGATCTCATTATCTCATGATATCTCCAAGATTTACAATAACACTTGTTGTAAATTGTTTCACAAAAATAATACATAATTATCTTGTGAATTTTACAATCATGCCATTAGAAAAATGCGAATCACATTCACATCCCAAGACAAAATGTAAATTATATTTTCTATTAATCATCTAATGTGAATCCAATTCACATCAATAACTATTAACAAATATAAATCACAATAGTCTCTCTCTAATAAACTATAAATCACATTTAAAATATATATGAATGACTGGATAGTACTTACACATTATTCATATCCATAACAATTAAATCATATTTAATTTTTTTGATGGGTCCCAATACCTCATATGCACACCAGCTCGTCAATGTACTGACCTTGGTTAGGTCATAAACCTGTTAGTCTACCAAATAAACATACTTAGACATATAGTAACACATCTGTCTCCCGTCAGAGGATGTGTGCGTATGTCGTGATAACATACAATATAGGATTTTGGTTATCTCGATCTCGTTAAGTCAACTCTTTGACCTAAATAATCTGACACCTCAGAATCTCTATTCCCATGCAGAGGACATGCATCAAGAAGTCGGTCAGATATTAGACTAATGATAAAGGATTTCCATCTCCTACTCAGTCTGGAGATCATCTCTTAACAATCATTTGACGGTGCTTGATGAGTCCTCGATCTAACTCCTTAGATATTCATCCAAGCACTAGCATCCATGATTCAATTATTGATTCAATAGATGTATGATTATTAAGATGGACATGGTACATAACCCTAATTGTACAGAGGGACCTTATAGTGCATTCATTCATTTGATCTCAGAAAAGGAGTGAAAAGAATCAATAACTTTTATTGATAAATAAAATATTACAGTAACATTTATTTTATGAATGGTTCGCCTCGGGCTCACATGGTTAACAGAAAACTCACAGCTACAAGGGGGGATGACCAAGTTGAGCTCTCTCAACTTGTGGTCGTACACCTATGTATGGAAGGTGGGTTTCCTTCCTTCCAATGTATTCCATATTTGTTGCTTTGTTATTATATTGATTTATATTGATTGAATTTCATTATATTTAATTTATTTTAATAATAACATTTTATTATTGCAAATTTATGCAATAAAATCATGGACATTGATTGAAATCACAAATCAATCTCAACCATTGCATTTATGTGCACGTGGATTGTGATCCATGGACATTCAAAATAGTATAAAAGAGAGGGTAGCCCTAACTTTTAAGATACACAACAACTCTCTCTCTCTCTCCATATTCTTTCGCATGTCCCCTCTCTCTCTCAATAATATGGTCGTCCATAACCTAGAGAATCTCGTAATGTCACGACACTGTTGTGATGCCGGATTGACTGCTCGTGGATCTCCTCCGTCTTCTTAGGTGTACTCCACTCATAAAGAAGGCATCAGATTTTGTCAGACAAAATCAAGAGACTCCTCGATTAGATCATCAACTTGGATTGTAGGAAGCATGCATATCATCCACGCACCCGCAAGTGCGACCTTTGTTGGATCGTACTTGTGATAGGAGAATCTCTTACTTTAGATATTAACGACCATAAACACACTTTAAGTGTTATTCCTTGAACTTGTTTGTGATATTGATGAAATAATCTGAGAAGTGTTCTTGAATCATGTGGTTTCATATCATTAAAAAAAATAATTTTCGAGGCCCGAAGCAACTAATATGACTAGTCGCTCTTGATCACATATCATGCGATATTGAAGCTTCTGTGATGCGCTAAAGTCTAAACCCTTGCCTTCAAGGTTGTACTAGAAGACTAACCATCTACAATACCTAAAGTCCTTATAGAAGGATAAAGGTATAACTTTAGCAAGCAAGAAATCTATAGTCATTAATGTAACCAGCTTTCTCATGCGACGAGAAGTAAGATGGATTGTTTATTCTGGTGATTCAGTTAATGTATGTAGTCACTTGATTTGTTTCAAGAAACCAAAAAACTTGATGATCAGGAGATAGTCATCTAGATAACATTTGATGCAACTATTGCAACGATCGCCAGAACATGTAGACTATCATTATCTAGTGGGAGTGTCCTATATAATAGATAGTGTCTCTACGTACCGAACATTAGTGTTAGTATTTTGTTCCTCCAAAATTTTGAAGATGACACACACACAAAATTAATTTGTAGTCTCTCGCATATTCTTTTTGATTGCAGAAGTACATGTATGGATCTCAAGAAGTTGTAGATGCCCAGTCTTGTTGTTTCTTTGTTCAAAAGACTTGTAATAGTTTATCTATAATAAGCTTGCAAAAGTTGTAACTTCAGCAAGCTTCAACAAAAGTTTCCTTTTCTGGAATATCAAATTTTTAATGAACTTATCGATCGTATTTTCATCTTGATCGATCATATATTTTCAGTGATCAACAAATACTTGTCAATCGTGCCATTTGATCTTATCGATCATATTTTGACTCGCGTTCAAACAATGATTAACTGATCGATCATACCCATCTAGATGATCGATCATTTATAGTTGATTGATCATATTTTAATCGGATTGATCATATCAAAGAATCATATATTATTATATTTCTAGCAACCAATTTTCTTGAGTTCCTATATAAAGGAACCCATACCCTTTGTTGGAAAACACACCATTTGAGTAATCACTCTTACTATCATTAGAAAAGCAAGAAACTCTCTACGAGTGATTTTCTCAATATTCTTTCTCATGTTTTTTTTACTAGTTAGATATTTCAAGAAGAATATTCTTGTTTGAAAAAAGTTGTGAAGCAAGTTGTTCAGGTCAGCAGTTTTCAATATGCTTGTCAGTCTTCAAGTTCTTCTACTTCAGTTACAGTTCTTTTGGTAGTGTCTTTTCAGTATGGTGATATTTATTAAAGTATTCGATTTTTGCCTATCTGCATGTGATATTTATGATATAACTACGTTTGCTATTCTTTGAGAATTATATGTGTAACTATACTATTATTTTTAGCTCAAGATATCATAAATTATTATTGGAGAACTATTCTTGATATTTATGGAGTTAACATTTCTGAATAGTATAATTATTATAAATATCTTATTTCTAGTTAACCTAATTCTTGGACTATAGGTGTTTCATCTTTAGTGTGCATAAGTTCATGGACATGAGATCTCCAAAGAAGCAAGAAGAAATACAAAAGCTCGTATGTTCTTTTGATTGTGCTACAATGTTTGATATATAGTGTTGATCTTGGTGTTTGATCCAAGATTGTGAAGCATAAGCTTTATAATGGCTGAGATATATGTATATATATATGACTATAGTGAGTAGTTGATTAGCTTGTCTAATCAAGGAATCATGAGTAAGGAAGAATTAGGTCATGGTTTTTTCCCAGGTGGGTTACCATGTAAAATTATTGTACAAGTATGTTGATTGGTTTGCTTGAATATTTTATTTATGCTTGTTGAATATTCCACGAAGAATTTCAATACTTTATCGAAACACTATTTGCCCTGCTCAATTAGTGTCACGATCCCTTAAACTCACATTTGTTATCAAAGTGGGGATATGAATCTCAAAGGGACTACTTGAAGATACTTATGGCATCTTCAGCAGGCAAGGACTTTGAAAATTAGTCAACCATCAGGCCACTCCACTTCAATGGAGCAAACTACATCAAATGGAAGGTATAAACACAAATATTCTAAGAATCTATGGATATTGATGTCTGAAATATAATAGAAACTAACTATACGAGACCAAATGATAGAATAGTGCTCATTGGTGCTTATAAGAAGAAAGTTGCATACAAGTCGAATGCAATGAATACCATCTTCTATGCCATCAAAGTAGATGATTTCAATCAAGTATTAGCATGTAAGACAATGCATGAGATCTATAATAAGCTTAGCGTTACGTACGAAGGTAGAACCAAGCTCCAGGAATCTCATACCATCTTACAACAACAGAGATACAAGTTATTCAAGCTGGAAAGCACGGAGTCCATCAGAACCTTGTCCACTAGATTCTCCGCTATCTTAAACAGTCTTAAGAACCTTAAAGTTGAGATCACTAACACAGAACAAGCGCAGAAGTTTCTTAGATCCCTCAAACCCATGTGGAGCACCACAACAAGTGTCATCAAGGAATCCAATGATGTCAAATCTCTCGTAATTCATGAGATAGTCAAGATTATAGCATATGAAGTCGAGAAGACTCGAATAGATGAAGTAGATGCTGGAAACAAAAAAAAGAAAGGGATTGCTCTATAAGAAACTGAATCAACCTCAAAAGAAAGATTAGAGGATGAACTAGCAATATTCACCATAAAATTCAATAAATTCTTCAACAAGAATGAGTGAAGAAAGAAAGCAATCAAGAGTGATTAAACTAAAAGAAGAAGAGACACTTCAAAAAAGATTGTCCTCTCCTCAAATGAAGTAGTTTTTAAGAGCCTCGAAGTCAATGAATTCATCAAAGGGAAAAAATAACCAAGGACGAGCAGAGAAAAGGTCGCAGACAATATCGAAAGCATCCAAAGAGGAAAGCCTTCAAAGCAACCTGGGATTCTTCTAACTCAGACTCAGACTCAGATTGACTCAAGCAAAGAAGAAGCCTTGCTTTGATTTATGGCTCTCAAAGGGGAAGAGATAATTTCTGAAGAACCATCTTTAGATGAATTACAAGAAGCTTTTTCTGATTGACACAACTTAGTAGTTAAATTAAAAAAGAAAATAAATTGTTAAAATTATCTATATTCGCTATAGTAGAAGATCATTTAAAAGAGGTTAGCATTCTGAAAGATTACATTATGGAAATCACATCACGCATATCGTAGTTAATGATTTAGCAAAATTTACTAAGGGTAAGGAAAATATATACAAATTACTAGCTGGTAAATATCAAAGTAGCACCAAGTATGGGTTAGGGTATAGCACAAAAAAGGGTTTTTGCTCTAAATCTGTAAAACTAATAAAACCTGCTTTAGCTTGTAAAAATATTTCTAACTAAACTAAAACTAAAAGGGTAATGGAATCATGGAGTAATCCAAGGAACCACACTAATACTCCAAGGACATGTAATCAATGTCTACCAAAGAAACCCACAAATTATTTTACAGAAATCAGAGTTCAAGGAGACAAATTGAACTTCCATTCATAACCATACCATATTTCGCAGGATGTCAAGTGAGATCGTAATGGGAAATGGATCATGGACAATGGTTGTTTGTGACACATAACTGGAGATAAGGGTCTCTTCCTCAACATCAAAGCCAAAGTTGATGGGACCCTCACTTTTGGCAATAACCATATAGATACAATAATTAACAAAACTACAATCAGAAACCCTTTAACTTCTGTTAGTCGTGATAGCCTTATTGATGGTCTGAGACATAATCTTTTGAGTATGTCTCAGATTTGTGAAATAGATTTTAAAGTAGTGTTTTCTTATTCTGATTTGAAGTTCTTAAGGAAGATACACTAGGCTTTTTGCTTGGGAGATAGGTACAATACTTTCTACATACTTATATTCGATAAGTGTTCATCGGTACATTGTGTTCTAGAAGCAAAAGAAGAACCTTTCCTATGATAGAATACATTATGTCACATTCACTTCAATTTAATCCATAGGATTAGAAAACATGACCTAGTTAAAGATCCTCCTAAAACCCCTGAAAACATGTGCTCAACATGTGAATTATGAAAAGTCCATAGAAAACCCCTAAAATCCAAGAAGAATATTAGCTCAGACAAACCATTAGAGATTTTACACTTAGATCCATAATAGATGACTACTCACGGTATACTTGGATTTTGTTAATTCCTTCCAAGGACTTAGCTTTCTCTTAATTTGAGAACTAGCGAAATGGATTCAAAATGAACAAAGATCTACGGTCACTAAGTTAAGAAGTGATAATGGTGGGGAGTTTGAGAATGAAAAAATATCTGACTACTGTGAAGGTGAAGAATATGGAGATATTCTCAAGCGCATCACATAAGCATGATGATCGCATCGTATGCGATTGGGAGCGACTAGTCGCACTAGTTGCTCCATGTAACGGAATTTAAAAATTTTAATGTGATTAAATCACATGATCCAAGAACCTTTCTCAGATCATTTCATCTAAACCACAATTAGGTATAAGGTTTACCTCTTGAAGCATGGTTGCGATCAAGTCTCTAAACAAAGAGACCTCATGTCTCAAGTCTGATCCAACGGAGGAGACGCTTGCGAGCATGTTGATAAGATGCGTCCTTCTCGCAATCCATGTTGATGATCCAAGCAGCGAATCTCATGATCTTATCACACAAGATCCGACATCTTCTTCACGAGCGAGGCACACCGAAGGAGACAAAGATCCACAACAAAATACTCCAGCATCATAACCACGTTGAGGCGGAGATGGCGACTCTCTCAAGGGCTCCATGGTGGACGACCACAATATGAGAGAGAGAGAGAGAGCTCTTGGTGTATAGAGAGAGAGGGAGAGAGCAACTGATTTCATGTAACTTGAAGAGAAAGGGGTGCCTCTTCTTATATAGGGTTTTGGGATCCATGGATCTCAATCCATGTATAACACAAAATCAATGGTTGAGATTGATTTGTGTTTCTTTCAATGGCCATGATGTTGTTGTAAAAACACAACAACAAATGATTTAATTTAAATTAATATATATTGATAAATCAATATAATTAATTTCAAATTTAAATCATTTGACTAGTCTTGGAGATAATGAGGAGATAGTCCTTATCCCATTAAAAAGGAGGGACGTCCACTCATCTCATGAACTCTCACTATCTCATGAGATCTCATTATCTCATGAGATCTCATAGTCTCATGATATCTCCAAGATTTACAACAAAAATTGTTGTAAATTATTTCTCAAAAATAATTCATAATTATCTTGTTAACCTTGTACTCATACGATTGGAAAATTGTGAATCACATTCACATCCCAAAACAAAATGCAAATTATATTTTCAATTAATCATCCAATGTGAATCCAATTCACATCAATAATTAATTAACAATATAAATCACAATATGCTCTCTTTAATATATTATAAATAACATTTATAATATACCTGAATAATATTGATAGTGCTATCATTATTATTCATTTCCATGATAATTATATCACCTTTAATCAATTTGGATCTCTTATTCTCATGTGCCCAAATAATATGAATCACATTCACATTATTCACATATTTTATAATAAAATTGCATTTAATTATCTTAGATAACTCTCCTTATAATATGAATCAAATTCATATTGTCCATGATTACTACATCACATTTAATTATCAATATCTCAATGCTCGGATAAATATATTTCAACAATGAAATTATCCATGAACTCTTTCAAGGATAATGCGCTTTCTCCGCGGATACTTGGAGATAAGGATAGGGCTTTTGTATTATTCCACATATAGTGACTTGGATATTGAGATCACATCTCAAATCCAGATCTTGCGGACCTTCCATAGATGCTTGATTAAATCAAGACCGTAAATCTAATCTTCTCATTACATCTAAATCACACTCAAATCAATGTCCAACATTTGGACTAAGATCAGATTACTTCTCTATGAAAGGAGTCACTAAAATCCAGACCTGTTTCATCACTCCCTCGGAATGGAAGCATCATGGTTTTACAATCGTTTATGATCGCATAACCCTCAGGTATTCCTAATACTTGTACATCCTGCATACTGGCAGACCTAGAACATATCTGAAATTTTAGATCTCTTTTAGACTGTCTCCTTTAGGATTTTATCATTAAGGTTCTCATTCAATCATTGGAAGTAGGTATCGATCACATACTTTCCAAAAGCATAAATCATACCTAGATGTTGATCATATTCTTTCAAAAAGCATATATCAAACCTTACAAATTCAGTCAAGCTTCCAAAGCGAGATGACCATGCGTGGAATTTGATTCTCCCCAATATCTCATGAGTGAGCTCATGTCTTCCGATTCAGTAGTGAACTTGTATGATCCCTTCGAGAGATCGTATTACTCATATGCCCTTGCATGCACACCAGCGCACTGGTGTATAGACCATGATTAGGTCATCAACCTATTGGTCTGCCAAATGTACATACTCAAACATATAGTAACACATCTGTCTATGGTCAGAGGATGTTTGCCTATATCATGACAGCATACGACATAGGTCTTTGGTTATCTCGATCTCGTTAAGTCAACCCTTTGACTTAACTCATGTGACACCTCCGAATCTCTATTCCCATACAGAGGACCTGCATCAAGAGGTTAGTCGGATATCAGCCAAATGAGAAAGTATTGCCATATCCCACTCAGACTGGACATCATCTCTTAACAATCATTTGGCGGTACTTGATGAGTCCTAAATCTAACTCTTTAGATATTCATCCAAGCACCAGCCTCTATGATTCAATAATTGAATCATTAGCTGTATGATCATTAATATGGCCATGGTACATAGTCCTAATTTTCCTAAGGGACCTATTATGCAAATTAGTTATTCTTCATTTCAGATCAGCGAATGTTATTTGCAATAACATTTATTGCATAATGGATCGTCGTGGGCTCGCATGCCCAACAATCTCACAATAACCCAAAGAGTCATTAATGGGCTAATCTTTTAAACCCTCGCTCATGTGACAATCATAGGATATTTAGAAAAATAGCTAGGTAAGCTGATCAGTCACTCTTTTTCCAAGAGACTACGCCAAGTCCTTTTACGATACTTGCATATCCCCAGTAACAGTGCTCGCATCCAATGCGAATGTTCCATCATATGCAACCAATACTCGATTTCATTAGTTATAGTGTGCTTGACACTACAGCTCGATAATTATTATAACCAGTATGTATTTTCATTATCCTTATCAGAATACCCTTATTCCCGAAGATCTTTATCCCACAGTTAAGACCTTTTAGATCGCATCTATAAAGTCATAATCTCTTGAAGATAAGATTTAGATATCATTATCTCTAAAGTCTTGTCATCTATTAAAGATATTGTTATTACTTCAATCAAGTGTTTTATTTTCATAGTAGTATTAGTAACAGTTTACTGCTCCCAGTGCATGGCAGACATCTAGATTTTGTACACATCTAGCATACACCCAACTTCTCATAATTGATGCACAAGGGTAGGCAGTTTTAGCATTCACTTCATCAACTCTTTGAGGTGTTATCCCTTCAGATAGTCAGTACCACATCTTAAGGAAAGGAATCCTTTCTTCGAATTTTCCATAAAATAGAATATGTCCAAGGTGTACCACTAATGCGACAGTTCCAATGCCCTCTTCTCTTTGCTTCTGAACACTTTCAGAACTAAGATCTTAAGAGGTATCCATGAGATCATATCTCAAGATATGGAATAGCCAGACTATAAAACACTTATTATTATCCTTACATCATTCCAAATTCTTAGGATATTATCTACATTAGCACGATGAACACAATGGCACTCCCACTAAGCTTCACATGGTTCATCAAGATTCTATATGAAATCATAACATTTATGATTTCATCAAATCTGATGTTCCAACTACGAGAAGCTTATTCGAGTCCACAGATGAAGTTATTCAGCTTGCACAACTTGCTTTCCTCAATATGAAGCCATGGGGCTACTTCCTATGAATATCTTCGGAGAGGTATTCATAGATAAATGCAATATTGACTTCCATCTTGAAGATGTCAAAGTCAAGTTGTGTAGCTATAGTTAGCAAAATTCTAATGGGTTTAAGCAAGGTCACTGAAGAGCAAGTCTCACTGCAAGCACTGTCTTCTCTTCGGTGTGTATCTTATGGATACGAACCGTGCTTTGAAGGTCTCTACACTCTCATAAGGTTCCCTCTTTCTTTCGTAGATCCATGTACACCTTAACGGATCTAACCCATATAGGTTGATCATTAAGGGTCCATATACAACACTTGTATATGAAGTCTACTTTAGACTTAATTTCTAACATCCATCTTTCCATTACATGATCTTCAGAAGCTTCATCACATGAAGTTTGATCGTTGTTAGACATCTCTGATACATGGAATCCATCCTCAAACTCATTTGAAGAGGTATTAGTGTTCCACCTTTAAATCATTATTTCAGTTTCCGATTTCAGGAGCCTCATTATTTTCTCAAGATTAAATAAGTTCTTTTACTTCATTTTAATCTTGATTCTTAAGAGAGTCATCTTCTAAGAATCACATCCTTATACATGAGATCTTTTAAGAATCTCACGGTCATAAAGTAGGTATCCAATACCATCCTTTATTTTCCTAATGAAGTAGTACTCTCTTGTTCTAGATTCGAGCTTACTTGCAGGAAACCTTATTGAGGATATATAATGTAGTCTCTACCACGCATATATATACCAGGAAACTAAGAGATAATTATGTTAACATTAATCAATGATCAAATCATGTCACACATGATCAATTGTATTTCCCTACAACTCTATTGAGTTTAGATATATTAGGAGGATTGAGATAGGAATGATATTCCTTACTCTATAAGGTATTCTTTGAATTCATCTACAAGTGACCTTGATTAGATCAAATTCATTTCATCTTCATTCAAACTTTGGTTCTAAACCAAAATTATGAAATCTTTGAACATTTCAAAGCTTTCTAAGATGAAGGGATGAAAACTCATATCATAAATAATCATCAATGGATATCTCATATCATTAATGTTTACTTTGATATAGATGATCCATATACATCAACATGTATGAGATCTAGAATACCTCGGCATTTAACACCATTCCCAGAGAAAGGTGCATTGGACATTTTCTACTTTGAATACAATATTCACAAGTACGCAAGATTTGAAATTTCAGACAATCTAAAGTTTCATCTCTTACCAGTCTATTGTTCTCATCAATAGACATATGTCCAAGATTTGATGATAGATCATTGTCAACTGATCTCCATCCTCCTATTGATCTTGTAAGGTTTAATTTTCAGTATTTAGAAACATTATTGAACCATTCTTTAATTTTCTAATCTAGTAGAGTCCTCCAACTATTAGATGACTATCTGAAATATATCCATCATAACTCTTTATGATAGATCTATTTCAGAATTCATGTTTATTTCCAACATTTAGAAATAAATAGTGAGTGTATTCTAATATCTGTATCACAGAGATATTCTCTAAGACTAAATGCTCTCCCACTGAAAATATTAAATTTATCCATCTAATAGAGATTGTTGCAACAATTGCATCAATATTTATGTGGACGACAAAAACACCTTAAGATCAAACTATTCTAGTCTTTGAAACATATGCATCCAATTGCAAATGTTATTAGAAGATCGAGATACAATTATTATACTTTTAAACTTATTCAATAAGAAAGTAAATTTCATGATTATATGTAGATGTAGATTATTCTGATGCACTATCTGAGTCCTTCTCTAAGAATTCTAGATAGTCTTGATAGTAATACTATCAACACATCAACTTGTTGCAGTATTGGCATTCATCCAACTCTTTGGATGCCATATGTGTGGAAAGCATAGAAGTACAGTCAACTCTTTGACTTTCCTTCTAACTTGGGTCCAACCCATGCTTCCATTGCACTCCTTTCAATCTAAACAACCATTGCTCAAGACAAAGGAACTCTTAGGCTGAATTCAAAAGATTTCAATATGAGTATTTCAACATTTATACAGGCTTCATTTAATTCATACAATATTATGAAGCTTTATGAATGACTAGAGTGTAGATAGTAGGATGATGACACTCATCATATCTACATACATTTTAATTCTTAAAGACTTATATTCAGGTAGTTTCTTAAACATTTTGAATATATCATCTCATATAGAGCTACCATTCTATATGATGTAGTGAACCATGTCAATCATGATTAAATGTCAAGAGCACACATATATGCCAGAACATCTTCTTAGATTTTGTAAGGATTATTTGATAATTACGATCATCATCGACATGTCACTTCCAAAGTACATGCGATGATAGATCAAGACTATAGAGACAAACAAACACTAGGGTTGTAGTCCTATTATCTAATTAATTGGCATTCCTTATTCTTATGAGGAAACTTGCACATTGCAACCACATACATTATGTGTCCATGTGCAAGTACAATTTCTTCATCATGGATCCAATCCATGATATTTTACTGGTTATTATTGAGTATAATATTGAGTGAGTTTAATGAAGGATTATCTGAAATAAGAAATTTGCATAAATATATATATATATACATATTTTATGTTGATTTAGGAATTTTTTTATATCAAAGTTGTCTTGCCTTGTCAACACTGAAAGTTCATTCCCTTAATCACTTTCAATGTAAGAGATATACTTACCATTATATCTCAAGCAATATTTGGGATCTCCTTTCATATCTTTGTCACATCCCAATAATCTGAGAACCTGTAACTCAGATAAAAAGAAGCGAGAACACATTCTGCTTGCAAGTCCAACTTACATCTCCCAATTCGGTCTTTAACATCTGGGCCCACCGCCCCTAAGGTGATGTTGACCCGTCCTAAATTGAACCAATCGACAACAAGAATACAACTTGCTATGTGCAATCCAATATCTCCCCAATAATATGAGGACCCGATATTGGGGTCACTATGCATACGTCCTTACTCTTTCGAGAAGCGAAGAGCCCGATCCAAATGGATTGTATGCAAGAGTTGTCACTTCAGACAGGCATCTCCTACATACAATATATGGCGACGGAACCCTTCACCTTGACGTGAGACCATGGATGTCACTTATGTGATCCTCCATCTCCTATTCAAATTTCAATTAATTATCATTAATCATATTCTTATAAGTAATTCTTCCAAGGGAAATACACATTTATTCATAATAGAGTGTTTTAACTAGATATAATTAATTTAATCACATTAAAACAATTATCAATCCAATTCAATCAACAAACTTGATTGTTACTTGAATGTATGGTATTATCTCAAAATATGTGTTAATTCAAATTTTAATAATTAGAAAATACACCATGATTTCTTCAGCATTATCGAGTCCCTACACGCTATCATTGCCAGTACAGATGGGAGTGGGACAGGCCACATACAGTGCAACCTGCTACCCCAACACTCCCCGACTAGACACCATATCCACCTCAGGAAAGGATAATGCCAAATCGATCATTATGTATTTGAGATGTTCATCGGTTTTTCAACCGAAATTATACAATATAGTAATAATCAAAACTATTTTTATTATAAGGAAATTTTCTAGACAAATTTTCAAACCTATTCAAGTAACATGTTTGTTGAAAGTGTACCAAGTAACCAATTGGTGATCTAGATAAAATCTAATCATTTATTAGTTGAGGCAATGTCATTTAAGGGAGAAATTATCATTCAAATATTTCCCAAATATTATCCATAATTATCCAGGAAATTAACCATTAATTTCACAAGTTTCTTAAATGACTATCATAAGGTTCATGATTAGTATTGCAATTTTCAGCAGTGAATCTCACTTACTAAAATTAGCATATCTCATTCATTTTAAATCCAAACTATGCAAAATCAGTTTATAAAGTTTGCTAATTTGATTTAAATTAGAACATAGTGATTATCATGTATTTCCAGGTGTATTAAAATAGTAATTAACTACTTAATTACGTCAATATTCGCCATCCCTGAAATAGTGGATATATGGTCATAAAAAATATCTTAACGAGAGTTATCGAATTCCAAATCATGCAAACTAAAATCCTTATTTTTTCTTAATTAATGGGGAGCATTATACAATTTAAAAATTTCCATTTAAATGTTTTAAATAGGCCCGAAATTTATCACAAAACTGGGCTGCGAAAATTGAAATGCGATAAAACTTTCACGAACCCTAACGAGCCCAATTCTTCTTAGGTTTATGGATCGAATTCAAAACCTCCAACCTGGCTTTGATACCACTTGAAGGATATGGATATATCCACAAGCGTATCATGGAAGCATGATGATTGCGTCGTATACGATCAGGAGCGACTAGTCAAACTAGATGCTCGATGCAACAAAATTTAAAAATTTTAATGTGACGAAATCACATGATCCAAGAACATTTCTCGTATCATTTCATCTAAACTACAAATAGGTATAAGGTTTACCTCTTAAAGAGCGGTTGCGATCGATTCTCTATAACGAAGAGACCTCCTGTCTCAAGTCCTATCAAACGGAGGAGACGCTTGCGAGCACGTTGATGAGTCGCATCCTTCTCGCAATCCATGTTGATGATCCAAGCAGCGAATCTCCTGATAACATCACACAAGATCCGACATCTTCTTCATGAGTGAGGCACATCGAAGAGACGGAGATCCGTGAGAAAATACTCCAGCAGCATAACAACGATGTTACAACGATGACAACTCTCTCAAGGGCTCCATGGCAGACGGCCACAATGTGAGAGAGGGAGAGAACTATTGGTGTGAAGAGAGAGAGAGGGAGAGATCAATTGATTTCATGTAACTTGAAGAGCAAGGGGTGCCTCTTCTTTTATAGGGTTTTGGGATCCATGGATCTCAATCCATGGATAACACAAAATCAATGGTTGATATAGATTTTTGTTTGTTTCAATGACCATGATGTTGTTGTAAAAACACAACAATAAGTGATTTAATTTAAATTAATATATATTGATAAATCAATATAATTAATTTCAATTTAAATCATTTCACTAGTCTTGGAGATAATGAGGAGATAGACCTTATCAACTTAAAAAGGGGGGATGGCCACTCATCTCATGAGATCTCACTATCTCATGAGATCTCATTATCTCATGATATCTCATAGTCTAATGATATCTCCAAGATTTACAACAACAATTGTTGTAAATTATTTCACAAAAATAATTCATAATTATCTTGTGAACCTTGCAATCATGCCATTAGAAAATCGTGAATCACATTCACATCCCAAAAGAAAATGTAAATTATATTTTCAATTAGTCATTCAATGTGAATCCAATTCACATCAATAATTAATTAACAAATATAAATCACAATATGCTCTTTTAATATATTATAAATCACATTTATAATATACCTGAATAATATGGATAGTGCTATCCACATTATTCATATCCATGATAATTAAATCACATTTAATCATTTTGGATCTCTTATTCTCATGTACCCAAATAATATGAATCACATTCACATTATTCACATATTTGATAATTAAATCATAGTTAAATATCTTAGATAACTCTCCTTATAATATGAGTTAAATTCATATTGTTCGTGATAATTAAATCAAATTTAATTATCAATATATCAATGCTCGTATAAATATATATATCACCAATGAAATTATCCATGAACTCTTTCAAGGATAATGCGCTTTCTCCGCAGATACTTGATGATAAGGACAGGGCGATTGTATTGTTCCACGTATAGTGACTTGGATATTGAGATCACATCTCAAATCCACATCTTGCGGACCTTCCATAGATGTTTGATTAAATCAAGACCGCAAATCTAATCCTCTCATTACATCTGAATCACACTCAGATCAACGCCCAACATTTGGACTAAGATAAGATTACATCTCTATGAAAGGAGTCACTAAAATCCAGACTTGTTTCATGACTCCCTCGGAATGGAAGCGTCATGGTTATATGATCGTTTATGATCACGTCACCCTCATGTATTCCTAATACACGTACGTCCTGCATACTGGAAGACCCAGAACAACTCCGAAGTTTTAGATCTCTTTTAGACTGTCTCCTCCAGGATTTTATCATTAAGGTTCTCATTCGATCATTGGGAGTTGGTATCGATCATATACTTTCCAGAAGCATACATCATACCTAGGTTTTGATCATATTCTTCCCAAAAGCATATATCAAACCTTAAAAATTCAGTCGAGCTTCCAAAGAGAGATGACCACGTGTGGAATTTGATTCTTTCCAATATCTCATGAGTGAGCTCTTGTCTTCCGGTTCAGTAGTGAACCTGTATAATCCCTTCAAGAGATCGTATTACTCATATGCCCTTGCATGTACACCAGTGCGTCGGTGTATAGACCTTGGTTAGGTCATCAACCTATTGGTCTACCAAATGTACATACTCAAACATATAGTAACATATATGTCTCTGGTCAGAGGATGTGTGCCTATATCATGACAGCATATGACAAAAGTCTTTGGTTATCCCAATCACATTAAGTCAACTCTTTGACCTAACTAATCTGACACCTTCGAATCTCTATTCCCATGCAGAAGACCTGCATCATGAGGTCGGTCAGATATCAGCCAAATGAGAAAGGATTGCCATCTCCCAATCAGGCTGGAGATCATCTCTTAATAATCATTTGATGGTACTTGTTGAGTCCTTAATCTTACTCTTTAGATATTCATCCAAGCACCAGCCTCTATGATTCAATTATTGAATCAGCAGTTGTATGATCATTAAGATGGCCATGGTACATAACCCTAATTGTACTAAGGGACCTATAATGCAAATTAGTTATTCTTCATGTCAGATCAGGGAATGATATTTGCAATAACATTTATTGCATAATGGTTCGACATGGGCTCGCTTGTCCAATAGAAGGCTGGGATCAAGCATGAATTTTCTACACCTAGACCAGTAATTCAGAAGGGAGAAGTTAAACAGAAATATCGCACTCTTTAGGAATGTGTCCATACAACATTATGCGAGTTTGAACATCCTAGATATTTTTGGTCAAAAGTCGTGAACACAACATGTTATATTATAAACAAGACTTTGATCTGACCAAGACTAAAGAAGATACCTTTTGACCTCTATTTTGGACACTCTCCAAGGATATGTTATTTCTGTGTTTTTTGAAGTAAATTTTTTACTCTTAGGAAAACATTGACAAGCCTTACCCTAAAAGTGAAAGGGGGATCTTCTTAGGTTACTCTTCTAGAAGCAAAGCTTACATGATATTCGATAAGAAAACAATGACTGTCATATAAGCAATCATGGTGGGGAGTGATCACTATGTTAGGAAGTGATCATGGTGGGGAGTTCGAGAATGAAAATTTTCTAACTACTTTGCTTAGTATGGGATCAAGCATGATTTTTTGCACCCAGAACAACAACTGAAAATGGTGTAGTTGAAAAGAAAAATAAAACTCTATAGGAATGCTCCCGTATAATGATGTGTGAATCTGATATGCCCAAATATTTTAAGGTATAGGTCATAAGAACTACCTTCTATGTCTTAAACAATATTTTGATCTGACTAGGGTTAAAGATGACATCTTTTGAGCTCTATTTCAAATACTCACCAATGATAGGCTATTGCTGTTTTTTTGGAAGTAAGTTTTTTATACTTAATACTAACAAAATTTTTTTGACAAGTTTAATTGTAAAAGTGAAGAGGTAATCTTATTAGGTTATCCTTGAATAAGAAAAGCTCATAGGATTTTTAATAAGAAAATAATGATTGTTGTAGAAGCAGTCAATATTTCAATTATTGATAACTTTAGCAAGTCTCCTCAGCTATAAGAACTAGAATTTGAGGAATATTCTCAAGAAGATACTTCCAACTTCCCTGAGAATAGTGATTCTCATGGGTTAACAAACTATTTTAGCTTTATTATAGATCACCAAAAGAAATAATTGATTGGGGACATCTCGAAAGGAATCCAAACAAGATCGCACTTAAATTCATTTATGGTATTTGCATTTGTATCCTTGGTGGAGCCGAAATCTGTTGACAAGGCTTGCAATATTGATTATTGGTTAATGGAAATGAAAGATGAACTTGTTCAATTTGAGAGAAACCGGTTATGGGATCTTGTACCTAGACCTAAAAACCACATGATTATTGGAACATAGTGAGTTTTTTAGAACAAATTGGATGACTTAGGTATAGTTATCAGGGACAAAGCAAGACTTGTTGCTCAAGCATATACTCAGCAAGAATGCATCGATTTCAACAAAACCTATGCAACTGTTCCAAGGATTAAGCCATCAGAATGCTACTAGATTTTGCTTGCTTCAAGGTAATCAAGTTATATCAAATGGATGTTATAAGCTTCTTCTTAAAGGACTTCATTAAAGAAGAAGTTTATGTCAAGAAACCACTCGATTTTGAAGACCCCTCGAGACCTGAACACGTTCTAAATCCTAAGAAACCCCTTTAAAGACTAAAGGAATCTCCTCGAGTTTGACCAACTAATGACCTTTCTACTCACCTCAAGATTCCTAGTATGTGAAGTAGATTGCACTTTGTTTATGTAGTTTGTTTGTCTGAATTATTGTTTGTACAAATTTTGTTGATGATATTGTGCTTGGATCCACTAATGCAACTCTTTGTAAAGATTTCTCTCAAGCCTTGAAGGAACAATTAGAGATGAGCATGATGAGAGAACTCAAGTTTTTTTAGGTTGTAGATCAACTAGAAAAAGTCAGGTACTTTCTTTAAACAACAGAAGGAGACAAAGGAGATGTTGAATAAGATTGGGTTTGACAATGTTTCAAGGAAGTCCACTCTGATTGCACTGGCAACTCACCTCAATCTAGACGAGTCCGAGAAGCCTGTCGACCAAAGTCTTTACAGAGGTATGATCGACTCTTTACTTTACCTAACTATGAGTAGACCCGATATATTGTTTAATGCCTATTTAGCATCTTATTTTCAAGCAGAACCAAAAGAAAGCCACCTAAAAATAGTAAAAAAGAATATTTTATTATCTTGTTTTTACAAAATTATTTGGTTTATTTTATTCGAAAATGTATTCATTAGATTTATTTGCATGTAGCAGTGCATATTACGATGGCATCCATGCGGATAGGAAAAGTACAAGTGTCACCTACCAATTTCATGGGGAATGCCCTTGTATCATGGTTTTCCATGAAACAAAATTATGTGGACTATCAACCACTGAAATGGAGTATATAACTTTATATTTAGCTTGTTCTCAACTGCTTTGGATGAATAACACTCTATCTAACTTTGATTTGACATTTACTAATTATAGAATATTGTGTGACAATTCAAGCTCTATCAACTTAGCGATGAACCCCTATCAATGAGTCTAGGACTAAGCATATAGATGTCTGACATCGCTTTCGTAGAGAAAGTGTCATGAAAGGCTTGATCTATTTGGGCTGCATATCAATAGATAGGTAGCTTGTAGACATCTTTATAAAACATTTAGCCTCTACTCAGTTTTAGTTCATCAATAGAGAATAAGATTTGTGCAAATTGAATGCATTTTTTGAATTTAATATTCACAAAAAAAACTCATTTTGTGTACAAATTATCGACCCTATGAAGTAGGTTGAGTAATTACCTAGGATCGACCATCAGTCAAGCACTAATCAATCACCCATGATTGATCATGTTAAAGGATTTATTGATCATCTGTGCAAATTTTATAAATTTAAAGTTTTTGACTTTTGGCATCCTTTACATTTGGAAAGTATACCTAGGTCATCACCTAGCCTTTCTTTTCAGACCTCGATGGCACCAAACCCAACCAATTAGTGGAGACATTAATGACTCTAAAGAAGGACACCTAAAAATCATTAGAAATCAGCGTTTGATTTCATCCAAATGACTCAAAATGCCTTTAAAAAGATACCCCTGGCATCCCCTTTTGACACAAACTCTCAATAGAGAGAAAGACCACCAGTAGAGAAAATTTTCTCAATCTCTGGCATAGTACTGATTATTCTACACCTAGTACCTGATTGATTACCCCTAGACGATCATATAGTAGCACATGATCGATCATCTAATGGTACATAACCCTTTTTTCTTTGATTTTCATCTCTTCTTAGAGCCATCTTGTTCCTAAGCTTATCGTTGGTTACAAGAACTTGTGAAACAATATCAGATGGCCCCTATGAGGATCGAATGGTGCTTCCTCCTCCCGATAGGCCTCCGTAGAAGATCGAATTTTTGCCTTCTCTCATCTTAGATTCACGACCACTCGACTAGTCTTACAGTCTATTTTCAACTACCATTTTACGGAGTTCACACAGATCTTTTACATGAACATGGTCAAGAACCTACCCGATCTCTTGATGTTTCTTGACCATCTGGATTCTCTTATAGAATCCATATCACCTCACACCATTATTGAGTTCTATGTGAACCTTGAGGATATTAAAGATGTCTATTGTCTTAGTTCCACAGTAAATAGGATCGCTTTCATCATTGATCCTTGATCATCTCAGTGATTCTTGTTTGTCTAGACATGGATCCTACCATTTTTGGTGTTTTGGACACAATAACTTAGGAAAATTTGAGAGAAACCCCGATGTTCATCCAAAACTTCACAAATCTGCACATTGCACCAAACTTTAGTCCCCTTCCTAGGTTCCTTAACCATGTTTTCTCGTGGTTCTTTTGCAACCACAAGTTGATCCTCACTCATGTGACTAGAGTTTCAAGCTCTTATTTAAGTTGTTATTCAAGTCTGAACATTGAACTGTCTCTCTATCATTGCCACATTCTCTCTCAATCCCCTAAAACCTATATGTCGTTAGGATTTTTGGTCACCTACATCCTCCAGCATTTTATTGTTTATATCTCTTGTGACGTAGTCTGCGTCACTCGAGTCAGACCTTTGGCCTAGAGTTGACGATTTTCACGACTGAGGTAGACTAACTGTTGAACAAAGTAATCTCAGGGGTTTAATTTAATTGATTAATGCCATGCCGTTGCAACCCTAAGAATCCCTCAAAAAAATATTTATTAATATCTACGACTTAAACAAACAAGCAAAGAAATGAATGTCAGCCAGAAGACTATGACTTGCTATTTATTTACATGTATAACATAGAAAAATGAATTTAGGAATGCTACAAAAATCTCAAGGGTTATTAATTCAATGAAAATCATTGAAATAAAAGGAGGAATTCTATGTATGCCACTCCTTTTTGTGAAATTTTTGCCTTTTTTAATTTTTTATGAATTTTTTATATTTTTTATGTTTTTCTAATTTTTAATTTTTTGAATTTTTGTATTTTGCAAATGTTTTTAATTTATGAAAATAAAATAAAATAAAAACATGAAAAAAAGAAATAAAAGAAAAGAGAGAAAATAAACTTTTTGGATTTTTAAAGAATATCAAAAAATACAAAAAAATAAAATAAAAGTATTTTTGTATTTTTGGTATTTGTATAATTTTTTGTGCTTTTTCTAGAATTTTTAGATTTTTATGGTTTTTAAAATATATAAAAATAAGAAATCATTCAAATAAAAAACAATGTGAATGTTTTTTAATTTTAAAAAATATAAACTGAAACTAAAAATTACATAAAGATACACAATCAGAAAGATTATTTTTCAAATTTTCCAGTTTTTCTTTGCATTTTTTTGGACTTTTTGTGATTTAAATTTAATTTTTAAGTGTTTTAAATGTTTTCTTTTTTTTGGTTTTTATGAAGAATTATAAAATGAAATTTGGTCAGAAAATAAAATAAAACAAACAAATAAGTTTTTTTGGATTTTTTCGAAAAGTTTTTATATTTTTATTGTTTTTATGCAAATAGGAGATATATTTGGTGTTTTTGAATTATTAATAATAAAAATTAAATTGTGAAATAAAAATTATTGATGAAACAATTAATTAGCATATGAATTTTGGGGATTTTTTAAAAATGTTTTGCTATTTTTAGCGAAATAACATGCAAACTTATTATGCGGGTGCACAGGGATATGGATGCAAAAAAATATTTCAGAGACTGGATGACAACTAAAATAAAAATGTAGGGGGTGAATATGTATTTTTTCCAAAAATGTTCATGTCAGCATACGTGTGTCACGTTGGCACGGATATTTATGAAATCAATTTTTTTGAAGGGTTAAACAATAAAATAAAACATGATGAGCTTTTATTATAATTTTTCAAAAACTCACATGCTACGCATGTTCTATAATTTAAATAGGACTTAAATGTAATTAAAAAAATAAGAAGGTCCTTAATGCTATTGTTCAATAAATCACAGAATGACATGTGTCCTAGAAAGACTTATTTATGAAATTGAAAGCAAGTAGGGGATGGAGTGCAAATATTCTATTGTTCCACAACACGTATCAGACAACGGATATGAATATGATCTCTGATCGAATGATATACGATTAAAATGGATGGACAACTTAGATATGATCTGAAGGGCTCGATCCACGACTGGCATTTGGGGCAAATTCGACACTCTTAATGCAAACTGGGGGAGCGTTCTTGATATTTCGACTTTGGAGGCTCTAGGAATAACTTCGATGAAGGTCATCGAAGGTGAACTTTGATCAGCCAAATACTGATAGATCTCCATGTACAAGAACTCCTAAAGGGTATCTGATAGATCTCCATTTTCGAGGTGAATGTAATGGTCTGGTCGGGGGTATGCGATAGTGACCATAGGTCTCTGATCTTATAGATTGGAGCAATTATGGTAGATGATCTGATCTAGTTAAATAGATGATTAAAACACAAAATTTAAAAGTAGAATCAAATAGAAATTAACATACGCTACCTAAGGGGAAAATGAGGAAGGGAATCACCTTGATTCGAAGCTGGAAGCTCGAAGAAGTAGGATTACGCCGGTGAAGGTCCAATGTGTAGTTGGATCACGTCTCTTGCCCTCAATTAATGATCCTGATCCGAGGTCCACTCCTCTGTCACCGGTGTAATCTCTCTCTCTCTCTCACTCAATCTTGGGGAAAACAAAGTCAAGAACGGATCAATCTTCAAAAGATGAAAATTGAGAAGTATATAAAGGTGTGAGTCCGACAAGATTTTGATATTCAAAAGAGCACAAATCGAGGCGAGATTTTTTGGGGTCAATGGTCTAGTGAGGGAGGAGGTTAATAGGGCTGGAAAATTGGAGAAGAAGGCAAAGAGTATTGATGATTAGAACGTGTAGGAAAATGGGGAGAAGAATGGTCGGCGCACAAAATATGCGGGGAATGCAGGATGATTGGAGAGTTGGCCCGGGTCAACAGACCCGGGATTAACCAATCACAACGTGCCTAGAATAGTACAAAAGATGGAAAACATCAAAAATTATTAGAAAATGAGAAATAAATGAAAATGAAACTGCAAATGAATTAAAATAAAAATAGTGTAAAAAGAAATTGTTAGTAACTTAGTTAACATATTTTTGGTTATTTTTAATGAATTAAATAATATATATAGTGGTATAAATAACTAAAACATGTTATTTATATGTATATATACCTATAAATACAACACTATGATTTTTAATTTAAATTTTTTACAAATATACATATTGCTTTACAACTTATTAATTTATACTATTTTACAAGGATGTAAATGATATGTTTATTTTAATTTTATGAGATTATTTATTAGGGTAATTAAATAGTATTATGATACAATATACATAATGATACATATACAATATGTACATGATTATATTTTGTATATTTTACATTTTGTGATTTTTCTTTGTATTTTATATAAGTCAAATAAATTATATACAAAATTACAAAGAAAATAAATATGCAAATTATATACAAATAATATACATAGGTATAATATAAAATAGTACCCAAATAGCTGCATTTCAAGCCTAACTCTAATTTTTGTGAAACCACTCCCATTTTAAAGACTATTTAATTTTGAGCACAATGAAAGTGAGTTTGATTAATTTTTAGTTTGTTGGAGAAGATATTGATGAGACAAGTTGGGCTTTACGGCTACTCAGAATGTTATTATTTGCACAATGTAGAAGGGTTGTTGTTGCAATTATTCTTATTATTTACAGATTATTTTTGTGTACAAGTTTCAAAAAGAAATCATTTTTATTTGAGGTGACTTTAGTTATAAATAAAATAATTTAAATAATATGTATTATATATTGTGGTGTACAAGTGATAAATACACATAAATGGGTATTGATTTTCTTGATTTAGGCCTTATCTCCCCCTATTTTATTCCTTACCGATCAGGTCAAGTCTTGACCTTCTCTTAGGGTTAGAGTCAGCCTATATCTATTACATATATACAGTCTTTTGTTTTATTTATTTTCCTTTATTTATTTATTTTTAGTTAAAATAGTGATAAATATACGATATTTATACAAAAATGATGGTTATAAAATGAGAGATTCATTAGTATTTACAAGTTTTATAAAGGAATTTTAAGCTAAAATAAGTTAATAAAGATGATGAAATGCATACTCATCATCCCCCTATGCTTTACGATTGCTAGTTACTTAGAAAACACTTATTTGAATGATAACTAACTAAAAAGAAAAGAAAAAAGAAGAAAAGAAAATTAAAGAACTTCGAACAATATTGATTATTAAACTTATGTTCATAAAATCCGAGTATGGAGCTTGGTCAGAATTTTGGATTATTAGTTTGGCGGAACCTTATTGGGAATAGGTTTTAAGACTCAACAACCCTCAAGTTCCACAACATTATGTTCAGGTTGCAGATAAAAAATGCAAAATAAAAAACTCCAAAAAAGTGGACAGACTTGTTTAAAAATAAAATGCATGTCGGAGTAAGTATGTTTGTATAGTCAAATAAGAAAGCTTGAGCTTCAAAATCAGATATTTATGAGCATGCAACTGGATGACTTGGCTACATTGGCCAGACATCCTAGGATTGGTAGCTACACTGGCTACTGTCCATTCTTCTCTCCACCTCCTCTTCTTGAGCTGGTTGCACTTGAACTTAGATGGGAATACCTCGCTTCTCGAGGAAGGAGTTATTGTATTGGGGAATTAGGGTTTCCATGTTGGAGATGATTGACTTTTACCGCTTTAGCCGTGGAGAGCTACATATCACTTACATTGTACAAGAAAGATTCATAGTCATAAGGGTTTGCATATGAGTTGATTTATTCTGATCTGGCTATTGAAGAGACTTGAGCAGAGTTGTGTGATTTCTAGAGGTTGTTGAGTGTCAAGTTTGTTTCCCATTAAGGTTCCGCCCAAATTAATAATCCAAAGGTATGACCGAGCTCCATACTTTGATTTTATAAAGATAAGTTTAATACTCAATATTGTTCTAAGTTCTTTATTTTTCCTTTATTATGTTTCTTTTTCCTTTAATCATTTATCCTTTAAATAAGTGTTTTCTAAGGGGTAGCAAAGGTAAAGCATAGGGGGATGATGAATCTACATTTTACCATCTTTTTTCATTCATTTTAGCTTAAATCCCTTACAAGACACCTGTAAATATCAATAACTCCATTCTTTTACTAACTAACGTTCTTGTGAAAATATTGTATATTTATTACTATTTTAACCTAAAATTAATAAAGAAAGAAAATAAAAGTAAAATAAAGAAAACAAAGACTGTATATATGTAATAGATACAGGCTGACTCAAACCCCAAGAGAAGGATAAGACTAGACCTAATCGACATGGAATAAAGTAGGGGGATATAAGGCTTAGACACCAAAAATCAATCTTCATATGTATATGTTAATCATATATACAGTGTTGTCAATAATATATATTATTTTCTATAATTTATATATCACTAAATTCTTTTTAAATAAAAATTATTTCTTCTTAAAAAATGTGCATAAAAATCTTTTGTAAATAAAGAAATAATTGGAATAAAAATATGTGTATATTTCATAAATTACAACACTCTCAAAAAGCTGCAAAGCTCATCTTGTAAGATCAATATATTCTACACAAAAACTCAGAATTCATCAAACTCACTTTCATTGTACTCCAAATTAAATATTCTTTAAAATAGCGGGTTTCATAAAAATCAGAGTTAAGGTGTGAAATGTGGCTAATTGGGTTACTATTATATATTTTACCTATGTATACTATGTACATTATTTAATTGTTTATTTTCTTGTACATATTTGTGTAAATTTTATTTTTGGTTAATTGTAAATATTGTATTTGACTTATATAAAATACAAAAAAACATAAAATCAAAAATCAACAAAAATAAAATCACGTATACATTGTATAGATATCACTATATATACTGTATATATTACTATTTATTTAACCTAATAAATTAATTCCTAAAAATCTAACAAAAATACCATTAAAACCCTTGTAAAATATTGTAAATTAATAAATTATTACATTATGTATATAATTGTATAAATAATTAATTAAAAATCAAAACCTTGTATACAGGTATACACACCTATGAATGATACATTTTATTTATTTTAACCCTTTTATATACCTTATTTAATTAATTAGAAGTCACCAAAATTAACTTTATGTTATCCTTAACATTTTTTTATTTACATTATTTAATTATTTAAATTCATATCCTATTTTTAGTTCATTTATTTAACAACTTTATTGATTTTTTATCATTTTCCTTATTTTGTCTTTACCTCCGCGCCTTCTGATTGGTCAGCCCAGGATCATTGACTCGGGTTATTCACCTGCATCCCTCGCTCGTCCCTTTCATTCTCCTAATTTTCCAGCCGCCTCTATTCACTCACAGACCCCCGATTTCTTCTCCAAAAGTTTTGCTCATTCACTCTTCTCCATCGCCGACTCAGTTAATCTGTCAATCATGCCTCAATCCATGCACGATTCAAATTAAAACATCGCTGGAATTCATTGCCTATTTATACATCTGGAACCTTCACCACACTATTGGATCCATTTTTTCTCGATTGTTTGCCCGTGATCATCTTCTTGCGATAGCTACGGTTATTGGGTAGCTGCTCCTTGATTTGGAGTGTGAGAGTTTGAGTGAGAAGCGAGATCCAACCATAGGAGTTAAGCTTCCAATGGAGCTCTGTCGTGTTTCTGACACTTCGCCTTGCATAGCGGATTGAGGCCATTATCCTTCGTTTTTCAACGTGGGTAACATTAGGATTACCCCTTTTTTATTTTAGCATTTCCATTTTACGTTTATTTTCTCAATTTAGCTCAAATCCATCCATCTCACCCAACTCTGATCTGCAAGATCGGAGCATTTTGATCATCTTCAACAATTTCTGACTCGGCTTTTACGTTCAACTGACCCTTCTCAATTGCTTATACCATCTGACAGCCCTTCGATCTCTCTAGATATGAGGATCGACTTCCTCTCCAATCACCCTCACCAGAAGTCTCTACCCCTCACCATTCTCCTTATTTTCTGCTTAATAACCATTGTCAGAGATTCCTCCGAGCTTGAGCATTAACTTGCAAGGTTCAGGACATTCCTAGGACCAAGGAAGCGAGATCTAGAGGATCATAACGTAGCTTCCGCTAGAAATTAAATAATAGAGAGATGTCGGTTGTAGGAAAAACCGTAATGACAGAAGCCACATTTATCAAACAAAAATCAGGATTAAAATAAGAGAAGAAACACATAAGATTGTCTCGTATTTTAATCCTTTAAACTAATTTTTATCCAGATTAGTTCCCCTGGGTCGAACTCAGGGAGGCAAAATAATCGTACTGTGGTTTTTGAGGAATAAAATAATCTCGAGAATTTAGTCTTCTTGAAATTACAACAAGTACAAGAAAGCACTCGAAAATAACATGGTTTTACAAAAATAAAATCGAGAAAAATATGCAGTGAAAATCAATGAAAAAATACAAGCAATGTCGCTAGGATAGTTGTGTAACTACTCTAGAAAATTTGAGGAAAAAAGATCAAAATGAGTTCCAAAATAATTCTATAGTATAGGGTATAAGTGCAAAAGGATAAAGTTTTGTTCTGTTACAAATGGGTCCCCGATACGGACTGAATTGCAAAGAAAACTAAAAATATTAGATTTATGCCCCTACGTGGGGACCTAAATGTAATTTCAAGAATCTTTGGAGCTGCTTTGAATTATCTGGACTTGGTTGGAGTTACATTGCAATGTTCACAACGTTTCGAAATAAACGGCGGAGATAAGGACGTATGGGTGATTCTGGAGAGTCCGATCTGGACACGTGTCCGAATTCTGTACACCTGGGCATTTTGGCTATTCTTCAATCTTTCTCGCAGTTGATGATGGCGGCGCCTTCTCCGATTTCTTCCCACCAATTAGTGGTGTTGTTTGGCCTCCTACAGCACCAGCGAGGTGTCTCCTACACCCCTCGAGCTCGCCTGCATGTCAGCAGCTCCAAGGTTGGCGGATGGTAGTGGTTAGGCATCGACGAAGTTGTTGTTCGGTGAAGCTTCAATAACCACCTGGAAGTGATCCTTGATTGAAACTTCTTCGATAGTCAAGGCTCCATACGATGATTTAATGCTCCAGTGATGATCAAGACCTGCAAATGGTGATTTATGTGCTCGATTCATGATTGAATCGGCCAAGAAATTATGATATTGCAAATCAAATAAGATTTCTAGAATATATGTAACAATGGAAATACAAGAACGAGGAATATCGATTTGGAGCGAAGTCTAACGACTTTGAATGGAAGTGTGGTTGTGCGTCTACGATGGATGATTAAGGTAGCTAATGACGTTAACCGATGCATGGAATACGAGAAATAAAAAAGTGCAAAGATGGAGGAATACCTGGGGGTAGCAGAGTTAAGATGTTGCTGATCGTCGCTCGACGAAGTGGCTTCCCGGAGCTGAACGTCGCAGCTGCGGTGATGCGAGGCCAAAATGAAGCCTTGGAACCTTCCTCCAATGATCATTCTTCATGGCGATGTGCGCCTTTAGCCCGGTCATAGACAGAGATAGGCGGAGGATGGCGGTGAAGGTGGTGGATCAGCTAGTGAGTTTCTGAAAATAGTTGGTTTAGGAAGAGTTAGATGGTTAATGGCGACATGGAGGGGTTTTTATAGAGTGATCAAAGAGAGTTAGTTGTAAATCATGGTTCGACATGTGTAATGGTTGTTAAAGGAAGAATACGAAGGGATTAGATCAGGGTTAGTAGTTAAGAATGGCGGGAAGAGAAGGTTGAAGTTAGGAGGTTAGAACAGACCAATAGCCGGTCTTCTTGAGGAAGATGACTCCAAGCGATGACAGTGTCAGCACCTGGTTGGCCAAATGATGAAATAACTTAATAAATAGGAAATAAATAATAACTAATGGAATTATAAATAGGTAAAAGATCGAAAAATTTAGATAATTAAATTATCTAAATTATGGTCTAATTAGTTTTAATAAATAATAATTATTTTACAAAATATATATTATATTAATAAAAAGCATAAATAATATTTCATAAATAGGTTTTGAATTTTTAATTGAATAAATAAATAAACAGTATATTATTTTTTTATTTTATTAATTATTAGGATAATAAATAAAGTGTGTACGATTTTTTGTAGATTTTAATAAATTAATTTTGGTATATTAGTAAGTATAGATATGAGTGATACAGTTCATTTATACCAATAAATTATAATTTTTTATTTATTTAAATTAATAAATAAGCTCCAAAAATTATGAAATGAACTAAGATTAAAAAACAAGATCAAGAAAATAATTAGAAATTATAAATCCATTAAAACCATAAATAATGAATTCTAGATAAAATAAATAGCCCAGAAACCCAGTTGTGGTTAGGTCCCAAAACTGACTTTTTTGTAAACAGACTCTGATTTTACCACTATTAATTAGAGAATATTATTTAATGAACTTTAAAGTTGAGTAGAGTGAAATTGGAGTTCGTATGAGAAAGTTATGATGTTCGGAAATTGGGCTTTTGACAAATTACAAGTTGGATTTCCTGGCATATATGTAAGGTAATATTTTTAACTTATTTTTATATTTTTCAATACATTTTTAGAAATAATTAAGAGAAGAGTTTGGTGAAAATATGTTAATGTGAATTATTTAAAATTCATTGAAGTTTTGGTATTTATTGGATAATTAATGAAGAGTGTCTAGAATGTGGAATTAATTATTTTTATTTGTTTTCTGTCTTCCCCTACTTATTTATTTGTCGACCAATCCATGTTGACTTGGTCTCGAGGATTAGGTTATAAATATATATTTCATCTATATTTATTTTTACAAGTCATATTGTACATATATATAATTTGCCTTTATTTTTATTTTCTTTTTTTAGTCTTTTATTTCTTTACATAATTTTAATGCATAAAAGTGCATTTTTATTCATGTGTAGAGCTTTATTAAAAAGTGTAAATTAATGAATATTTACATATATTTCTTAAAGGTTTTAAGACAAAATGCAGGCAAAATGTTAATGAATCATGGATTCATCAACCCTCTATACTTAAACTTTGCTAGTCCCTTAGAAAACGCTTATTTGAAAAATAAGGGAAACGAAAGAAAGTTAGAATGAATTTGTTTTCCTGAACCAATTCATGAGAACAGACAAAGGATAGAGCTCGATGTGGCTAAAACAAGCATTTGGTCGGAGCCTTAACTAGGATTAGGATTTTAGCCTCAACAATCCTAAAGTTAAACAAATCCATGTTTAATTTCTCCTCAACAACCAATTCAGATCCACTCATTCATATCATAAACTCTATCAACCTTGAAATCAATCTTTATTGTGTGTGAATCATTTTAGGTCTTCCCTCTTTGAAAGAAGCGAAGAAACCACCCATCCCAATTATACACTCCTATTAGTTCCTCATCCAGCTACTCTTTCCTCGAGAAGGGGGTATTCCCTTCTAAGGTCAGTTCGTACTGTGTCCACAATCGAATATAGAGAGAAAGTAGAAGAATGAGAAAAGAACTGGAGTACAATTAATGTAGACGCATCTCCTTGTGAAGCCCAACCGGTGTAGCTGAGTCTCCACTAAGATGTGCATGCTTTTTGGTGGAAGCTTGGACCATTGTGGTCGTATTTGTATTTGGTGGCTTCTCCTTTGAATTGGCTTTGTAATGTTGCTTGCACTGCATACATATTTTTGTGCCTCGACAGTTATAACATCTTTTCATTACATCCATTTTTTGAGGTCATGGAAAAATTGTGCCAGCAGATCCTTCCCTCATCCGAGGCGATTATTGAAACCCCAATCTCTCTCGTCTTTAGACGTCCATGCTGCGATACAGGGATAGAAACGCACTACCAAGATGGATTTCCCTTCGCAGCTCCATGCAAGTCGAGCTAAGTGCAAAGTGCATGTATCCAAAATTGGTTCACTAATGAAGAGTTAAACATATAACACCAAGTGTTCTACTTAGGCACTTTCGAGTTGGCTTCCCAAATATGGTCTCATGTAATTCAAAGATTTAAGTCAAAGACCCGAAGACTCTAAATTCAAGTTCCTAACTAGGCTCCTTACAATGAAAGTTAAAAGCTGTAATCAAGCTCCATCCTTTAGACTTTTCCAATCTTTAGTTCTAGAAATCAATCTTATTCTGAAAAATGCTAATGCAAAAGCAACCATGTTTTTGTGAAGTATATTTTCTTATTTTTAGGTATTTTATGGATTTTAAGGGTTTTGTCATTTTTACGAATTTTAGACTTTGCTTTTTTTGGATTTTGTGATTTTTATAAACAAGTATATGTAGAAGAATTTTGCAAGGTAAATTACACATATTTTATTTGGATTAAATAACTAATGGATTTTACAAATTTTATATACAAAGGATTTTATAAGGATTGCATGAATTTTACACATATTGTAATATATTTAAATACATATTTTAAATTAAGAATTTTAGGTATATTTTACTTATTTACAAGGATTTTATAAATAAATAAATGGATTTTAAATTAATCCTCACCTACTTTTTATGGATTTTATAGATATAGAAAATACATAAAAGTACGAGTTATGGACAAAAGAATATATACAATATATACGCACCCCCTTTACTTAGCTTGTTCTATGTCCTCATAGCATCAAAAGAGAAAAAAGAGGACATAACTCGTGCTAAGTAAAAGTGTGTGAAAAAGAACGAAAGAATAGAAGTCAGTTGACCCCCCTATACTTACGATCAGGTTATCGTAAGTATAGTGGAAGACAAAAAATGACTAGGAAAAATAAATATATAAATGAAGGAACAAAAGGATAAAGAAGAATGAAATCAACGAAATCACTAGCTCCCCCCTATACTTAGGAAAAGGCATTCTAAGTATAGAAAAGAATGTAGCCAAAATTAGGGACCAGTTATTAGAGTAAATGAAAGAATATACAATAGAAAAGTCAAAAGAACAAAATCGAAAATCAAGAATCAACAGGCAATCAGTCCCCCTATACTTAAGATCTGGTATCCTAAGCATATAAGATGAATAAAAAATGGGGACGACTGTGATCTACAAAGGATATAGAAGTGTGTACTTCAGGAAAAACCGAATGGCTTCACAGGTCTCTATACAAGTTGAAATAAAGTGGAAGAGTTGTCATGCATCCTGTACAAAGTAGATAACATCAACTCGGGCTAGATGATTTAGTAGTCTCCACGAAGTGCTTCAGCATCTTCCCATTCACTACAAACAGCTCTGCACCATGTGACACATCTGATATAGCAATACTACCCTTGTCGTGCATCGTTCTGACTGTATACGGACTTTCCCACTTGATTCTTAATTTGCCAGGAAAAATTCACAATCATGCATTGAACAAACATACTTTCTACCTAGGAACAAAGATCTTGTGTTGGATATGTCTATCATACCATCGCTTCACTATGCCCTTATAGATGAGAGTGTTCTCGTATGCTTGATTCCGAATCTCCACTAGCTCATTCAGATCTAACTTTATCTTGGCTCCTGCTTTCTTTATCTCTAACGAAATATCTCTGATAGCCCATTCGGATTTGTGCATAACTCTACAGACAAATGCCATGGCTTCCTGTAAACTAATCAGAATGGTGAAGAACCTAAGGGAGTCTTATATGGAGTATAATATGCCCAAAGTACCTGGTCTAGAAGCTGTGACCACTTCTTCCTATCCGAACGTACTAGTTTATGAAGAATGGATTTCACCTCCCTATTTGAAACTTCAGCCATGTCGTTCATCTGCGGGTGGTAAAGAGAAGATGCTCTGTGATCAATGCCATAGTTCTTCACTAGCTTTTTCACCTCCTTATTAATGAAATGGCTACCCCCATCTGAAATGAGAATACATAGAATACAGAACCGTAAAATAATGTGTTCCCTCATGATCTTGCACACTATCTTGTTGTCAGATGTTCGTGTTGGTATAGCCTCCACCCGTCTACTAACATAATCTACAGCGAGAAGAATGTACTCAAAGCCATTGTTGGAGGGAAATGGTCTTATAAAATATATGCCACATGCGTCAAAGATCTCGTAAATGATAACAGACAGCATAGGCATTGCATCTCTAGCACCGATTGTTCCTACAGCTCTCCGACAATCTAGGAAACTCTTCACAAATGTGCAAGCATCTCTAGTAAGCGTCGGCCACCAAAATCCGCTCTGAAGTACCTTCTGTGATATCCTCTTCCCGGAATGATGTCTTCCTGCTTTTAAAAATGGCATAGAGTGAGGACACTATTGTATTCCTCTTGAGGAATATATATCGCATGTAAACACAATCCGATCCTTCACTTAAAAAAATCAGATCCTGCCAATGGTAGTATCATGCCTCGGACACTAGCCTATCGACTTGATATTTCAACCAACTTTGTGGACTCTTCTGTGTATCCAGAAAGTTCACTATGTCTGCATACCATGGAAGCTCTGTAACTGCAATGATGCTCTCATCTAGGAATCTCTCTGCAATCTCCAGCGTGTACCCATCTGAAGGTTGCTCTATCTATAGTCAGGAGAGGTGATCAGCTACCACGTTCTTTACCCCAGGCTTATTTCTAATGTCTAAATAAATCTCCTAGAGTAAGAGAATCCATCTGAGAAGGTGTGCTTTAGCATCCTTCTTTTCCATCAAAAATCGAACAGCTGAATGATTAGTATAAACTGTGATTTTTGAGCCAAAAAAATAAGATCTAAATTTATCTAATGCGAATACCACTGCCAACATCTCTTTCTCTATCATTGTATAGTTGCATGGGAATCATCTAAATTGGGGCTAGCATAGTGGATAGCAACTGGAAGTTCGTTCATCTTCTGTCCTAATACAGCGCCGACCGTAAAATCAGAAGCATCCGCCATGATCTCAAAGGGCAAAAACCAATCAGGCGGCTATAGGACAAAAGCACTGATGATCATTTCTTCTATGTGAGAACGACACTAAGATATTTTTATATTTTTCATCTAATAAGAACTCTATGTTTTTGCCTAATAGTTCAGTTAACGGTCGGGCAATCTTAGAGAAGTCCTAAATGAACAGTCGGTAAAAGTCGACATGCCCCAGAAAAGACTATAACTGCTTAATATTGGACGATAGATCGAGACGCTTGATGACATCCACCTTGGTAGGGTCAACCTGAAGGATATGGAATAATTCTCAAGCGCATCACGGAAGCGTGAGTATCGTATCGAATACAATGAAGAACAACTAGTCGAACTAGTTGTCCTATGCAGCGAAATTTCAATTTTTTCATGTGATGAAACCACATGATATAAGAACGATTCTCGGATCATTTCATCTAGAACCACAACAATTATAAAGGAATACCTCTTGAAGCGTGGTTGATCAAGACTCTACGAAAAGAGACCTCCTGTCTCAAGTACGATCGTCGGAGAAGACACTTGCGAGTGCTTGGATTGCGGGAGAAGATCCTCGCAATCCAACGAGTTGATCCAAGCACGGTGAACTCCTGATCTCGTCATTCGAGATTGAACGCCTTCTTCACGAGCATAGCACTCCAAAGAAGATGAAGAACCAAAGAACGTCGAAGCGGCGGCGCGATGGCGAAGCGACGACGAAACTCTCCTATAGGGTTTTGGTGGACGGCCACCAAGAGAAGGAGAGAAGATGCGGCGTGTAGAATGAGAGAGAGAGAGTTGTATCTCAATAGCATAACCCTAGAGAGCATGGTATGCCTCTCTATTTATAGGTTTTTGGGATACATGGATCAAAATCCATGGGATACATAAAATCAATGGATGAGATTGATTTATGTTTAATCCAATAGTCAAGATTATTGTTGGTAAAAAGACAATAACTAATAATTTAATTTAGATCAAATATATTTGATAAATAAAATAAAATTCAATCCTAAATTAAATCAAACAAATAAGGAGACAATCATCATGGAGATTTCATCTCCCCATGGAACATGATGGACGGCCACCAATTCCATATAGGACTTGGTCGCCGTCCACTTGTTTCCAAGTGGAGGACATCTCATGAAATCTCATGAGATTGCATATCTCCATGAAAATCTCCATTATTTATTCCAATAACTTTTGTTGTGATTTATTCTTCAAAAATAATTCATAATTAATTTTGAGAATATTACAATCTTGCCATTGGAAATTTGTGAATCACATTCACAACCCAAAACAAAATATAATTTACATTTTAAATTAATTACACAATGTGTATCCAATACACATAAATAATTCATTAACAAATATAAATTATAATTAGCTCTCTCTAATACATTATAAATCACATTTATAATATATTATGAATAATTGGATATTGCTATCCCCATTATTCTTATCCACATACATCAAGATAATTAAATCACATTTAATTATCAATTTCTCAATGCTTAGATATAATTCAATTATGGTATTATTCTTGAACACTTTCAAGAATAATGCGATTTCTCCGCAGATGCTTGGAGATAAGGACATGGCGATTGTATTTTTCCATGTATAGTGACTTGGATATTGTGATCACATCTCGAATCCAGATCTCGGGCTTCCCATAGATGCTTGATTAAATCAAGACCGCAAATCAAATCTTCTCATTGCATCTGCAATCACATTCAGAACAATGTCCAACATTTGGAGTAAGATCAGATTACTTCTCTACTGAGAGGAGTCACTAAAATCCAGACTCGTTTCATCACTCCATAGAAATGGAAGCGTCATGGTTATACAACCATTTATGATCACATCACCCTCAAGTATTCCTAACACCTTTACATCTTGCATACTGGAAGACCCATAATAAACCTGAAGTACAAGATCAATTTTACATTGTCTACTTCAGAGTTTTCATCATTAAGTTTCTCATTCGATCATTGGGAGTCAGTATCGATCATATGCTTTCCAAAAGCATATATCATACCCAATAGTTGATCATATACTTTCCAAAAGCATATATCAAACCTACAAATTCAATCAAGCTTCCAAAGCGGGACGATCGTGCACGGAATTTGGTTCTCCCCAATATCTCATGAGTGAGCTCATGTCTTCCGATTCAGTAATGAACTTGTATGATCCCTTTGAGAGATCGTATTACTCATATGCCCTTATATGCACACCAGTGCGCCAGTGTATAAACCTTGATAAGGTCATCAACCTATTGGTTTGCCAAATGTACATACTCAGACATATAGTAATCCGGTCAGAGCATGCATGCTTATATCATGACAGCCTACGTTATAAGACATTGGTTATCTCGATCTCGTTAAGTCAACTCTTTAACCTAACTAATCTGACACCTCCGAATCTCTATTCCTATGCAGAGGACATGCATCAAGAGGTCGGTCAGATATCAGCCTAAATGAGAAAGGATTGCCATCTCCTACTCAGGCACCAGCCTCTATGATTCAATAATTGAATTAACAGCTGTATGATCAATAACATGGCCATGGTACATAACCCTAATTGTACTAAGGGACATATTATGCAAATTATTTATTCTTCATTTCAGATCAGGGAATGATATTCATAATAACATTTATTGCATAATGGCTCGCCGTGGGCTCGCATGTCCAACAATCTCCCACTAGCCCAAAGAGCCATTAATGGGCTTAATCAATTAAACCCACACTCATGTGACAATAATAGGCTATTTAGAAAATAGCTAGGTAAGCAGATCAGTCACTCTGTTCCCATGAGACTACGTCAAGTCCTTTTACGGCACTTGCATATCCCCTAGTAACAGTGCTCGCATTCAATGCAAATGTTGCATCTTCTGCAACCATTACTCAATTTTGTTATAGTCCTTGACACTATAGCTCGATAATTATTATAACCAGTATTCCCATAATCCTTATCAGAATACCTTTTATTCCTAGAGGTCTCTATCTCTTAAGGTATCTACAGTTAAGACCCTTATAGATCACTATCTACATGGTCTTAAGCTTTTGAAGATAATACTTTGATATCACTATCTCTAAGTTTCATCATCTTTGAAGATAATTTTATTACTACAATCAAGTGTTTAATCATTATAGTAGGATCAATAACTGTTTACTACTCCCACTGCATAGCCGATGATTAAGGCGGTTTTCGGCTGATCTTTTTGTGAGCCTGCGGTGGGAGATCGTAATGATAAGATGGAGATTAAGCATATGATTCCCAACTATGATCAGTGTCATCCTCAGAAAAATCATGATGGATAATGGATGAAGTGTTTGAGTCAGAAGAAAGATATCCATCATCAGAGTTATCCTCAGAGGAATAGTATTTGAAAGTGGACATACTCCAAATATTCATGTCTTTTTGTTTCTTCAGTTGTTTCCTCAGAATTCGTTCCTTCTTAGGGTCAATCAGTTTGTCCTCGGATGAATACTCAGAAGCACCGGTCTCAGTCAGCTCATACGAAATAATTCCAGTGTACTTGAAGAGGGTAGGAGCATCAACTTTTGATGAGTAGTAGTTAGGAACGGGAGTTGTCCAACGAGAATTGAATTTTGGCTCCTTGCGAAGATATGGCTTTAGAGCTGCCGAACAGACTTCACTAATGTAGACTACCTTTTTCGGACCTGATGAGGGATCATCAGCTGATTCCTCTTCCGAAAGGTCAAAGGTAACTCTCTTTTTCTTTCTTCGTGAAGGTGTCAGTTCACTTGAGTATCCAGATGAATAGCCATTAGAGTTTTTCTCCTTGGTCTGTTTACGTTTTGTTTATTTATTCTTGGTCTTTTGAATGTTGGTGCACTCTCGGTTTGGGATGATTTGGTCCAAGTATTCATAGAATGTTGCTCCAGGGTGCGACCATGCATATGTTTCAGGATCGTAGTAGAAGGATTTGTCTATTTTTAGCTCTGCAGGAATTGAAATACAGGGGAGAGTCTCTAAACCAATAGTCTCATCAACAACCGCTATCTCAGGTGTCGTAGCAGGGTAGGGCTCTTCTATCGTTTCATGGTTGCGGATGTCGGGAACTTCATGGGTTGTCTCAGAAAATCATGGTTCCTCAAAGACAGGGTCAGATCTAAGTGCTTTCAATGCTGTGAAATTGATTTCCCGAGTCTCACAATCAATAATTGCCTTAGCCAATGCTAAGAACGGCTTTCCGAGTATGATTGTTGACTGGTTGAATTCACCTTGATGCTCAATATCTATGATCGTGAATTCTACTTTGAGCGGAGCACCTAGGAATTTCATGATGACAGAAATGATTCCTCTCGGCCATTTTATCGATCGGTCATCCAATTGAATAATCTCTCATTTCTTCCTGATCGGTCCAAGTTTGAGTTCATGAAATACAGAGGTCGGGAGGATATTGATCGGCAAATCATCATAAATTCGGGCAAGGGTGAAAATTGTGTCTTTGATTTCACAGTCAAATCTGAGCAACCGCTTTACTATGCGTCTTTTGGTTTTTCTCCTCAACACCAAGGAAGAAGCCATTGACAAGATATGTCTCTCGGTCTTGGTTCTAATCCTACCCGACTTTTTCATAGTTAATTTATCCATTACAAACCTTTTAAGATCGGGGAAGTGTTCAATGGCCGGTAGAAAGGGAAGTTCAAAAATCAATTTCTTTCCTAGTGATTCCCGTACAGCACTCTAAACATTGGTTCTAAACCAAAATTGTGAAATCTTTGAACATTTCAAAGTTTTCTAAGCAAAGAGAAGAAATCTCATATCACAAAGAATCATTAATAGATATCAGATATCCATAATGTTTATTCTGATATAGATGATTCTCATACATCAATATGCTTGAGATCGTGAATACCTTGACATCTTACACCATTCTAAGGAAGGGTGTATTGGACATTTTTACTTTTGAATACAATATTCACAAGTATGTAAGATTTGAACCTTTTAGACAATCTAAAGTTTCATCTCTAACTAATCTATTGATTACATCAATAGACAAATGTCCAAGGCTTGATGCCAGATCATCATCAAATGATCTTCATTCTCCTATTGATCTTTTAAGGTTTAATTTTAGTATTAGAAATGCTAATGAACCATTCATTAATTTTTCTAATTTAGTAGAGTCCACAATATTTTAGATTACTATCTGAAATATCTCCATCGTAACTCCTTATGATAGGTGTATTACAGAATTCACATTTATTCCAACATTTAGAAATAAACAATAAGTGTATTCTAATATTTAGGTCATAGAGACATTCTCTAAGACTAAGGGCTCTCCCACTAAAATTATGAAGTCTATCAATCCAATAGAGATTGTTGCAACAATTGCATCAATATCCATGTGGTTGACTATTAAACCTATAAGATCAAGTTTCTAATCTTCTAATACATATGCAACTAGCAAGTGTCATTAGAAGATTGAGATACAATTATTAGACTTTATCTTATCAAATAAGTAAGACAATCTCAATGATTACATGTAGATTATTCTGATGTACTATCTAATTCCTTCTCTAAGGATTCAAGATAGATTTGATAGTCATACTATCAACACATCAACTCATTGCAGTATTGGCATTCATCCAACTCTTTGGATGTCATATGGAAGTCACAGAAGTACAGTCAGCTCTTTGATTTTTCTTCTCACTTGGGTTCAACCCATGCTTTCACTACACTCCCTATATCTATAAACAACCATTGCTTAAGATGAAGGATCTCTTATGCTGAAATCAAAAGATTTCAATATAAAAGCATTTCAACATTTATACATGCTTCATTCAATTCATACAATATGAATATTCTGAAGCTTCATGAATGACAAGAGTATAGACAGTAGAATGATGACACTCATCATATATACATACATCATAACTCTTAAAGACATAGGATCAGGCGGGTACTCAAACGATTAGAATATATAATCTCTTATAGAGCCACCATTCTACATGATGCAAAGAACCATGTCATTCATGATTAAATGTCAAGAGCACATATGTATGCTAGAACATCTTCTTAGATTTTATAAGGATTATTTGACAATTACGATCATTATTGACATGTCACTTCCGAAGTACATTCAATGAGGGATCAAGATTATAGAGACATACAAACCCTAGGGTTGTAGTCCTATTGTCTATTTAATTGTCACTCCTCATTATTATGAGGAAACTTGCACATTGCAACCACATACAATATGTGTCCAACTGTAAGTACAATATCTTAATAATGGATCCAATCCATGATATTTTACTGGTTATTATTGAGTATAGTATTGAGTGGGTTTAATGAAAATTTATCTGAAATAAGAAATTTGCATAAATATATATAAATATATATATACACACATAGTTTACTTTGATTTAGGAATTTTTATATCAAAGTTGTCTTGCCTTGTCAACACTGAAAGTTCATTCCCTTAATCACTTTCAATGTAAGAGATATACTTACCATTATATCTCAAGCAAGATCTGGGATCTCCTTCCTTATCTCTTACATCCCAATATTATGAGAATCTGCAACTCTGATAAAAAGAAGCGGGAACATATTCCGCCTTGCATGTCCAACTTGCATTCCCAATTCGATCTTTATACCCGGGCCCACCACCCTTATGGTGATGTTGACCCGTCATTAATTGAACCAACCGTCAACAGGATTAGTACTCGCTATGCGCAATCCAATATCGCCCCAATAATATGAGGATCCGATATTGGGGTCACTACGCACGGCCTTACTCTTTCAAGAAGCAAAGAGCCCGATCCCGATGCCCTTGCATATAGGAGTTGTCACTTCGTACAGACGTCTCCAATATGCAATCCCTGGCGACGGAAACCCTTCCCTTGACAGGAGACCAGGGATGTCACTTATGTGATCCTCCATCTCTTATTCAAATTTTAATTAATTATTATGAATTATATTCATATAATTAATTCTTCCAAGGGAAATACACATCTATTCATAATAGAGTGTTTTTGGTTGGATATAATTAGTTTAATCACATTAAATTAATTTTCAATCCAATTCAATCAACAAACTTGATTGTTTTTACTTGAATAAATATATGGTATTATCTCAAAATACGTATTAATTTGAATTTTAATAATTAGAAAAATAAATCTTGATTTCTCCAGCATTATCGAGTCCCTACCCGTTGTCATGGTCAGTACCGACGAAAGTGGGACGGACCGCAACCGGTGTGACCCGCTACCCCAATGCTTCCCGACTAGACACCATATCCACCTCCGGAAAGGATAATTCCAAATAGATCAATATGTACTTGAGATGATCATCGATTCTTCAATCAAAATTATACCATATAGCAATAATCAAAACATTTTTTATTATAAGGAAATTTTCTAGACAAATTCCCAATCACATTCAAGCAAGTTGTTTGTTGATTGAGTTTCCAATTATGATCTAGATCAAATATAATCAATTTATTGATTGAGGCCAAATCAATTAAGGAAATAATTATCATTAAATATTTCTCAAATATTTTCCATAATTATTTCATGAAATTAATAATTAATTTCACTAATTGGCAATCACATGGTTCTTGATTAGGAATGTAATTTCAGCAGTGACCCCTACTTACTAAAATTGACATATCTCAATCAATTTAAATCCAAATTAGACAAAATCAATTTTTAAAGATTGCTAATTTGATTTATGACAGAACCTAAGTGATATTTCACGCATTTCTATGGGGATAAAACGGTAATTAACTTATTAATCATGTTAAGATTCGCAGTTCCCGCAACAGTGAATACATGTTCATTAAAACGATCATATCTCGAGCAAACGGAATCCAAATTACAAAAACTCGGATCCTATGGTTTACTTATTTAATGGGTAACAAAATCCAAGTGATTAATTCGTGTTTAAATATTTTAAACAGGGCTTAATTTATTCATTAAACAGATGTGCGAAAATCAATTGTGACAAAACCTTTCGTGAACTTAACGAACCCAAATCGTCCTAGGTTTGCGGATCATATCCAAAACCTTAGACCTATGGCTCCGATACCACTTGAAGGATATGGAATAATCCTCAAGAGCATCACGGAAGCATGACCTTCGTATCGAATACGACGAAGAACGACTAGTCGAACTAGTTGTTCTATGCAGCGGAATTTAAAATTTTTCATGCGATGAAACCACATGATCCAAGAACGATTCTCGGATCGTTTCATCTAGAACCACAACAAGTATAAAGGAATACCTCTTGAAGAATGGTTGATCGAGTCTCTACGAAAAGAGACCTCCTGTCTCAAGTCCGATCGTCGGAGAAGACGCTTGCGAGCGTGGGGATGAGTCACGTGATCCTCGCAATCCAACGAGTTGATCCAAGCACAATGAACTCCTGATCTCATCGTTTGAGATCGAACTCCTTCTTCACGAGTGTAGCACTCCAAAGAAGATGGAGACCCGAAGAACGTCGAAGCGACGACACGGTGGCGAAGCGACGATGAAACTCTCCTCTTGGGTTTTGGTGGACGACCACCAAGAGAAGGAGAGAAGATGTGGTGTGTGGAATGAGAGAGAGATGTATCTCAATAGCATAACTTAGAGAGCATGGTACGCCTCTCTCTGTATAGGGTTTTGGGATCCATGGATCACAATCCATGGGATATATAAAATCAATGGATGAGATTAATTTATGTTTACTCCAATGGTCAAGATTGTTGTTGGTAAAAAGCCAAAAACTGATAATTTAATTTAGATCAAATATATTTGATAAATCAAATACAATTCAATCCTAAAATAAATCAAACAAATAAGGAGACAATCATAATGGAGATTTCATCTCTCCATGTTACATGGTGGACGGCCATCAATTCCATATAGGACTTGATAGTCGTCCACTTGTTTCTAAGTGGAGGTAATCTCACGAAATCTCATGAGATTGCATATCTCCATGAAAATCTCCATTATTTATTCCAACAACTTTTGTTGTGATTTATTCTTCAAAAATAATTCATATGAAATTTTGAGAATATTGCAATCTTGCCATTGGAAATTGGTGAGTCACATTCACAATCCAAAACAAAATATAATTTACATTTTCAATTAATTACACAATGTGTATCCAATACACATCAATAATTAATTAACAAATATAAATTATAATTAGCTCTCTCCAATACATTATAAATCATATTTATAAAATATTATGAATAATTGGATATTGCTATCCACATTATTCTTATCTACATACATCAAGATAATTAAATCACATTTAATTACCAATTTCTCAACGCTTTGATATAATTCAATTATGGAATTATTCTTGAACACCTTCAAAAATAATGTGATTTCTCCGTGAACACTTGGAGATAAGGAAAGGGCGATTGTATTGTTCCACGTAAAGTGACTTGGATATTGAGATCACATCTCAAATCCAAATCTCAAGCCTCCCATAGATGCTTATTAAATCAAGACCACAAATCTAATCTTCTCATTGCATCTGAATCACATTCATGTCAATATCCAACATTTGGACTAAGATCAGATTACTCCTCTACTGAGAGGAGTCACTAAAATCCAGTCCCGTTTCATCACTCCCTAGGAATGGAAGCGTCATGGTTATACAACCATTTATGATCACATCACCCTCAGGTATTCCTAACACCTGTACATCCTGCATACTGGAATATCCAGAATAAACTTAAAGTATAAGATTAATTTTACACTGTCTACTTCAGAGTTTTCGTCATTAAGTTTCTCATTCGATAATTGGGAGTCGGTATCGATCATATGCTTTCCAAAAGCATATATCATTCCCAGGTGTTGATCATATACTTTCCAAAAGCATATATCAAACCTACAAATTCAGTCATGCTTCCAAAGCAAGATGACCGTGCATGGAATTTGGTTCTCGCCAATATCTCATGAGTGAGCTCATGTCTTCCGGTTCAGTAATGAACATGTATGATCCCTTTGAGAGATCGTATTACTCATATGCCCTTATATGCACACCAGCACGTCGGTTTATAGACCTTGATTAGGTCATCAACCTATTGGTCTGCCAAATGTACATACTCAGACATATAGTAACACATTTGTCTCCGGTCAGAGTATGCGTGCCTATATCGTGACAGCTTACGTTATAGGACTTTGGTTATCTCGATCTCGTTAAGTCAACTCTTTGACCTAACTAATCTGACACCTCCGAATCTCTATTCCTATGCAGAGGACCTGCATCAAGAGGTCAGTCAGATATCAGCATAAATGAGAAAGGATTGCCATCTCCTAATCAGGCTGGAGATCATCTCTCAATAATCATTTGACGGTGATTGATGAGTCCTCAATCTAACTCTTTAGATATTCATCTAAGCACCAGCCTCTATGATTCAATAATTGAATCAACAGTTGTATGATCATTAAGATGGCCATGGTACATAACCCTAATTATACTAAGAGTCCTATTATGCAAATTATTTATTCTTCATTTCAGATCAGGGAATGATATTCGCAATAATATTTATTGCATAATGGCTCGCCGTGGGCTCGCATGTCCAACACAACCTCCATGCCTTGCTTGGAGATGACATGCCCCAACACGATCCCATTTGTGACCATAAAATGGCTCTTTTCCCAAGACAAAATGAGATCTACCTCACAACATTTCTGAAGAACCTGGTCTAGGTGCGCTAAATAATCATCAAAAGACTCACAGTAGATCGAAAAATCATCCATAAAGACCTCAAGAAAATCACTGAGCATGTCCGCAAAGATGCAAACATGCACCTCTGAAATGTAGAGGGGGCATTACACAATCCAAAGGGCAGTCGTCTAAAGCATACATGCCGAAGGGACATGTGAAGGTAGTCTTTTCCTTATCTTCGGGAGCAATTGTAACCCGATTGTATCTAGAGTAACCATTAAGGAAACATAAGTACTCCTTCCTTGCCAACCATTCTATAACTTGGTCTATAAAAGGCAACAAGAAGTGGTCCTTCTTCGTCGTGGCATTCAATTTCCTATAATCAACACACACCCTCTACAACATGGTTACTCTCTTTGGAATCTCCTCTCCACTATCATTCTTAACCATCAAGATTTCCGACTTCTTTGGGACAACATGTAATGGGCAAACCCATTCAGAGTTGGATATGGGATAAATAAACTCTGTGTCTTACCCTTTTGTCATCTCTTTCTTGACAACATCGCGTAAGACAGGATTCAGCCTATGCTGAAACTCTTTGGAAGGTCTACAGTCATGATCAAGATAGATATGGTGAGAACACAATTCAGGATTTATCCAACGAAGATTGGATACAGTTGATGAATCTCAGATTCATCACTCTAAAAATGATGAATTAAGCTCAAATCCCTAAAACTCATTGCCATTTCTTCATTTATAGTGCATAATTAGCATTCATGCATGTTTTGATAAGAATGGTATTTTATCACTTATTATTGCACAAAATAAGAAGCCAAAAATTACAGTCCAATAGACCTGTAAATAGCCTAACTTCTCCAATTTTTAACTAATTCATGCTAACTCCAAATGACCCGAAACCATCTCCATTGTGTACCTATCACTAACAAGAATAAATGAAAAATAAAAAAAATCACTAACCTAAATAAGTGAACCAAAAACCCAAACCCTAATTCTAGGATTTCCGGACTAAAACCACAATATCTTCCTCATCTAGTGTCCGTTTTGATCCTACTCACTTTTGAACTAATGTACATTCAATTATCTTCAAAACAAGACCATGTTCAAGTGAATCAGAGCTCATATGTGAAAGTTGGGTTTTGGGCCTCTTTTGTACATTTTTCATTTTAGCAGTTTTTGACCTACTATTTTATGTACATAATTGATTCTTTTTATTTTATTTTTTCATTTGTCTTCTTTGATGAAAGTTTTATTAAAATGCACAAAAATTCAAATCTAAACTTAGATTGAAATCAAAGAAACTAACTGAGTCTGAGTCTTCACTAACAGTCTGTACAAAAATTGTTGTTTTCGTATTTTATTTTATTTCTTCTTTTTCTTACTTAATAAAAATCCAAAAAATAGACTAATGTGTAAATATTTATCTTTGATTTTATCATTTTTTTCGGATTTTTATCTTCTTTAAAAAATAAAAAAATATAAAACTAAAATGAAGGTATTTTATGCACATGGGATACCCCAAAAATATCACTTTTTGCAAATGATCATATTTTGATCCGTTAATGGAAGTTGTAGATCTCATCGAGATGAAAAATTTTGTGAAGAAACTTTTTTGATCTGAGGTCATTTGATATTTATTCTAAAATTATCTTTCTCTTTTATTTCTAAATTTTCTGGGGCTGACACGTGGTAGCTCCTCGAGCCGCCACATGTCACCCATTTTTGGGACTTTTATTATTTCATATTTTATAAAAAAAAAAGCCATGCATGTGTAGCGCACGTGCCAATTACGCACGTGCACTGTACGTGCCCGACTCCAACCGCCTCCTATTGTTGCCAGGTGGATAGATCAGGGTCGTCCGATCTCGGCAGATCGAACGACACCTGTACGGCGTCTTCTTCCTCCCACTTTCCCCTTTGGGGGCGGCGCCGTGAAATCTCCGCCCCACCCCGAGAATCTCGCTGCCATCGCCACCCAATCCCTGCACATATCTCTCTCTGATCTTCTTCCCCAATCATGATCCTCGACTGCCATCTCCCCTATCTCGCAATCTTCAATAAGTGGATCCTCGTCGAACATAATATTTTCTAAATCACTGGCACCCCTTCTTCGCTATAAAATGTCATCGCCGACCTCCCTCAATGATCCATCTTTCGTTCACCAGCAGAATCCCGATGGTGACAACCCGTGCTTCATTTGCTCGGCGAGGTCCAGCGTCGCTCGCGATGTCGTTGTAGAAGCCTCCTCTCCTGGCCTTGCTATGCTTCGGTCATCCCGTCGAGCCAACGCCTTCGACTCCACCATTCTCCACCACCACTTCAACTCCAATGCCTCCGACTACCATCGTTATCACCTCCACTTCCTTTGCTCCTTCTTAGCGACCCAACAACGTTCAATCTTCACCAGCAAATTCTAGGAGCTTCGTCGACAACCTTCGCCTGCGACCCAACTACAGTAGTGCTACTTCCGCCTCCAGAGTTTCATCCTCGACAACCAGGTTGCCAGTAGCTTAGCCTTCTCCACCGACTCCTGCAGACTCAGATCGGGTCGTACGAACTCCACTTCGTCGCTCCTCCGATTTCTCTGCTCAGTCTTGTCAATCAACGGTCAGAGCTCTACTCTCTGCCGCCTCATCTCACCATCGGTCGGGGGAGTAGCCACCAACCTCCAGAGCCTTGCCGCTGGACCCTGTTTCTCCACTACTCCTCCGGGTTCGAGGATCGAGGCCCCCTTCCACGTGAGCCGCATGTGGCTGGGGGAACGTCTGCGTAGAACTCCCCTCACGTGACCCTCACGTGTGAGCGGGGGTATATTTACAAGGTGCCCTCCACGTTATGCCAAATCATAGAGTTACCCCACCACCAGATATCGCGTGCATCGCATGTGACCTTCTTGAAAAGTTGCAAAGAAGCCCCCTAGTTCTATCGTATTTCAAAAGACCCCACATGTGATTTACACGTGGGTATTGGACAACTTGCATCGGCACCCCTCCAGAATCGCCTATTTGATAGAAGAGACTCGCCACCAGAGGTCACGTGCGACGCACGTGACCCTTTGGCAATTTTGCAGTCAGACCCCCCATGGTTTAGGTAATTATTTTTACGTCCCTTTACTGCATTGTTTTAATTCATATTATTGCATATATACCCATGTGTTACCCCTTTGTATTAAACCTATACATTGCATTATTTTTATTATTTAAAAATAGCAGGATGTTCTTAAATTAATTCTCTACATTATGACATATGTTTGACATTTTTGTGATCTATGGTTAATTAATAATTAATTACTTTGTGGAAACTTGCATATCTTGCCTTGTGCTTTAAAATTCATAACTAATTATCCATAGCTATGAAGACTGCCAAAAAAATTAGGGATGGTAGATTTAGTTGTATGTTACATCGTGCTAAAGATTTGCATTTGCATGCATAATTTGCCTTATAAAAATTATTTTACATATTTTAATATTTAATTTTTAATAGGTATTAAATTTGGTATTTTTGAGGTTTAAGATTTTTTTGAGATCAAATCACCTCGAGATAGACCGTGGATAATTTTATCTCTTGAAAATAATTAGGTTTAATATTTATTATAATTAATTATTGAAATTTGTTGTGCTTGCATTCATAAATTCATAAATTATTTATCTCACATCGAAAAATTCCTAAAAAATAACAGTGCATTCATTTCATCATAATTATCATATTGGCCAAGTTTCATATTTTTCTGACATAGTTTGATTAATATTCATCTTTTAGTACTTAAAATTGGCCTAATTTACATTTTTCATCCTAAACTTGCATTAAAAATACGAAAAAAACCGTCTCGAAAACCATGCACGAACTTTGATAGACAAAATTCTAAGTTGTTCCTTTGCCTCCTTGAGTTCAACCTTGGGACTTGCCCATGTAAAATAAACAAAAAACCATGTGATTGAAAATTGAATTAGATATTGTGGTTAAATTCTTGACCGGTTTCGATTGCCCGCCTACAATGAAACAACGATAATTTAAATGCATAATAATTCACGGAAATTTAGTAGGGTATTTTAGGACTCGTCAGATGGCGTCGTTGCTGGAGAGGAAACCGGCTTAGATTTTGTCTAATTTTTTCGGTTTTTCTTTATTCGGGTAGTCTGACCCCCGAATCTTCATTGTAAAAATTCCATTTTTTTTCTTGCATTTATATTTTTTTTATTTCAGCATTTATTTCCTTGCTTTATTTTTTATTTATTTTTGAGTCACTCTCTTACATTCTCTCTCTTATTTTTCATGCGAGGTACCCGATGTGCGTGGAGCGGTTTCTCACAAAAATCGATGCAAATTCACCGACGCCCTAAAAACCCCAATTAAATTAAGATCGAGTCGAGTCGTGAGAGAGCGTAGAGTTTAGAATTTATTTTTTTTTCAATTTTTAAATTTTTGTAATTAATTGTTCATTTATAGCAGTGTCCGTTTGGACTCTCGCATGTGTAACAAGACCTCAAACTTTTTCCGTGGTGTGTCGTGGCCTGTTTCACTATCCAGTGAGGGTGGGGCATGACTTTAGTGGAGCTTAGGATTGACATGCACATACGACTATTAGAGGTTCTATAATTTTTTATTATTCTCGTAGGACCTAGGACCACACTTCACTTTAATCGAAACACACATTAAATCATTTAATTTAGTCAAAAATTTAACTTATTTCTTCTCGTCTAATAGAACTTTCTGCTAGGTGTGGTTTTTCATCAGTTGGCATTCATTTAGAATAAATTTTTAATTCTCGTATTGCATCCTACATGGAGATTGAGAGGAATCATAGTAAATCTTCTAACTGAGCATACATCATCTTTTTTTGCATGCATCGGCTTTTCCAGAATTTCTCCCTCATATTTTGTCTCATAATTTTAAAGGAAATTGGGACTGATGGTAGACGTGTATTTTTTCTCACCTTAAAATTTTAGTGATCGCTTAATAAAAATTGTGACTACAAAAATATAGCCGACTATATTTACCCCTAAACTTGAGAATTTTTGCAGGAGAGCAATCCCGACCTTGGATGCATTTATTTTTTTGAGTGAGTGAGAGATGACACTTAGGCTAGTTCCCAAGTCCGAATTTTCATATTGACTACTGATTCTATAAAAATGATTAGCTACTTCTCAGTGAGGATCTACGAGTAGCCGGTAAACGGTCCGGATTTCCTTAGCAGAGTGGGTGGTTTAAAGGACACTGTGTAAGGCTCCGTCCTTAAGTAACACGGATAACCATTTTACGATCCGTACTTACACCTATACTCATTGAAAGTAGGTGCAACTAGTCGTAAGAATTCAGGACAGCCTTTATGAAAATCTTCAGCACCTAACAATTCGTTAATTTTTTTCTAAGATTGTCTTATCACCAACTAAAATTGAAAAGATAATTACCGAACTCTTGCAACTTCATTGTGTGAGTTGGTGAACCTAAGGTTTGATTTGTGTTTGCATTGGTGTGCGTGAACCGATTTCGAAGATCAAAAGCCACACATTTGTGCCATCAATCTCCTTGATAAAAATTCCTTTTGAATATCAAGTGCATTTGCACCGATATCAAGCATGTCGATTCATCATAAACTTCCTTTGACAAAGACAGGACAATGGTCTGAGTACCCATCTGATTTATATTATGAAAATAAATTCATCTCGATCAAACCCAAATCATCATTCATTTTAGCTCTTTCAAAAATGTCGAAACACTTATCCAAGTATCCATCATATCTATGCTATGAAAATGAATTCGTCTTAGTTAGACCCAAAGTTTCAAAACCTCCTCCTACTATACATCATCCAACTTCCACAAGAGACTCTCGCCCACAAATCAATCCAATAAATCCGATCTACGTCATGAATGACAATCCTTTGTATTTGGATCATACAAACAAATAACTGACTAAGGTCTCTACTTCTTCGTATGTTAATCCTCTCTATTCTGATCACACATTCCATCCTTCATATTCTGTAAATGTCAATCCATCATCCATGGGAGATTCTAACCTCATGATAAATCTGATCGAATTTAACACTTCTTCACATCTTCCATCTCCTCCAACCTTGAACACAAATGAGCAACTATCATCTTGGATTGACCATGAAAACCTCATCTTCAGACATGACACTCATACAGAGGACTGGACTGATGATATCGACACACATAAACCATGTATGTTGACTACACAATATAATGGTCCAATCAATCATGATCAAAGGAATGAACTCTACTCATACCAACTACACATGCCTGAATCACACCATAAGACATATGGTTTCTATCCTATTGAGCAGACTCCTTCCATGATTTTAGAGAAATTTTCAGAAGATAAAGATCATATATTCGATATTCCAAGAAGATCTTCTCCCATCTCATACATGAAATGGAAGATGTAATAACTGAATCTCAAATTCAAAAACAAGAACACACACTGACTGCTCCCATGATTCATCATGAAAAGATTTTTGAAGATGATATTTTGAGGATAAATAAGAGATTTGATTTAATAATGGTTAGATTTAGAAAGTTTGTTGACTGATTAATTTCACTGTCTAGTAGCTCGGATATAAAAATGAATGAGGAAAAGATTGGATCTCATGTTGAAAATTCTATGGATATTCAGAAACCCCCAGACTACGATCACCATAGGGACGATCCTGATAGTGACTCCTCTACATATTATTCCCCAAGGGATCACTATGAATCTGATTCGGTATATCTAAGCTCCTCCTCATTTGGGGAACACAACTCATCCACACACTACACAGAAAATACCAAAAAATTAAAATATTCACAAACAACCTAAAAATCGAAATTCTCAAAAAATACATAAAAATTTAAACTGAAGAAGATCTGAAGAATTTGGATCCTACTTTACGGGAAGCACTGAAGAAAAGATTGATTTTTGAACTTCCCTTTACAAAGGCCATTGAACACTTTCCCGACTTGAAAGGATTTGTAATGAACAAATTAATGATGAAAAAGTCGGGCAGGATAAGAACAAAGACTGAAAGATGTATCTTGTCAATGACCTCCTTCTTGGTGTTGAGGAGAAAAACCAAGAGCCACACAGTGAAGCGGTTAACCTGATTTGACTGTGGAATCAAAGACATAATATTTACCCATGCTCAAATTGATGACGATTCACCAATCAATATCCTCCCGACCTCTGTATTTAACGAGATCAATCTCAGACCTATCATGAAGACATGAGAGATCATTCAATTAGCTGATCGATCGATAAAGCGGCTGAGAGGAACCATTTCTATCATCATTACATTCCAAGGTGCTCTGCTCAAGATAGACTTCATGTCATTGATATAGAGCATCAAGGAGAAATCACCCAGTCTCCTATCATTCTCAGAAAGCTATTATTAGCATTGGCTAAGCACATTATTGAGTGTGAGACTCGGGATATCAATTTTACAGCATTGGAAGCACTTCAATCTCACCCAGTCTTTGAGGAACCACGATTTTCTGAGACAACTCATGAAGTCCTCGACTGTCGTAACCATCAGGCGGTAGAAGAGCCATACCCTATTGCTACATCTGAGATAGCGGCTGTTGATGAGACTATTGGTTTAGAGACCCTTCCCACTATTCCATTCCCAGCTTCTCTCACAATGGAAAATCGAATATATGACTCATATAATCCTGAGACTTATGCATGGGTGCACCCTGAGTCGGCCAAAACCTTCTCTGACTACCTTGATCAAATCAACTCAACACATGAATGCTCCAACATCAAGTCAATTGAGAATGAACACGACTCTCCCCACTGTTCCATTTCCTGCGGATCTCACCATAGAAAAGTGTTTCTTATATGACCCTAGACATATGCATGGGCTCACCTTGAGTCAACCTTCTCTGACTACCTTGAACAAATCAATCCAAATCAGAATTGCACCAACATCAAGAAAACTAAGAACAAACACACAGGACAAACACCGACCATGGAGAAAATTTTCAATAGTTATTCATCTCGAGACTCAAGTATCAACACCTCACTCCTAGAACCAGCACCTTCACGAAACAAAATGATTGTTCCTTCATCTAAAAAGAAAGTCACCTTTGACCTTCCGAAGAGGAATCGTCTGATGGTTCCTCATCAGGTCTAGAAAAGACAATCTACATGAGTGTGGTGTGTTCGGCAGTCTTAAAACCCTACCTTCGTAAAGATCCAAACTTCGATTCCCATTGGACGACACCCGTTCCTCACTATTATTCATCCAAAGCCAATTCTCCAGGTCTCAATAAATACACTAGAATAATTTCTTATGAGTTGATTGAGACTGGTGCTTCAGAGTATTCATCCGAGGATAAATTGCTTGATCCCAAGAAGGAACGAATTTTGAGAAAAAACTAAAGAAACTAAAAGACAAGAATATCTGGAGTGCCTCCACTTTCAAATACTACTCCTTTGAGGATTACTCCGATGATGGTTATCTTTCATCTTATTCATACGCTTCATCTACTATCATGCATGATTTCTCTGATGATAACACTGATAATGGTTGGGAATCATATGCTTCATCTCCTTATTATAATTACGATCTCCCACCACAGGCTCACAAAAAGATCGGTCGAAAACTACCTTAATCATTGGCTATCCACCCTCCCTCTTCATCACATCGGTCTCCTTGTACATCTTCTTTCTCTACTTAGGCCAAGGCCTAAGTATAGGGGGGACCGATGCCATCTGTACATACCATTCTCTCCTTCTCACAATCGTTCCATTTCCACCCTTCTTCCATACTTAGGCTGACCAGAGCCTAAGTATAGGGGGAACCGATGCCCATCTGTATATACTCTCCTCATTCACATATCCCGACCGTCTCATTTTTTCTATTCTTCTATACTTAGATTGTTCACATCCTAAGTATAGTGGATGGACTGATCTATCTTGTTCTTTTTCTTTTTCCTTCACACTCTTACGCTTAGCCCGAGCTATGCCTTCTTTACACTTCTTGTGCTCTGAGGACAAAGCACTCGCTACGTATAGGGGGGTGTGTATATATAATGTCTATATATTTTACCCATGTCTCGTACTTTCGCGTAAGTCTATATGTATTTACAGGATGGGTAACTAACTTGAAAAAAATTAAAAAAAAAACAAAACAAAAAAAAATAGAAAAATGGATTTTTATACATTTTTGCATAAAAAATCTCAAAAAATTTCCTTGCATAAGAAATAAAAAAACTAAAAAAAATTGTGTCTGCATTTCACACACCTGCACTTCATCCAGCATTACATTCATTTGCATTTCTGAAAAGTCCTTGGGTTCTGAACCAAGTTATGAGCAGAAACCAAGAGTTGTCTGGACTTGACCTTAATCCACCTAATTTTTAGAGGAACTTCACCGAGAAATTGGATTTTAGAAGCTTTAGGTATTTGACATAATTCTTCGTGTTCTACATGACAATGTGCAGCATTTGACTCTTAGTGTCTAACATGGTCTCTTTATTCTAGTTATGACTCTGGAATTGGGAATTAATTTGTACTCTCGCACTATGCACTTATCTCAACTAAGACAGGTGTTGGAAGGCTGTGTGAGTTTCTTTTATGGTAGCGTGGAAATATAAAGACCAAAGTATGGGTTGAAATAAAGCTTCGTAAAAGGGATGGACATCAGGGCACAATTTTTTCTAAGACCCCAAAACATGTACGGAAAAAAGATTCTATATCCGTAGGGGCACAACAAGATCCAAGTAGAACTACCAAAAATCCAAATACAATGAAGCCACTACCAAATAAATATCTGACCAAAAAGGTCCAAGCTTCAAGAAAACCTGCAGATCTAGGTAGAGACTTGGCTAAACTGACCGGCTTCACAAGGAGAGGTGACTACACTGGCCACCCTCCAGTTCTTTTCCCATTCTTCTAACTTCTCGCTCTATTCGATTGTGAACACAGCACAACAGACCTTAGAAGGAAATACCTGACTCCCCGAGGACGAGTTACTGGAGAGGAGGTTTGCATGGTAATCCGGCATTCTGGATGGGAAGAGCTAAAACCTCTCACACACATGAGTCGATTGTTCAATGTTCATGGGGTATGCTTTGGGAGGAGGATCGATCTAAGATGGCTTCTGAGTTGAATCTGTGATAATGATGTGTAGAACTTGAAGGGTGTTGATTTTGAAATTCTAAGTCTCACAAAAGTTCCGCCGCACTAATAATCCAAAGGTTAGGTCTAGTATCATTTTCACCTTCTGTTCATGGTCTTTGTATGGAACCCAATCTCATTTCACCTCATTGCATTGCTTTTCATGCTAAGGGACGAGCATGGTTTAAGTATTGGGGGATGATGAATCTCAGATTCATCACTCTAAAAATGATAAATGAATCTTAAATCCCTAAAATTCATTAGCATTTCTTCATTTATAGTGCATAATTTGCATTCATGCATGTTTTGATAAGAATGGCATTTTATCACTTATTATTGCAAAAAATAAGAAGCCAAAAATCACAGTCCAATTGACCTGTAAATAGCCTAACTTCCCTTACTTTTAACTAATTCATGCTAACTCTAAATGACCCTAAACCATCTCCATTGTGCACATATCACTAACAATAATAAATGAAAAATACAAATAAATCACTAACCTAAATAAGTGGACCAAAAACCCAAATCCTAGCTCTAGGATTTCCAGAATAAAACCTCAATATCTTCCTCATCCAGTATCCATTTTGATCCTACTCACTTTTGAACTAATGTACATTCATTTATCTTCAAAACAAGACCAAGTGCAAGTGAATCAGAGCTCATATGTGAAAGTTGGGTTTTGAGCATCTTTTATACATTTGCATTTTAGCGATTTTTTATCTATTATTTTATGTACATAATTGACTCATTTTATTTTATTTATTTTTTATTTGTCTTCTTTGAAGAAAGTTTTATGAAAATGCTCAAAAATCCAAATCTAAACTGAGCTTGAAATCAAAGGAAACAACTGAGTCTGAGTCTTCACTAACAGTCTGTACAAAAAGTGTTGTTTTCGTATTCTATTTTATTTCTTCTTTTTCTTTCTTAATAAAATTACATAAAAAATAGAGTAATGTGTAAATATTTATCTTTGATTTTATCATATTTTTCGGGATTTTTATCTGGTTTAAAAATAGCAAAAAAATAAAACCCAAAAATCAAGGTATTCTAAGTACATGGGATACCCCAAAAATATCACTTTATGCAAATGATCGATCTTACTTTTGATCCCTTAATGAAAGTTGTAGATATCATCGAGACGAGCACTTTTCATGAAGAGACATTTTCGATCCGAGGTCCTTTGCTATTTATTCCAGAATTATCTTTCTCTTTTATTTCTGAATTTTGAGGCTGACACATGGTAGCTCTTGGAGCCGCCAAGTGTCACCCATTTTTGGGCCTTTTATTATTTCATATTTATAAAAAAAGCCATGCACATGCAGTGCCCGTGTCGATCACGTACGTGTACTGCACGTGCCCGACTCCAGCCATCTCCTCTTGCTGCCATGTGGTGAGATCAGCACCGTCTGATCTCGATCGATCGAACGACACCTGTACGTCGTCTTCTTCCTCCCACTTTCCCCTTTGGGGGCGGCGCTGCCTCACCCCCGCTAAGTCTCCACCCCACTCCATGTATCTCGTCGGCACCGCCACCCGATCCCCGTGCATATTTCTCTCGTATCTTCTTCCCCAATCATGATCATCAACTGCCCTCTCTCCGATCTCACAATCTTCAATTAGCGGATCCTCATCAAACCTAATATTTTCTCCAGCCTTCCTCAAATATCCATCCACCGTTCACCAACAGAAACCCGGTGGTGACAGCCCGGGCTTCATTTGCTCGGTGAGGTCCAGCATCGCTCGCGACGCCGTAGTAGAAGCCTCCTCTCTAGGCCCTACTCTACTCCGGTCATCCCGTCGAGACAACTCCTTCAACTCCACCATCCACCACAACCACTTCAACTCCAACGCCTCCGACTACAATCGTTGTTACCTCAACTTCCTCTGCTCCTCCTTTGCGACCCACCAACATTCAATCTTTGCCAGCAAATTCCAGGAGATTCATCGACAATCTTCGCCCGCGACGCAACTCCAACCGCGCTACTTCCTCCTCCAGAGCTTCTTCCTCGACAACCAGGTTGCCAACAGCTTGGCCTCCTCCACCGACTCCAGCAGGTCCATATCGGGCCACACGAATGCCACTTCGTGGCTCCTCCAGTTTCTCTGCTCAGCCTCGCCATCAATGGTTAGAGCTCCGCTCTATTCCTCCTCATCTCGCCAATGATCGGAGGAGTAGCCACCAACCTCCAGAACCTCATCGCCGGACCCTGCTGCTCCACTCCTCCTCCGGGATCGAGGACCGAGGCCCCCTCCCACATGAGCCGCACGTGGCTGGGGGAACGTTTGTACAGATCTCCCCTCACGTGACCCTCACGTGTGAGCAGGGGTATATTTACAAGGCATCCTCCACGTTCGGCCAAATCATATAGACGCCCTGCCCCCAGAGGTCACGTGCATCGCTCGTGACCTTCTGGAAAAGTTGCAAAGAAGCCCCCAGTTCTGTCGTATTTCAAAAGACCCAACATGTGATCTGCATGTGGGGATTGGACAACTTGCATCGGTACCCCTCCAGAATCGCCTATTAGACAGAAGAGCCATGCCACACGTGACCCTCTTGCAATTTTACGGTCAGACCCCCCAGGGTTTATGTAAATATTTTTACGTCCCTTTACTACATTGTTTTATTTTATATTATTGTAGATATACCCCTGTGTTCCCCCTTTGTATTAGACCTCTACATTGCTTTATTTTTATTATTCAAAAATGGCATGATGTTCTTCAATTAATTCTCTACATTATGGCATATGTTTGACATTTTTGTGATCTATGATTTGCTTTGTGGAAACTTGCATATTTTTCCTATTCTGCCTTTGAAATTCATAGCTAATTAACTATAGCTGTGAAAATTGCTAAAACATTACGGATGGTAGATTTAGTTGTATGTTACATCGTGCCCAAAAAGATTTGCATTTGCATGCATAATTTGCCTTATAAAAAATATTTTGCATATTTCAATATTTAATTTTTATTAGGTATTAAATCTAGTATTTTTGAGGTTTAGGATTTTTTATGAGATCAATCACCTCGTGATAGACCTTGGATAATTTTATCTCTTGCAAATAGTTAGGTTTAATATTTATTTATTAATTATTGAAATTCATTGTGTTTGCATTCATAAATTCATAAATTATTTATCTCGCATCCAGAAACTCCAAAAACATTACAGTGCATTCACTTCATCATAATTGTCATCTTGGACAAGTTTCATGTTTTTCAAACATGGTTTATTGATATTCATCTTCTAGCCCTAAAAATTGGCCTAATTTACATTATGCATCCTAAACTTGCATTAAAAATACATAAAAAAGACCGTCTCGAAAACCGCGCACGGACTTTGATAGACAAAATTCTAGGTTGTTCCTTTGCCTCCTTGGGTTCGACCTTGGGACTTGCCCAAGTAAAATAAACAAAAAACCACACGATTGAAAATTAATTAATTGTGGTTAATTTCTTGACTGATTCTGATTACCCACCTACAACGAAACGGCATTGATTTAAACACATGATAATTCACGATAACTAACTAGGGCATATTTAGGACTCGTCAATAGTCCACCCAATAGCCTTGCAGTTTCTTTCAAGAATCTCCATCAAACGGGATTCTTGTTCTTCGGTCAAATATGCACTGATAACGACCGGAAACTGTCGGTGTGGACCCACAAGGAAAGCGTATTTCATATTTGGTGGTAAGGTCTTCATCTCAGGTAAGGTAAGATCTTGCTATGATATATCATCCTCGGATTGTGTGATGGAATATGTATTGTTGGTAGATGTATCTGCCTTATGGTTATCAACCATCTCAATATGTTCAAGAGTCGAACTACAGAAGATGTCTAAAACATCCATCCGACTTGCTACCATGGTCATCCTCAGAATGACTAGAGGAGAATAATTCAGGTAAATAAAACTTAGTCTCTGAATCATCTGATGTGGAGTAATTCTGAAAATTCCCTGCATATAAAATATATGCAAGATAGTCCTCAGTTCTCTTTTCCATGTGATCATCACCATCCATGTTGAAATAAAGAGTATCGTCGGAAGAGATGTTAGCTATAGTCTCAGAACCATCCTCTTCTAGGATATCTTGGGTCTCTACTAGATACCTCTCGAGGTCATCAAGGTGAACCTCATCCATGTAATCACAAGTGGATAAAGAACTCAAGGCATTAGAACTAGGTATAGACATGACACTGGATGCATGTGATTCTCTCGCCATCTCTATATGTACCTTTTCATTGTCGACGCAAAAAGATACCTTCCCTGTATCATAATCAAAGAGGTCCTTCGTGGTCTCCAAGAAAGGCCTCCCAAGAATGATCGGGGTAAGCTGTAATTGTGTAGGCCAATCCATATCCAAAATGGTAAACTCCACTGGGAATCACAAACCTTACACGGTCACGATAACGTTCCTCAAAGTGCCCCTAGGTCTCTTTATAGATCTATCCGCAAACTGAAGGATCGAACGTGATTTGTAAAGAGGACCTAACTCAAGCTTGTCGAGTATACAAGAAGGTAAGAGATTGATAGAGGACCAATTATCTAATAGAGTGCGATCAAATACGGCTTTTGAGATCTGGCATTTGACATAGTGTTCTCTTGAATCCTTCTTCTTTTTCGGTAATATGTTCTGAATAACGCAGGAGTTGGCCTCGGTCAAGATATGTTTTTTTGTATATGATTTCTTCTTCCTGTACGCAGGACATGTATTTTTCAGCTTTTGCTTGAGCGTTAGGAAGTGATCCAAGGCATCATGGAGTGAAATCTTTAGTAAGATGTGATCTTTTAATAATCGCTCAGTCTCTGGAGTCACAACATTATTTTTGGTTTTTTTCTTTCCTTTTCCATACAAATCATCGAGAAAAGGAACAAGCTCAGGTACAACATAATATTTTTTATTAAAATTAGGATCAGCTTGTGCATCGAAAGTCTCAAAATTATCTGCAAAACTCTCTAAAATAGGAAAAGAAACATAAGCTTCGGGAGTGTCTACATGGTCTGTCGCGATATCATCGTCTGATTTGCCTAAGTCCATATCGATTATCTCTACATCGCTCCCTTATTCCTAATCGTCTTCCTGATGATCCTCATCACCCTTGTGGTCCTCCTCCTCAACATCAGTATGAGTACCACGTATCGGTACTCGCACCTCATATTATGCCCTCTCCTCTTCCCGATCAGGTGCCTGTGGTGGTATGCCACTCCTGATACGAATGAAGTTAGACAAATATTCAGGTAAAGAGATCGTACATGTCATGCTATCTACATGATATGGGTGCCTCCTCTTATTATTTGGTTCATCTGATGCTGGGCTGGAAGAGTGTCCACGGGTGTGGTTAACTCATCCAGGTGATGGTTAACCCACTCCATCTCAGTCTTCTGTGCGGTCTAGAGAATGCTCAGCATGTCCATGATTTGGTTCAATGATAGGGCTTGTGAACATATCTCAGGTACAAATGTGGTAACCTTGGCTCTCTATTCTCTCCTGCCTCGGATATGATGTTGCAGAGTGTATGGCTGAGGTGATCTTTGTGGTGTGTATGAAGACTGTTGTTGTTGGTAATGATGCAGCTGTGAATGCAAAGCAAGTTGATGAAAAGAATGTGGTCTCTGATAAGAGTTCGTATGAGACTGCTGCTGCATCTAATTATATCGGTGCTGAAATTGTGGGCGTCCATGCTGCAGATGGTTGTAATGATGTGGTTGTTGCTGGTGGTGTACGCTCTGAGGGGTAAACTGTGATGATGTCTGAATCAGAGCATACCAAATCCCGTTGATCTCAAGAGTGGCTTGAGGCTCAACATCAGTGTCTCCAGAGCTTGTGATCTGGCTTGGGTTGGCATAAGATTGGTCCTCATGCCAATAAATCTACGGAGTCTCCAATGGATGACCCAGCTCTCTATGAACAAAGTGGATCTGTTGGGTGGGAGGATTGGGTAAGGATCTCCGAACAGGTTGAGAAGCCGAAGAAGAGTGAGACTACTGATACTGAAGCGGTAAGTCCGTCACCGTCTTCGTTAGATCGCTCAACTACTGGGGAAGTGATGAGAGTTTCTCCAACTCTCGCAGCGGCTGCATGTCCTGAACTTGCTTCTGAATCACATCTACCAATGTTAATTTTTCACTAATGTATCCCATGTTGGTATTGGATTCAGAATCCGAAATATTTGCCACCTTTTGATGCTCTCGGTGATGTGGCGGATGTGGTGACTTCTGGAATGCCCGAGTAGAGTTCACAACTCTCGAGTTCCCTGCCATCCCCTCAAAGACGGATAAGACAGACTCGATATACTGATTCAAATAACTGCTGCCTCATGCGGTGCTCACAAGGTCATGGGCATCCAGCTGGAGTCCTCTGAAATAATTGTTCACTAGAACCTTCAAAGGTATCTCATGATGAGGGCATCTCTCATTAAGGTCCTTGAATCGATCCCACACCTCATGGAATCATTCATTTGGCAGCTGTGTAGTCGTAACTCGTATGGCCCTTGATTCAGTGGTAACAGAATCCAATGATGTAGTATCCTATCTACAGGATCATACTCATCTCTGAGTGTCGCGGGAACCACGACAGGTGGTGGTGGATTCCCAGCTCCTTCTCTCAGTGCAGTGATCTCGGCTCGTAGCTTGTTATGGACTCTTAATTGATCTTTGTTCTCTTCAGCTAATCGATCCTTGACTGGTCCCTTCCTGCGAGCCATATCCTTCAAATCTTTTGGGAAGGAAAAAGACTCGTAAGTGCTCAGTAAAAATTGTGCAGGAGAAATAAATGATAATTTGAGGTACGGGTCTGCCTCAAAAGAAGGGATGGGAGGTGAGGGAGTCTGGGTCTTACTCTCCTTGGGATTAGATGGGATCGACTCGGGAAGAGGGACATCCCGATTCTGTGAAGAAGTATGATGGATGGTGGATCGTCAAGAGCTCATAGAGTTTGAGCGGAAAAGTCGTCGAGTCATCATCTTCGAGGTCAAAAGGAAAATGGAAGAGAAGGATGTCGAATCAAAAGATTGAGGGTGAAGGTATATAAGATGTGGTAACATACACCTCGCAAGCAAACACAAAACAACCCTGGATTCACCAACACAACCCGGTGATGTCCGTAAAATTTTGGTCTTTTATCTTGTTGGTTTTAGGGTTATATTAGCATATAGGTATTATCACAGATTATCGTGAGCTGATAGGTGCCCAGAAATTCCCTGAAACATTGTCACGAGTCCTTACGAAAAACCACTTATTCTCAGTAAGTATGGGAGTAAGTACGGACTGTTTCCATCTATCCGTGTTACTTGAGGATCGTGCTATTGCGTTGTCCTCTAAACCTTCCACTCTTCTAAGTAAAATCGAACTGTTGCCGGCTACCCGAGAGTACCCACTTAAGAACAATGATTAGGTGTATGGACTAACTAGTATTCTGAGAGAAAATCGGACTCTTGTTTTAACCTTAAGTGCCGTCCCTCACTCACAATATATTGAAATTGTACCTGCAATCCATGTGTGGGGGTTGCTCTCCCAAATCAAATGATCCTTTATGTCGATTTTTATATCAGATATTTAGGCAATCCCAATTTTATTTTTTATTTATCTCTTTTTTGGATTTTTTTCAAACACGTCTAATGATTTTTTTATTTTTTTATCCTAGATAGGCATGCACCTAGGTCAAGAGTCCTAGAACTAACTACGAAGGCGTATGCAGAGAAAAAGAAATTTAAAAACACCTAAACAAGCACCTAGCCTCGTAAAAAGCTGTGGAAAAACCGCCGATGCAAGAAAACCACAGTAGGTGCCCTACTTCCCCGATTGCACGACACTTGGTGAAGCAGACCTCGAGAATAGGGGAGGGAGGTACAAGTCGGGATACCCTGATGAGGCCCTTCTATAAATTAGAAAAACAGGCAAGTGCCCTTATTTTTTTACAAAAAATATTACAAGTAAAAGAAAAAACCTATCTAATTTTTTCCTTTGCAACAGACCCGTGAGAGAATGGGTCGGTCTCTGCACTTTCAACTATCTCGGCTTCTAAAGAAGCCAGTTGATCCTATAGGCCTTGAAAAATTTGTTAGAAAAACATACAAAATAAAACCATAAAAATTAAACCAAACAAGAAACCATAAAAATTACAGAAATTTTGAAATCGAGAAAACCAAAAAAACCGATAAAAGCCATAAAAACAAAATTGAAAAAAAAACGAAAAGAAATCAAAAAACCGTAAAATTAAGATCGAAAAATCTTGAAATGATGTCGAAAACAGAAGTAAAGCTAATGCCTCCCCTGTGACAGCACCATTTTTTATAACACAACTTCCGTTGGCGGTTAAAATAATAGTGAGATGTCGGTTGTAGGAAAAACTATGAAGACGGAAGCCGCATTGATCAAACAAAAATCAGGATTAAAATAGGACAAGAAACACATAAGATTGTCTCCTATTTTAATCCTTTAAACTAATTTTTATCTAGGTAAGTTACCCTAGGTTGAACTCAAGGAGGCAGAATAACCTTACTGTGGTTTTTGAGGAATAAAAGAATCTCGAGAATTTAATCTTCTTATTGACATTACAGCAAGCACAAGAAAGCACTTGAAAATAACACGGTTTTACAAAAATCAAATTGAGAAAAATATGCAATGAAAATCAATGAAAAATAACAAGAAATATCGCTAGGGTAGTTGCATAACTACCCTAGAAAAGTCGAGGAAAAACAAGATCAAAATGAGGTCCAAATTAATCCTACAATAAAGGGGTATAAGTGCAAAAAGATAAAGTTTTGTTCTGTTCCAAATGGGTACCTCGCAGGGATGGAATTGCAAAGAAAACTAAATTTTTTACGTTTAGGTCCATGCGTGGGGATCTAAATGTAATTTCTGGAAACTTTAGAGTTGCTTTGAATTATCTGTAATTGGCTGGAGTTATGTTGCGGTTTTCACACCGTTTCGAAATCAACAACGGATACTAGAACGTGCGAACAATTATGGAGCATCCGATCTGGACTCGTGTCCAAATTCTTTATACTTGGGCATTCTTGGTTGTTCTTCAATCTTTCTTGCAGCTGACATGGTGGCACCTTCTCTGATTTCTTCCCGTCGATCAATGGCGTTCTTCGGCTGCCTGCAAGGCCAGAGGGGTGTCTCCTACACCCCTCGAGCTCGCATGCTGGTGAGTGGCTCCATGGATGGTGGATGGCAGTGGTTAGTCATCGACAAAGTTGTTTTTCTGTAAAGCTTCAACAACCACCTGGAAATGATCCTTGATTAAACCTTCTTTAAATGTCAAAGCTCCAAACAATGATTTAATGATCCAGTGATGATCAAGCCCCGCAATTGGTGATATATGTGCTCGATTCGTGATTGAATCGGCCAAGAAATTATGATATTGCAAATCAAATAATATTTCTAGAATATATGTAACAATGGAAATACAAGAATGAGGGATATCGATTTGGAGTGAATTCGTAACGACTGTGAATGGAAGTGTGGTTGTGTGTTTACGATGGATGATTAAGGTAGCTAATGACGTGCTTAATGACGCTAATCGAGGCACGTAATACGAGAAATAAAAAATTGCAAATATGGAGGAATACCAGGGGTAGCTGAGTTTTAGACAGTGCTAATCATCGCTCGACGGGGTGACTTCTCGGAGTTGAACGCCGCAGTTGCGGTGATGCATGGCCAAAATGAAGCCTTGGAACCTTCCTCTGATGATCACTCTTCTACGCGCACATTTGGCCCTATCACGGTCGAAGATAGGCGGAGGACGGTGGTTAAGGTAGTGGATCGGCCAATGAGTTTCTGGAAATAGTTGGTTCAGGAAGAGTTAGTTGGTTAATGGCGACTTGTACAAGGTTTTATAGAGAGATCGAAGAGAGTTAGTTGCAAATCAAGGGCCAGCGTGTGTGATGGTGAACTATCTAAAACTACCCTTGTTAATTCAATCAAATTAATGTGTTATTGTTCGTTGTAGTCTGATAATGAGAGCAGATCAAAAACCACTTTTAATTAAGTTCAATTAATTTCGAGCAACAATATTTTTTTACTTGGGCAAGCCCAAGGTCGAACTCAGGGAGGCAGCTGTCTCCTTGGGTAAACTTTAAGCAAAGTCCAAGGTTTGATTTTCAGGGAATGCTTTTTTGGTCTTTTTCAATATATTTAATGCAAGAAAGAAAAGACACATGCATAATCAAGCCAGTTTCCAAGTTAATTCAGATAAGTGATCAAATCATGTCTAAAAGTTATGAAACATGGCCAGATGATGAAATGCAATAAAATTAAGTTACACTAATTTTTTTAGATTTTTCTGACACTAAATAAATTTACTGTAAATTAAAAATGAATGCAAGGTGATTTTGACTAAATTAATTTTAATAAATATCAAATCACAATATTTTTAGAAAAAAAATTATCCTAGATAGATCAAAGTGTGAAGAATCCAGGAAATTAATAAACCTAAATTTCAATGTGAAATGAACCTATTAAAAATTAATTAAGAAAATCACTAAATTATTTATTCAGGCCTCGAGATGAGTGTAAATGGGATGATTTTTTTAAACAATGTGAATCTAATTATCCTAGATCTAATGTGATTTTTTGGGGATTTGTGGAGTCACAGAGAAATTACTACAAATTAAAAGGCATAAATGGGTAAAATATAGCAAAATTCAACCAATTAATTAATAGAAAAATCCACTGATATTACAAAAATGTGCCAATATCATATATGGAAGAGGACAAAATAAGCTACACAATGCAATTTTAAAACTTGAAAATGAAGTAAAATGAGTGCCTAAATATGTGTGCAAAGATAGGGGTATAAATGCAATTACAAGAATTAAAATTGATAAAAATAAAATGTGCTGACAGGGACCAATATGCAATTACCTATAATGCTGAGGGGGTGGATACAATTTTCCCACAGAACACGTGCTCCTCACATGGGGTCTCCCGGTAGGGAATGAAATGCAAATATGGAAACCTCTAGGGGACTCGCTGCAATTTACCCAGGACGCACATGCAGATAACATGAGGGTCCCAGGCTCGGTGGTCTTCGGAGGCTCGGATCGAGGCTTGATTGGCCTTGGAGGCTCGGATCTGGCTTGGAGTAGCTTCGGGGGATCCGAGCCTAGCGGTAGGGGAAGAGGCTCGAATCAGGCGACGTAGCTCGATCTAGACCGTGGATCAAGTGAAGATCCAACGGTCAGTGGAAGCTGAGGCGTGGTGCATCTGAATCCGTTAGATCAAGATCGATCCAACGGTCCTTGAAGCTTGCTGAAGAAGGCAGCGTGGACGATCGATAGCCACTGGATCATGATTGATCCAACGACATCTGGAGCGCGAAGGAAGTGGTGACGTGGCTCGATGGGGACTGTTTGATCTAGGAGATCAAATGGGAGCTGTTCTTCTTCCTCGACCGCCCCGCCGCCTCCTACAGCAGAGTAGGCTGGGCTCCGGAGAAAGGTCTCGAGCTCCGCCTCCTCCTCTGGTCGTCGGTGAAGCTCAGCGGAGGCTCCCAAGTAGCTGGGAAGATTCGTATAAGCTTGAGGATTCTCCGGTGGTCTCAGAAGTGGCTGACCGGCTATGGGGTGTGGTGGCGAAGAAACTCGGAAGAAGCTCCGATGATGTTCCGACCAATGAAGGAGAAGTACATGCAGGGGGTTAATTGATAGGCGAAGGGTGCTATGCGTTCGTGGGGTGATCTGGCGTGCGGTGCGAGGCCTGAGCAGCGAAGGGGGCGTCCGGTGATCGAGCTCTGCCAAGGTGGCGGAGCTGGCCTCGATGAGAAGTGAAGTGCGTCGTTGGAGGGAACTGAGTGTAGCGCGAAGATCAGAGCTCCCTTGTGGAGATCGGAGGATGGTTAGCGGAGCGTGGAGTAATGGAATGACGGCGAATAAATCGGAGAAGAAGAAAGAAAAATAAGAATAAGATCGGGGAGAAGGTGGAGGTGCCTACCAGGGGAATGGAACTCAGATCTGAGCTCTTGGTCATCGCTCGAAGGCCGGTAGGGGACCTGAGCTCGTGCATCTCATGGAGGAAGATGTAGCATAGCAATGGAGGGCCGTGGATCTCATCGGAGGTGGATCTCGATTGTCTCTCGTCCTCACGTCAAATTGTTGTCACTAACTCGAAGGTGGGAGCTCGGAGATACTCTCTGTGATGGCGAATAGGGGTGAAGGTGGCCAGAGGCGACTTATTTATAGGATGAAGGTGACGGCGTAGATGGCGAAGAGGTGGAGTTGGTGGGCTTTGCAGAGCGAAGTGGAGGGTGTTCATGGAGATCGAGGGGGTTGGCGAGGACGAGGGAAGAGTGGGCTGTGTCGTGGTGGAGACAGGGGGTGGAGATGGTGGTTGGCGTGGCACCCAAAATAGAAAGGGGGCGGCCCCTTGCGCATGGTGGAAGATGTAGGGCGCGGGGTATGCGGGAGGTGGAATATGATGCCTTGGCTGTTGGATCAAGCGATCCAACGACCCAGATTAAGGCGCGCATTTAATGCTTCGGATTAGATCTAGGGAGCGAAATCGAAGGCCACAGGACGCACCACGTGGCGGGCTGCAAGCGTGGCGCTGATGAGCGGTCCTGATGAGGTCTGGGGTTTGATCGAAGTGTCCAGACATCGTGCGAGATGGACGGCCTAGATATGACCCTTCTGACGAAGATCAGAGGGCATGGATGCAGCCACATGGCACATTGAGACCGCGGTGCAGGCAAAAGGTCCAGATTAAGCGCCAGATCTGATCGAAGGGCTATGAAGCATTGCGACTTGGATGGCCTGGATCAAGAGAGGGGAAGTGTGATCGAACAGCGGGGATGCAAGAGCGCGTGTCGCGCAAAGGAGCAGGCCACGTGGCGCAATCAGAGGGTGCCACGTGGCCAGCTCTAAGTGGCTGAGAAGAAAAATAAAATTAGAGAGAGAAGGAGGGCGAATTTGGAAAAACTCAAAACATGAAAGTTATAGATCTCGATGAGATCTACAAGTTTTATGTTGACCAAAATGGAGATGAGGTCAAATATGATACAAAAATACATGAGTACAAATATACATATATGTAGTATACAAGGGGGCCCAAAAATCCAAGTTCTGCATACGAGCTCCGAATGGAATGAAATTAGTATCATTTTAAAGGTCTCTCGATGTGGATTAATCTGAAGGTAAGTATACCTAATTTGGAGTTTGTAAGAGAAGGATATTGGCATTTTAAGGTCCAGGGGGTTTGGGGCTTTATTTGGTATTTTACAAGATAGGAATTTTGGCCTTCTTCCTTATATTATTAACTATCAATGTTCACATTATAAGGAATGTGTTATTTCATTTTGGAGGGAATATAAATACAAATAATTAGGTGAGTTATTGGTGGATATTTTACAAGTGGATTTTACAAATAAATTGGCTTCTTATTTAATGGAAATATGAATGCTAAAATGCATATATTGTGGATTGATGCATGAATGTTATTTATGCAAGATAAAGGGAAATATGATGTTAAATACCCGGGGACAAAGCTTTATTTTCAACTTTAGGAGTGATGAATCACATATTCATCAACCCCCTAGACTTAAACCTTGCTCGTCCCTGAGCAACTAAAATGAAATGCAAGAGTGAAATGATTTTGGGTTCATACCAAGGTCATGAACAAAAGTTGAAAATGGAGCTTGACTCGACCTTTGGATTAATTATGTGGCAGAACCTCATTGGGATCTGAACTTAAGACCTAACAGACTTCAAGTTCCACAAGTCTTCTATTCAAGACTTCTCAATAGTGTCTGTCAGGTCAGAACAAATCCTCAAACACAAATTTCTGATGACTATGATTCTTACTTGTACTGTGTAAGTGAAATGTAACTCTTCACATCAGAAATGGCTCAGTAACAGCCTCCTCTAACAAGGTAACTCAAATAACCCGGTCTAGTAACTCTTTCCTTGAGGAGCGGGGTATTCACTTCTAAGTTCAAGTACAACCAGCTCAAGAGGAGGGGTAGAGAAAAGAATGGACGATAGCCAGTATAGCTACCTATCCCGGGATGCCTGACCAGTTTAGCCAAGTCATCCAGCTGCATTTTTTTGCTAATTGACATACTCTGACATGTATTTTATATTCACTTGGACCTGTCTGATATTTTGGAGTTTTTGCATTTTTTTTCCGAACTATATACAGGGTGCAGCATGTACATCAGGAATTTTTCCTCTTGAGCCAGTAGACTATCCCTCTTTTGAAGCATTATTGCAACCCACAGCATCCCATCCTTAGATGTCAACACCACCAGACTAGGTTGAGATGCACTACCCTCCCTAGAGGAGGATGGATGTTTCCACCCGTGTGCTACTCCAAGCTAAAGGATTCTACTTCCTCACCACCTCATCAATGAAGAGCTACATGCATTGTGCTTGTCCAAGATAGGTCACTGTCTATAAGAATCATGCATATGCACGAGATATTCTACTTAGACTAATCAAGATGACATGTGAACATAGACTTGCGGACTCAAAGAATTAAGTTACTTGACCTGAGAAATCTTAACTCTAGTTCCTATAAAGTTCCTCTGAAATTTGGTGGATTAAGGTCAAATCAAGTCCATACTCAATATCTACTCAAAACTTGGTTCAGAACCCACTAGCTTTTCACTTTGCATATGCAAGATATGCAGATGAGATGCAGATGACATGTTATGTCGATGAATGAAATGCAAGACTCTTTTTTTTCTTTTCTGATGTTGAGATGATATGCAAGAGTAAATAAGAAGCCTTTGAATTTTTCACAATTTTTTTTCAAAAATTTGGTATACCTCCTTTGTTACAAAAATTACAAGGGTTTTATAAGTATTATACAGATTATACAAGTGTATTTTACAAAAACAATTCTCCAAATTTTACCCAGCCCGTAATTATTGCGTAATATATACAAAGATACGTGAAAGTACGAGCTATGGGTAAAGTAAATATGTAATATATATATACACACGCCCCCCTATACTTAACGTGTGCTATGTCCTCAAAGCACGGAAAGCGAGGAAAAAGACATAGCTCGTGCTAAGCGTAAGAGAGACAAAAAGAGCGAAAATGTAAAGAAGTCGTCCTGCCCCCCTATACTTAGGCTCTGACAGCCTAAGTGTAGAAGAAGGTCAAAAAATGGGGCGGATGAGGTCAATAGAGAAGTGGATGAATATATACAAGTCGGGCGTCGGTCCCCCCTATACTTAGGCTCAGGTCAGCCTATGTATAGGACTGGAGTGAGTATGAGGACCAATGTGATCTGGAGGATGTGCAGAGAGCAGACTCAGGTGGCTCATCCCCCCTATACTTAGGTTCTGGTCATCCTAAGTATAGTCCAAGATGGTGATCAATGAAGCTGGGATGAGTTACTAGAGTCGTGGGGGAAAAAGAACAAAATGTACATGAATGATGGGTATATACAAGGGTGTCGGTCTGAATCTTTCAAGATGCTGCTGATGACTAGAGCTCACTGCTGCAAGGTCTCATGCATGGCTCGATGTGTATCTGTTGAATCTGTCTTGCGCATGAATACAATCTCCTCGACATGGACTAACTGCTCATTGAATTCGATGAAGTGCTTCAACAGTTGTCCATTCACTAGGAATGTCGGTGCATCATCTGCGAGATCTGAGATCTCGACACATCCACTATCGTGCACCGTACGGACGGCAAATGGGCCCGTCCATTTGGACTTCATCTTGCCTTGGAAGATCTTCAGCCTTGCATTAAAAAACCATACCTTCTGTCCTGGAACAAAGGTCTTTCATCTGATATATCTATCGTGCCAACGCTTAACCTTGTCCTTGTGCACCAAACTGTTGTCGTATGCATGGTTTTTGACTTCCACAAGCTCATTCAGATCCATTTCTCTCTTCTTATGCCCTAGGTGAGTGTTCCAATTGACCTTCTTGATTGCCCATTCTGATTTATGCACTAACTCTGCGAGCAAATGGCACGGCTTTCCGAATACCATTCGTAATGGGGAGGTTCCTAACGTCGTCTTGTAAGCTGTCCTCTATGACCATATGACTTGATCCAAAATCTGAAACCAGTCCTTCCTATCTGGGTGGGCAAGCTTTTGCAATATAGTTTTTACCTTCCTATTCGACACCTCAGCCATACAATTAGTATGTGGGTGGTAGGGACTAGTGACACGGTGTTCGATGCCGTAGTCCTTCAAGAGTTTCTTCACCTCTCGATTTACAAAGTGGCTACCCCCATCTGAGATCAACACTTTGTGGATCTCAAACCTAGAGATAATATGCTCTCTGATGAATTTACATACAGTCTTGCTGTCTGCGGCTCGGGTCGGGATAGCCTCCACCCACCTGGATAGGTAGTCTATCGCAAGAAGTATGTACTCAAACCCGTTGCTAACAAGGAATGGGCCCATGAAATCGATGCCCCAGGCATCAAAGACATCACAAATGATGACAGGTTACATCAGCATCTAATCCTTGGAACCAACGGTTCCTCCCATTCACTGGCATACTGGGTACGACTTCGCAAAGGTGATGGCATCGCGAAACAGAGTCGGCCAGTAAAAGCCACACTGAAGTACCTTCCATGCGATCCTCTTCCCGGAGTGGTGTCCTCCTGCCTCCAAGATGTGGCATAAAGAAATGACACTCTGGTATTCCTCCTGAGGAATACACCGTCTCTAGACACAATCCGATCCTTCAAAGAAAAAGATCGGATCCTCCCAATTATAGTGTCTAGCATCTGACTTCTGTCGGTCGATGTGGCTCTTAGGCCAACCTTCGAAAACCTTCTTGGAGACAAGATAGTTCACGATGTTGGCATACCATGGGAGTGAGTCGACAACAAAAATCGACTCGTCAGGGAAGGAGTCTCGAATAGGTGAATCCTTAGAAGTATTAAGATCTTCAAGACGAGAGAGCGGTTCGGCTACTACGTTCTTCTTTCCAAGTTTATCACGAATATCCAAATTAAACTCCTGGATAAGCAAATCCACCGAAGAAAACGCGCCTTCACATCCTTCTTTTCCATCAAGTATCGTAGCGTCGTGTGGTCAGTGAACACGATAACCTTGGATCCAATTAAATGAGATCTGAACTTGTCCAAGGTAAACTCTACCGCAAGCATCTCCTTTTCAGTAACTCTATAGTTACGTTGAGCGGTATAAAGTACTTTGCTTGCGTAGTGGATTGCAAATGGGTGCCATCCCTCCTTTGTCCTAACACATCCCCAACAACAAAGTCTGAGGCATCTGTCATAATCTCAAAAGGTAGAGACCAATCTGGGGCTTGTAGGATCGGGGCGTCCATGATCATCCCTTGCAATAGCTTAAAGGCTTCAAGACATTTGTGATTGACATTAAACTCCATGTCCTTGCCTAAAAGCTCAGTTAGTGGTCAGGAAATCTTATAAAAATCCTTGATGAATCTCCGATAGAATCCGACATGCCTGAGGAATGACCGCAACTGCTTAACGTTGGTTGGTGGCTTGTGTCGTCTGATCATATCCACCTTGGCAGGGTCAACCTCCATTCCTCTCTTGGAGATGACGTGCCCCAACACAATGCCCTCCGTCACCATGAAGTGACTTTTCTCCTAGGAGAGCACCAAATTAACCTCACAACAACATTTGAGGACTCGGTCCAGATTCCTAAGATAGGAATCGAAGGAATCGCCGTGGACCGAGAAGTCGTCCATGAAGACTTCCAGGAATTCGCCGACCAGTTAGGTGAATACGGAAGTCATGCACCTTTGAAAAGTACCTGGAGCATTGCACAACCCAAAGGGCATGCGCCTGAAAGCATAGGTACCAAAGGGGCATGTTAATGTGGTCTTTTCCTAGTCCTCCGGAGCAATGGCTACTTGATTGTATCCCAAGAACCCATCCAAGAAGTAGAAGAATTCTTTCCCCACTAATCTCTCTAGGATCTGCTCAATAAACGGTAGGGGAAAATGATCCTTCTTCGCCGCGGCATTCAGGCATCTGTAATCCACACAGACGTGCCACGACGTGGGTACTCGCGTCACGATCTCCTCTCCATCCTCGTTGGTGGTCGTCTGAATTCCTGACTTCTTCGGGACAACATGGATCAGGCCACCCATTTAGAGTCAGAGATGGGATAAATGAAACCCACATTGCACCATTTCTCTGTCTCCTTCTTCACTACCTCTCGTAAATTTGGATTCAAACGACATTGGAATTCACGAGAGGGTTTGGCTTCATTCTCTAAGTAGATATGGTGCGAACACAGAGCGAGAGTTATCCTATGGAGATCGGAAATGCTCCAGCCTATCGCCTTGCGGTTTTTCTCCAGGATCTCTAGCAAGCGAGATTCCTGCACCTCGGTCAATCGTGAATTGATGATGACTGGATATTTCTTCTCCTGACCCGCAAGGAAGACATACTTTAGTGTTGTGGGTAAAGGCCTAAGCTCAGGTAAGGTGTGATCGTCTAGGAAGTCTTGCTCAATCGAATCTGGTTCAATGTTGAAAGTGGATGGATCTATCTCTGTAATTGCTGCCACCAACTTAGTCAGCTTAGGAGTTGGATCGTCAAAGGTCTCCATGCAATCGGCAAAAGCCACATCTGACTCGTCATCCTCATCTTCCGATTGTTTTAAAGAGGGAAGGACTGACAGGCCCAGTTGGGCCTCTAAGTCATCGAAGATGTAGGGAGATGCAGGTTCTGAGCTGTACTCATTTCTGAGGACCTCGCAAACTGTCTCATGCACAAGATCATCTCCGGAGGGGAGGGACTCATCGATGTTCGTTGGGTTCTATCTCCATGGCCCAACTGTGTCTACATGGTCACAGTCTGCTTCGGTTGAAGAGTACTCGGTGCTAGATTCGGAATCCGGTCTCTGCCATCTGGTTTGTTTCATCTCAAGTTCCTCGTCTCCGTCTGGAGTTTGGAACTGGATCTTCCCGATCTTATAATCAAACAAGGCCCCCGCTCTCTTGAGGAAGGGCCTGCCTAGGATGATCTGGGAATCTCTCCAATTATGAGGGGTTTCCATATCTAGGATAGTAAAGTCCACCATGTATTCTTCACCCTCGACTTTGATGATAACATTCCTCAATTCTCCTTGAGACCTCTTGGTTGATTTATCAGCTAACTGAAGGATGGCTCTAGATTTCCTAAGAGGTACGAGATTAAGCCGCTCATAGAGGGTTGTAGGCATTAAGTTTATTGAGGAGTCGTTGTCTAGGAGAGTGCGTGCAAACGCAATGTCATCGACATGACAGACCACATAATGTGCACCCATGTCTCTTCATTTCCTTGGAAACGAGTTCTTTATTGCACAAGTTGTGGCTACTGACAGAACATGTTTCTCAACACGGCTTTTGGTCTTCCTGCTAACCCTAGTAGGTGTGCATCTCACCTTAAGGTATTTCTGAAATGCAAGAGTCGTTTCCATGTACTTGTCAAAGGGTATTGTGACCTTGATATGTTTATTGCAAAACTCTGCCATCTCAGGGTCATCTTTTTGGTTTTTTTTGTTTTCTTCTTTCCACCTTTAAGAGATTGGGGGAAAGGGATTATTGACTCCAACTCATATTCTGAAATGGAAATGTTTCATTCAAAGTGGGAACTGAGATCTGTATAAGACTCGGACTCTGAAATAGACTCGGACTCTGACTCTAACTAAAAGGAAAATGTTGCTGTGAAACCGATGATGCGACTTCCGCGACTTCTGGATGGTCCTCCTCAGATGGAGGTGTGGTCTCTTCATCGGTTTTGGCAGACTCTCTGCTGGTGCTGGTTCGTTGCTGCTTCGAGGACCCAGAAGTCCTCTTCTTCTACCGATGGTGGTGATAGTGGTGTTGCTCTTCTTATGCCTCCAAGTTCTCCTCAGGTAGAGACTTGGCAGCTTCTTCCTTTGGTGCCCGTGCCCGATCAGGTACGATCTCGGTCCTTCCGCTCCTAAGGGACATATGGTTTACATTATCATACAAGAGGATCTCATGTTCAGATAAATAATTATCTGAATAGTATACCTGATCACGAGGTCGGTTCTAGCCTTGAGTTAAGCTATTCGAGTGGCCTGAACCTGGGCGGGAATTGGGGTCTTTGGTGCCATTTGTTGATCCTTGGTATAAGAAACACGATTCAGATCGGTTCTCATATCAAGATAGTCATTCTGGATCTGTTGGACCCAATCAGATAAGGTCTGGATCGCCAAGGTGAGGGACTCCAATTCGGTGGGCTGGGCTAGCTGATGCTGACTTGCGGATGAGGTTTTGTACTAGCCCTGCTGGCCATACAGATACTGCTGCTGCTGATGGGACGGAGACGGGCCTTGCTGGCCCGAGTGGAAAGTGCGCTGCTACTGGTGCTGCTGAGACTGGTACCCTCGTTCGGGCCTGGACTGAACAAAGTGCGGTGCGGGGACGGAGCTGGTTTCCTAGTAAACTGGAGAAGCTCGGTGAGGCTGACCGTTCCCCATCCGCGACTGTCTACCGACAGGGTCATGGTTGTACCACAGCCCGTTGATCTCGAACACCTACGGAGGCTCCTCGTATCCGGTTTCCACTTGTGGGGGTGCATGCTGGTCTTGCTGGGTGTAAGTCTGATCCTCTACCCAACCACTCTGAGGCCCCGGTGATTGTTCCTGTATAAGAGGGACTCGGTGTACAGGCACAGGTGGTGCAGAAGGGCAGGTAGCTTTATCTTAGCTACTCTTTCAGTAAGTTCCTCCACTTGCTTGGGCAAATACGAGAGAGACTCAAGGTCAGTGACCCTCTTGTGGATCTGCTCGACCATTGTTAACTTATCAGCTATCATCCCCATGTTGGGAATAGGTCCTCTGTTAGATCCACTACAGTCCTCCTAGTTGTCTTGTTGGATAGAATTGATGGAGACAACTGATAGGCCCTGGTGGCCTGCGACCTGCCTGTTTCCGCCATCTGCTCTAGTATCTTCCATACATCATTCTCATTCTTGTTTAGATAGCTTCCTCCACAGGCAGTATTGACTAACTCTTGCATCTCTGGGGTCATGCCACAGAACAAGGTCTGGACTAAGATCGCCTTAGAAATGCCATGGCGGGGACATTTCTGAATTAGGTCATTAAACCTATCCCAGGCTTCATGGAATGGTTCATTAGGTCCCTGAGAGAAACTAGACATCTTTGTTCTCATTTGATTAGTCCTACTGGGGGGTAGAACTTCTTCAGGAATAGGTCCTTGAACTTCATCCAGGTTGTACATATGACCCCTAGGTTCTTCAGCCAATGTGCTACCTTATCTCCTAAGGCAAATGGGGTGGCCTTCAGTCGAATATAGTCCTTCCCAACCCTAGGATGACTAAGTTGTTTCAAACCATCTTGAAGTCTCTGAGGAAGGCATATGGTTCTTCATTGGTATTTCCGTTAAACTTCGGTAGTAGGCTAAGGAAGTGGGGCTTGAACTCGAATGCTTTGGGGGCAACTGCTAGTGCCAACCAACTGTGCATCTCATTCTCTGTTGGGTTGTAGGCATCAACCATTGGTCTGTCGATTCCTCCTACCGCAATGATTTGTCCTGTTCTTGCTGTAAGATTGTCATTCTGTTGTTCGGCTGTGGCAAGGCAATTGAGGATCTATCGCAACGGGTCCTCATCCGGTGGCTGCTTAGGTGGCATCTTGTCCTCTATTCCTGGGTATGAAACATGGGCTGAGTTAGAGGTAGAATCTAGGAAGGGGTTCTTACCGAGGCGATGGCCTTCCTCGGTAAGTTCGGAGGAGAGGAAAGGGTTGGTTTGAGGGTAACCACCCTGGGTATGAGGGGTCCAGAACTCAAGAGGGTCATGAGTTCTGGGTGGTCCAAGTTGCGCTTGGGCCAGTGAAGATGCATTTCGTGAGGGGCTCAGAGAGAGATTGGCAAATAAGGATTCGATATCCCCCTAGTCACTCATATTGGTTTGGCGAGAAGAATCAAAAGTTCTAAGTGAAGATAGGATTTGACTCTTGCCTGAAGCAAACAATTCAATCCAAGACCCTGGATTCACACTCAACACAGTGAAAGACCTGAAACCAAGTCCAATTAATCTTGTTAAGTTTAAGTGTAATTTTTCAAGCAAGATAGCAAGGAGTTACGCTGCCTATAGGGAAGTCATCTCAGAGTCGGATGTGTCTTCCCTGTTTAACCTATCGCCTAAGATATAGGTAGTACTTCCTTTCTTCGCTCCTATCCCAAGTTGATGGATTCAAAGACCTGCCCCTATCTACCTGCAAGTAGGTGGAGGCTGACAAGGCCGAAACTTCACCCTGAGGGGTTACTGGAAACTTGTCGCGAAGTACCGCAATTTTGCCCCTATCTACCTGAGACAGGCGGAAGCTACTTGGTACTAGTCAGTGAACCTGAATAATTCAACTTGTGATATTTGCTAGGATTAGTTGGAATGTGATATGGAAGGTGGGGATTTGGGCTCTGCCTTAAGGTGTTCACACACACTCAAGTACCCACACTCAGCCTGAAAACAAGGTCGGGGATTAGTCTCCCGCAAACATATTTTCCAATTTTATTTATTTTTTGGTCAATAATGTTAGCAGTTCCGGTTTTAAGTTAAGTTATCACTTGTTAGTCCAACAACACAACACGCCTATCATCAAGTCCCAATTTCCGTTTAACTTAAGTTTGAAAAACAGAGAGGGGGAAATCGAGAAAAGCCGATGCACAAAAAACAATGATGTGTATGCTGAGTGAAGAATACTTACAATGATCCCTTCACTTTTATGCAGGATGCAAAACAAAATTGAAATATTTTTACACTGTATGCAAATACAGATGACAAAATCCGCTCCTAGACAAGCAGTTCTATTAGTGAGTGAAGCACGGGTTGATTTGACTAGCTCTGCGGTCTTAGTGCGTCTTTTAAGTGTATTGTGTGGTCGTAAGGATTTACGAGCACAAGCAAATCCTAGAGTGGCTCGAGGAGCCGCTAGTGCAAGCCTAATCTACAATTCAATCCGCACAGCACACGGGGACATAGTTCTACTATCTTTACACATGCGAGAGCCCAAATTGGAACTACTAGAAATAATGCAATTAATAAATAAATGAAAAATACAAGTCCTCCCATATTACTCAAAGAATTAAAATGCAGATTCCTCGAAGCATCTTCGACTCGTCGCGTTCCTCGCATAAAAATAGGTTGAGATTAGATAGACAACGACACAAAAAATACAAAAATTAAAGGACAGAAAATATTCACAAGAAAATCGGGGGTCAGACTACCCAGGGATAGAAAGTCAAACACTTAGAAATTATTGCAAACTAACCTAAGCCATGCCTTCCCGGCAATGGTGCCATTTTGAACTGTCTCAAACTACCCTTGTTAATTCAATCAAATTAATTGTCAAATTAATGTGTTGTCGTTCGTTGCAGTTGGATAATGAGAACAGATCAAAAACCACTTTTAATTAAGTTCAATTAATTTCGAGTGGTAATATTTTTTTTGCTTGGGCAAGCTCAAGGTCGAACTCAGGGCGGCAGTTGTCTCCTTAGGTTAATTTTAAGCAAAGTCCAAGGTTTGATTTTCAGGGAATACTTTTTTTGGTCTTTTTCAATATATTTTATGTAAGAAAGAAAAGACACATGCACAATCAAGACAGTTTCCAAGTTAATTCAGATAAGTGATCAAATCAAGTCCAAAAACTATGAAACTTGGCCAGATGATGAAACGGGACGAAATTAAGTTACTCTATTTTTTTTGGATTTTTCTAGCACTAAATAAATTTAATGTGAATTAAAAATAAATCAGGGTGATTTTGACTAAATTAATTTTAATAAATATCAAATCACAATATTTTTCGAAATAAAAATTTTCCTAAATAGATCTAAGTGTGAAGAATCTAGGAAAATTAATAAACCTAAATTTCTATGTGAAATGAACCTATTAAAAATAATTAAGAAAATCAGTAAGTTATTTATTCAGGCCTCGGAATGCGTGCAAATGGAATGATTTGTTTTACACAATGTGAACCTAATTATCCTAGATCTAATGTGATTCCTTTTGATTTTTGTAGTAACTGAGAAATTACTACAGATTAAAAGGCATAAATGGGCAAAATATAGCAAAATTCAACCAATTAATTAATAGAAAAATCCACTGATATTACAAAAATGTGCCAAGTGTCACATATGGAAGAGGACAAAATAAGCTACACATTGCAATATTCAAACTTGAAAAATGAATTAAAATGAGTGTCTAAATATGTGCGCAAACATAGGGCTATAAATTCAATTACAGGAATTAAAATTTATAAAAATAAAACGTACTGACAGGGACCAATATGCAATTACCTATAATATTGAGGGGGTAGATGCAATTTTCCCACAGAATACGTGCTCCACACGTGGGGTCTCCAAGCAGGGACTGAAATACAAATATGGAAACCTCCAGGGGCCTCACTGCAATTTACCCAGGACACACGTGCAGATCACGTGGGGGTCCAAGGCTCGGTGGTCTTCGGAGGCTCGAATCGAGGCTCGGTTGGCCCTGGAGGCTCGGATCTGGCTCGGAGTAGCTTTGGGGGATCCGAGCCTAGTGGTCGGGGAAGAGGCTCGGATCAGGCAACGTGGCTCGATCTAGACCGTAGATCAAGTGAAGATCCAACGGTCAGTGGAAGCTGAGGCGTGGCGCATCTGAATTCATTAGATCAAGATCGATCCAACGATCCTTAAAGCTCGCTGAAGAAGGCCACGTGGACGATCGATAGCCGCTAGATCAGGATGGATCCAATGGCTTCTAGAGCACGAAGGAAGTGGTGACGTGGCTCGATGGGGACCATTCGATCAAGGAGGTTGAACGATAGTTGTTCTTCTTCCTCGACCGGCCCGCCACCTCCTGCGACGGAGAAGGCTGGGCTCCAGCAAAAGGTCTCGAGGTCCGCCTCCACCTCTAGTCGTCGGTGAAGCTCGGTGGAGGCTCCCAAGTAGCGGGTAGAAGCTTCGGGGATTTGAAACGCGTCTCACTACCCTTGTTAATTCAATCAAATTAATGGTCAAATTAATCGATGTCATTCGTTGCAGTCGGATAATAAGAGCAGATCAAAAACCACTTTTAATTAATGTCAAGTTAATCACACGTGGCAAATTTTATTTACTTGGGCAAGCCCAAGGTTGAACTCAGGGAGGCAACTGTCTCATTAGGTAGATTTTTAGCAAATTTCAAGGTTTGATTCTCAGAGGATTTTTTTTCTTTTTCAATATTTTATGCAAGACACATGCACAATCCAGCCAGTTAACAAGTTAATTCAGATAAGTGACTAATCAAGTCCAAAAATTATGAAACTTGGCCAAATGAAGAAATGGGATGAAATTAAGCTACACTAACTTTTTTAGATTTTTCTGACACTAAATGAATTTACTGTGAATTAAAAATGAATGCAAGGTGATTTTTGACTAAATTAATTTTAATAAATAACAAATCACAATATTTTTAGAAATAAAAATTATCCTAGATAGATCTGAAGGTGAGGAATCCAGGAAAATTTTTAAACCTAAATTTCTATGTGAAATGAACATGTAAAAATTAATTAAGGAAATCGCTAAATGATTTATTCAGGCCTCGAGATGCGGACCAATGAGATGAAATTTTACAATGTGAACCTAATTATCCTAGATCTAATGTGATTTTTTGGGGATTTTTGGAGTCACAGAGAAATTACTATGAATTAAAAGGCACAAATGGGCAAAATATAGCAAAAATTCACCAATTAATTAATAGAAAAATCCACTGATATTACAAAAATGTGCCAAGTGTCACATATGAAAGAGGACAACATAAGCTACACAATGCAATTTTCCAATTGAATTAAAATGAGTGCCTAAATATGCGTGCAAAGATAGGGGTATAAATGCAATTATAGGAATTAAAATTGATAAAAATAAAACATGTTGATGGGGACAAAAATGCAATTACCTATATTGCTGAGGGAGTGGATACAATTTTTCCACGCGCTCCTCACATGGGGTCTCCTGGCAGGGACTGAAATGCAAATATGGAAGCCTCTAGGGGCCTCGCTGTAATTTACCCAGGACGCACATGCAGATCATGTGGAGGTCCCAGGCTCGGTGATCTTCAGAGGTTCGGCTCGAGACTCAGGTTGCTCTGGAGGTTCGGATCTGGCTCGGAGTAGCTATGGGGGATCCGAGCCTAGTGGTCGGGGAATAGGCTCAGATCGGGCGACGTGGCTCGACGTCGACCGTGAGATCAGGGAGGATCCAACGGCAGCTGGTTGCGGGCGCGTGGCGTGTCTGGATCCGTTAGATCGCAAGTGATCCAATGGCGATGATTCGCTCCTGAGGTGAAGGCGTGGTCGATCAGTGACCGTTGGATCTAGATTGATCCAACGACACCTGGAGTGCGGAGAGGCGATGACGTGGCTTGATCTGGATGTGTAGGATCCGCCTGATCCTACGGCTGCGGGACGTGGACGACATGGATGGTGCCTGGTCGTTCGATCAAGGGGATCGAACGGTGGCTGTTCTTCTTCCTCAACCGGCCCGCCGCCTCCTGCGGCGGAGAAGGCTGGGCTCCGGTAAAGGGGGCCTGACTCCGCCTCATCCTCTGGGCGTCAATGAAGCTCGCCGGAGGCTCCCAAGTATCTAGGAAGATTCGTAGAAGCTTCGGGGAGTCTCTGATGGTCTCAGGAGTGGCTGAGCAGCTCTGAGGTGCGGTGGCGGAGAAGCTCGGAAGCATCTACGATGAAGTTCCTGCCAATGAAGGGGAGGTACCTGTCGGGGGTTAATTGATAGCTGAAGCCTCCTATGTGTTCGTGGGGTGATCTAGCGTATGGTGCGAGGCCTGTGAAGAAGTAAGGTGGTCTGGTGATCGAACTCCGCCAAGGTGGCGGAGCTAGCGTTGATGAAAGGTGAAGTTCGTCATCGGAAGGAACAAAGGGTAGCGCGAAGATCAGAGCTCCCTTGCTGAGCTCAGAGGATAGTTGGTGGAGAGAGAATTGATGGAATGACGGCAAATAAATTCGAAGAAGATGAAAGAAAAATAAGAAGAAGATTAAAAAAGATGGTGAAGGTGTCTACCTGGGGTCAGAAGCTCGAAGGGAGATTCCAGGTCATCGCCCGAAGGCCGGTAGGGGACCTGAGCTCGTGCAGCTCATAAGGGAAGCTGCGGCATGGCGATGGAGGGTCGTGGATCTCATCGGAGGTGGTTCTCGGTCTTCGCTCGACCTCACGTCAAATTGTTGTCACAACCTCGAAGGTGGGATCTCAGAGATACTCTCTGTGGTGGCGGATGGGGGTGAAAGTGGCTGGATGCGAAGTATTTAAAGGATGGAGGTGACGACAGAGATGGCGAAGAGGTGGAGTTCATGGGTATCATGGAGTGAGGTTGAGGGTAGTCATGGAAATTGAGGGGGTTGGCGAGGATAATGGACGAGTGGGCTATGTCGTGGTGGTGCAAGGGGGCGGATATGGTTGCTGGCGTCGCACCCAAAATAGAAAGGGGGCGGCCCCTTGCTCATGATGGAAGACGTGGGCGCGGGGTGTGCGGGAGGTAGACGACGAAGCTTCGACCGTTGGATCGAGCGATCCAACGGTCAGGAGAGGGGCGGAAGCAGAGGGTGAAGATTCGATCGGCTAAGCAAAATCGAGGGCACAGGTCGTACCACGTGGCAGACGCAGTGGCGAGGCGCTAACGGGCGGTCCTAATGAGGTATGAGGTTTATTGGAGGGTGCAAACATCATGCGAGATGGAGGGCCAAGATGCGATGCTTCTGGCGATGATCGGAGGGTGCCTAATGCACCACGTGGCGTGCTGGAGATGCGGTGCGAAGGGAAGATCCAATTTAATCACAAGGCCTGATCGAAGGGCTAGGAAACATTGCGGTTTGAATGGCCTGGATCAAGAGAAGGGAAGTCTGATAGAACGGCAGGGATGCAAGGGTGCGTGGCACGCAACAGAGCGGGTCGCGTGGCGCAATCAGAGAGCGCCACGTGGCCAGCTTTGAGTGGCTGAGAAGAAAAGTGAATTTAGGGAGAGAAGGAGGCTGAATTTGGGAAAACTCAGAACATGAAAGTTGTAGATCTCAATGAGATCTACAAGTTTCATGTTGACAAAAAATGGGGAAGAGGTCAAATATATACAAAAATACAAGAGTACAAATATGCATATATGTAGTGTACAAGGAGGCCCAAAAACCCAAGTTTTGCCTACGAGCTCCGAACTGAATGAAATTAGTCTCTTTTTAAAGTTCTTTGGATGTGTATTCATGTGGAGGTGAGTAGACCTAATTCGGAGTTTGTAAGAGAGGGCTATTGGCATTCTAAGGTCCAGGAGTTTGGGGCTTTATTGGGCATTTTACAAGAAAGGAATTTAGGACTTCTTCCTTATATTATTTACTAATAGTGTACACATTATAAGGAAAGTGTTATTTGATTTTGGACGGGATATAAAATACAAGTAAATAGGAGGATATTTTACAAGTGGATTTTACAAATGAATTGGCTTCTTATTTAAATGCAAATATGAATGTTAAAATGCATATTTTGTGGATTTATGCATGAATGCTATCTATGCAAGATAAAGTTAAATATGATGCTAAATACCCGGTGACAAAGCTCTATTTTCAACTTTAAGAGTGATGAATCACAGATTCATCAACCCCCTATACTTAAACCTTGCTCGTCCTTGAGCAACTAATGGGGAATGCAAGAGTGAAATGATTTTGGGTTCCATACCAATGTCATGAACAAAAGTTGAAAATGGAGCTTGACTCGACCTTTGGATTAATTGTGTGGTGGAACCTCATTGGGACCTGAACTTAAGACCTAACAGACTTCAAGTTCCACAAGTCTTCTATTCAAGACTCCTCAATAGTCAGGTCAGATAAATCCTCAAATGCAAATTTCTGATGACTATGATTTCTATTTGTACTGTGTAAGTGTAAAATAGCTCTCCACATCATAAATGGCTCAGAACCAGCCTCCTCTAACAAGGTAACTCAAATAACCCGGTCTAGTAACTCTTTCCTCGAGGAACAGGGTATTCCCTTCTAAGTTCAAGTGCAACCAGCTCAAGAGGAGGGGCAGAGAAAAGAATGGACGGTAACCAGTGTAGCTACCTATCATGGGATGCCTGACCAGTGTAACCAAGTCATCCAGCTGCGGACTTCTTGCTAATATACATCCTCCGACAGGTATTTGTTTTCACTTGGACATGTCTGATTTTTTGGAGTTTTTGCATTTTTTTCCTTTTTTTTGAAATATATACAAGGTTCAGCATGTACATCGGGAGTTTTTCTTCTTGAGCATGTAGACTATCCCTCTTTTGAAGCATTATTGCAACCCACAGCATCTCGTCCGTAGATGTCAACACCATCAGATAAGGTTGAGATGCACTATCCTCCCTAGAGGAGGACGGATATTTCCACCCGTGGCTAAAGGATTATACCTCCTCACCACCTCATCAATGAAGAGCTATGTGCATTGTGCTTGTCCAAGTTAGGTCATTATCTAAAAGAATCATGCGTGTGCACGAGATATTCTACATAGACTAATCAAGATGACATGTGAACATAGACTTGCGGACTCAAAGAATTAAGTCACTCGACTTAAGAAATCTTAACTCCAGTTCAAATAAGGTTCCTATGAAATTAGGTGGATTAAGATAAAATCAAGTCCATCCTCAATATCTACTCAAAACTTGGTTCAGAACCCGCTAACTTTTCACCTTGCATATGCAAGATATGCGGATGAGATGCAGATGACATGCTATGTAGATGAAATGCAAGACTCTTTTTCTTTCTTTCCTGATCTAGAGATGATATGCAAGAGTAAATAAGAAGCCTTTGTATTTATTTTATTATTTTTTTTCAAGAATTTGGTATACCTCCTATGTTACAAAAATTTACAAGGGTTTTATAAGTATTATACATATTATATAGGTGTATTTTACAAAAAAATCTCCAATTTTACCCAGCCCGTAATTATTGCAAAATATATACAAAAATATGCAAAAGTACGAGCTATGAGTAAAGTATATATGTAATATATACACGCCCCCTATACTTAGTGTGTGCTATGTCCTCAGAGCACAGAAAGCGAGGAAAAATACATAGCTCGTGCTAAGCCTAAGAGAGCCAAAAAGAGCGAAATTGTAAATAAGTCGTCCTGCCCCCCTATACTTAGGCTCTGGCAGCCTAAGTGTAGAAGAAGGTCAAAAATGGGGCAGACAAGGTCAAGAAGAGAAATGGGTGGATATATACAAGGCGGGCATCGTCCCCCCCTATACTTTGGCTCAGGTCAGCCAAAGTATAGGAGTGGAGTGAGTATGAGGACCAATGTGATCTTAAGGATGTACAGAAAACCGACTTAAGTGGCTCATCCCCCCTATACTTAGGATCTGGTCATCCTAAGTATAGTCCAAGATGGTGATCAATGACGTTGGGATGAGTTACTAGAGTTGCGGGAGAGAGAGAGAGAGCAGAATGTACAGGAGTGATGGAATATACAAAGTTGTCGGTCTGAATCTTTCAAGATGATGTTGATGGCTAGAGCTCACTGCTGCAAGGTCTCATGCGTGGTTCGATGTGTATCCGCTGAATCTGTATCGTGCATGAATAAAATCTCCTCAACATGGACTAACTTCTCATTGGATTTGACGAAGTGCTTCAACAGTTGTCCATTCACTAGGAATGTCGGTGCATCATCTACGAGATCTGAGATCTCGACACATCCACTATCATGCACCGTACGGACAACAAATGGGTCCGTCCACTTGAACTTCTACTTGCCTTGGAAGATCTTCGGCCTAGCATTAAACAACCATACTTTTGTCTAGGAACAAAGGTCTTTCGTCTGATATATCTATCGTGCAAATGCTTAACCTGGTCCTTGTATACCAAACTGTTGTCGTATGTGCAGTTTTTGACCTCCACAAGCTCATTCAGATCCATTTCTCTCTGCTTCTGTCCAAGGTGTGTGTTCCAATTGACCTTCTTGATTGCCCATTCTGATTTATGCACTAACTATGCGTGCAAATGGCACAGCTTTCCGAATACCATTCGGAATGGGGATGTTCCTAATGGTGTCTTGTAAGCTGTCCTATACGTCCATAGGACTTGATCCAAGATCTGAGACCAGTCCTTCCTGTCTGGGTGGACATGCTTTTGCAATATAGTTTTCACCTCCATATTCGACACCTCAGCCATACCATTAGTCTATGGGTGGTAAGGACTAGCGACACGGTGTTTGATGTCGTAGTCCTTCAAGATTTTCTTCACCTCACGGTTTACAAAGTGGCTACCCCAATCTGATATCATCATTTTGGGGATCCCGAACCTAGAGATAATATGCTCTCTGATGAATTTGCAGACAGTCCTGCTGTCTGCGGCTCGGGTCGGGATAGTCTCCACCCACCTGGATAAGTAGTCTACCATAAGAAGGATGTACTCGAACCCATGGCTAACAGGGAATGGGCCCATGAAATCGATGCCCCAAGCGTCAAAGACATCACAAATGATGACATGCTTCATCGGCATCTCATCCTTGGAACCAACGGTTCCTCCCATTCTCTAGCATACTGGACACGACTTTGCAAAGGTGATGGCATCGCGAAACAGAGTCGGCCAGTAAAAGCCATACTGAAGTACCTTCCATGTGGTCCTCTTCCCAGAGTGGTGTCCTCCTGCCTCCAAGCTATGGCATAAAGAAAGGACACTCTGCTATTCCACCTGAGGAATACACCGTCTCCAGACACCATCCGGTCCTTCAAAGGAAAGGCTCGGATCCTCCCATCGGTAGTGTCTAGCATCCGACTTCGATCGGTCAATGTGGCTCTTGGTCCAGCCCTTTGGGAACCTTCTTGGATCCAAGATAGTTCACGATGTTGGCATACCATGGGAGTGAGTCGACAACAAAAATCGACTCATTAGGGAAGGAGTCTCGAATAGGTGAATCCTCGGAATTATTAAGATCTTCGAGACGAGAGAGATGAACGACTACTACGTTCTTATTTCTAGGTTTATCACGAGTATCCAAATCAAACTCCTGGATAAGCAAAATCCACCGAAGAAGACGTGCCTTCACGTCCTTTTCCATCAAGTATTGTAGCGTCGTGTGGTCACTGAACACAATAACCTTGGATCCAATTAAATGAGATATGAACTTGTCCAAGGCAAACACTACCGCAAGCATCTCCTTTTCCGTAACTGTATAGTTATGCTGGACGGTATCAAGCACTTTGCTTGTGTAGTGAATTGCAAAAGGGACATCAACCCTCCTCTGTCCTAACACATCCGCAACAGCAAAGTCTGAGGCATCCATCATGATCTCAAAAGGTAGAGACCAATCCGGGGCTTGTAGGATCGGGGCGTCCATGATCATCCATTGCAATAGATTAAAGGCTTCAAGATATTTGTGATCGACAATAAACTCCTTGTCCTTGCCTAAAAGCTCAATTAGCGGTCGGGCAATCTTAGAAAAATCCTTGATAAATCTCCGATAGAATATGACATGCCCGAGGAACGACCGCAACTGCTTAACGTTGGTTGGTGGCTGGAGTCGTCAGATCATATCCACCTTGATAGGGCCAACCTCCATTCCTCTCTTGGAGATGATGTGCCCCAACACAATGCCCTCTGTCACCATGAAGTGACTTTTCTCCCAGGAGAGCACCAGATTAACCTCACAACAGCGTCTGAGGACTTGGTCCAGATTCCTAAGACAGGAATCGAAGGAATCGTCGTGGACCGAGAAGTCATCCATGAAAACTTCTAGGAATTCACCAACCATTTCGGCGAATACAGCAATCATGCACCTTTGACAAGTACCTGGAGCATTGCATAACCCAAAGGGCATGCGCCTGAAAGTATAGGTACCAAAGGGGCATGTGAATGTGGTCTTTTCCTGGTCCTCTGGAGCTATGGCTACTTGATTGTAGCCTGAGAACCCATCTAAGAAATAGAAGAACTCTTTCCCCACAAGTCTCTCTAGGATTTGATCAATGAACAATAGGGGGAAATGATCCTTCTTCGTCGTGGCATTCAGGCGCCTGTAATCCACACAAACGCGCCACGACGTGGGCACTCGCATCACGATCTCCTCTCCGTCCTTGTTGGTGGTTGTCTGAATTCCCGACTTCTTCGAGACAACATGGATCGGGGACACCCATTTAGAGTCAAAGATGGGATAAATAAAACCCGTGTTGCACCATTTCTCTGTCTCCTTCTTCACTACCTCTCGTAAATTTGGAATCAAATGACGTTGGAATTCACGAGAGGGTTTGGCTTCATTCTCCAAGTAGATATGGTGTGAACACAGAGTGGGATTTATCCTGTGGATATCGGAAATGCTCCAGCCTATTGCCTTACGGTTTTCTCCAAGATCTCTAGCAAGCGAGATTCCTGCTCCTCGGTCAATCGTGAACTAATGATGACCAGATATTTCTTCTCCTGACCCGCAAGGAAGGCGTATTTTAGTGTTGTGGGTAAAGTCTTGAGATCAGGTAAGGTGTGATTGTCTAGGAAATCTGTCTCAATTGAATCTAGTTTAGTGTTGAAAGTGTCTGGATCTGTCTCTGTAATTGCTGCCACCAAATTATTAGGCTCTGGAGTTGTATCGTCAAAGGTCTCCGTGCAATCGGCAAAAGCCACGTCCGACTCGTCATCCTCATCTTTTGATTGTACTAAAGAGGGAAGAACTGATAGGCCCAACTGGGCCTCTAAGTCATCGAAGATATAGGGGGATGCAGGATCTGAGTTGTACTCGCTTCTGAGGACCTCGCAAACTGTCTCATGCATAAGATCATCTCTGGAGGGGAGGGACTCATCGGTGCTGGCTAGGTTCTGTCTCCATGGCCCAACTGTGTCTACATGGTCACAGTCTGCTTCGGTTGAAGAGTACTCGGTGTTGGATTCAGAATCCGATCTTTGTCATCTGGTTTGCATCATCTTAAGTTCCTCATCTCCGCCTGGAGTTTGGAACTGGATCTTCCCGATCTTGTAATCAAATAAGGCCCCTGTTGTCCTGAGGAAGGGCCTGCCTAGGATGATCTGGAAATCTCTCCAATTACCAGGGGTTTCCATATCTAGGATAGTAAAGTCCACCATGTATTCTTGACCCTCGACTTTGATGATAACATTCCTCAATTCTCCTTGGGACCTCTTGGTTGATTTATCAACAAACTGCAGGAGGGCTCTAAGTTTTCCTATGAGGACCGAGATTAAGCCGATCATAGAGGGTTGTAGGCATTAAGTTGATTGAGGATCTGTTGTCTAGGAGAGTGCGTGCAAACGTAATGTCATCAACATGAATCACTACATAATGTGCACCCATGTCTCTTCGTTTCCTTGGAAACAAGTTCTTTATTGCACAAGTTGTGGCTACTGACAGAACATGTTTCTCAACACGGCTTTTGATCTTCCTGCTAACCTTAAGGTATTTCTGAAATGCATGAGTCATTTCCACGTACTTGTCAAAGGGGATAGTGACCTTGATATATTTGTTGCAGAACTCTGCCATCTCAGCGTCATCTTTTTGGATTTTTTAGTTTTCTTCTTTCCACCCTTGAGAGATCGAGGAAAAGGGATTATTGACTCCAACTCAGCTTCTGAAACTGAAATATTTTTATTCAAAACGGGAACTGAGTTCTGTACAGGACTCAGACTCTGAAACATACTTGTATTCTGACTCTGACGAACAGGAAAATGCTGCTCAGAAACCGGTGATGCATCTTCTGCGACTTCTGAACGGTCCTCCTTAGATGGAGGTGCGAGCTCTTCATCGGTTTCGACAGACTCTATGTTGGTGCGGGTTTGTTACTACTTCGAGGACCTAAAAGTCCTCTTCTTGTGCCGGTGGTGGTGATGGTGGTTATGCTCCTCCTCTGCCTCCAAGTTCTCCTCAGGTAGAGACTTAGCGAATTCTTCCTCCGGTGCCAGTGCTCGATCAAGTACGATCATGGTCTTTCTGCTCCTGAGGGACATATGGTTCACATTATCATACGAAACAATCTCATGTTTAGATAAAGAATTATCTGACTGTATACCTAATCAAGAGGTTGGTAATGGCCTTCGGTTAAGTTGTTCAGATTGGCCTGAACCTGGGCGGGAATTGCGATCTTTGGCACCATTTATTGATCCTAGGTATGAGAAACATGATTCAGATCGGTTCTCATATCCAGATAGTCATTCGGGATATGTTGGACCCTATCAGAAGGGTCTGGATCGCCAAGGTGAGGGACTCTAATTTGGTGGGTTGGGTTGGCTGATGCTGACTTGCGGATGAGGTTCTGTACTGACCCTACTGGACATGCCGATACTGCTGTTGTTGATGGGACAGTGACAGGCCCTGCTGGCCTGAGTGGAATGTGTGCTGCTGCTGGTGCTGCTGAGGTTGGTACCCTCGTTTTGGCCTGGACTGAACAAAGCGCGGTGCGGGGATGGAGCTAGTTTCCTAGTAAGCCGGGGAAGGTCAGTGAGACTGACCGTTCCCCATCCCCGACTGTCTGCCGACGGGGTCATGGCTGTACCACAACTCGTTGATCTCGAACACTTGCGGAGGCTCCTCATATCCGATTTCCACTTGTGGGGGATGCATGCTGGTCCTGTTGGGTGTAAGTCTGCTCCTCTACCCAGCAACTCTGAGGCCTCGGTGCCTGTTCCTGTACAAGATGAACTCAGTGTACAAGCACAGGTGGTGCAGAAGGGGCATGTAGCATAATCTTAGATACCCTTTCAGTAAGTTCCTCCACTTGATTCAGCAAACGCAAGAGAGACTCAAGGTCAGTGACCCTCTTGTGGATCTGCTCGACCATGGTTAACTTATCAGCTATCATCCTTATGCTGGGAATGAGGTCCTCTGTCAGATCCGCTATAGTCCTCCTAGTTTTCTCGTTGGATAGAATTGATGGAGACAACTGATAGGCCCTGGTGGCATGCGACCTGCCTGTTTCCACCATCTCCTCTAGTATCTTTCATACAGCATTCCCATTCTTGTTCAGATAGCTTCCTCCACAGGTGGCACTGACTAATCCCTGCATCTTCGGGGTCAAGCCACATAACAAGGTCTGGACTAAGATTGCCTTAGAAATGCCATGGCAGGGACATTTCTGAATTAGGTCCTTAAACCTATCCCAGGCTTCATGGAATGGTTCACCGGGTCCCTGGGAGAAACTAGCAATCTTTGTTCTCATTTGATTAGTCCTACTAAGGGGGTAGAACTTCTTCAGGAATAGGTCCTTGAACTGCATCCATGTTGTACATATCACCCATAGGTTCTTCAGCCAATGTGTTGCCTTATCTTCTAAGGCAAATGCGGTGGCCTTCAAACGAATATAATCCTGCCCAACCCTAGGATGACTAAGGTTGTTGCAAACCAGCTCGAAGTCTCTGAGGAAGGCATATCGTTCTTCGTTGGCATTTCCATTAAACTTCGGTAGCAGGGTAAGGAAGTGGGGCTTGAGCTCGAATGCTTCGGGGGGAACTTCTGGTGCCAACCAACTGTGCACCTCATTCTCTGTTGGGTTGTAGGCATCAACCATTGGTCGGTCAATTCCTCTTGCCACGATGATTTGTCCCATTCTAACTGTGAGATCCGCATTTTATTGTTCGGCAGTGGCGAGGCGATTAAGGATCTGTCGTAACGGCTCCTCATTGGGTGGCTGCTTATGTGGCATCTTGTCCTCTAATACTGGTTATGAAACATGGTTTGTGTTAGAGGACAAATCGAGGTAGGGATTCTCATCGAGGCGATGGTCTTCCTAAGTAAGCTCAGGGGAGAGGAAAGGGTTGGTTTGAGAGTAACCACCCTGGGTGTGAGGGAACCAGAACTCTAGAGGGTCATGAGTCCTAGGTGGTCCAAGTTGCGCTTGAGCCAGTGAAGAGGAGTTTCGTTGGGGGCTCAAAGAGAGATTGGTGAATAAGGAGTCGATATCCCCCCAGTTACTCATCTTGGTTTGGCAAGAAGAATCGGGAGTTCTAAGTGAAGACAGGATTTGACTCCTACCTGAAGCAAACAATTCAATCCAAGATCCTAGGTTCACACTCAACACAGTGAAGGACCCGAAATTGAGTCCAATTAATTTTGTTAATTTTAATTGTGCTTTTTCAAGCAAGATAGCAAGGAGTTACGCAACCTATAGGGAAGTCGGCTCAGAGCCGGATGTGTCTTCCCTGTTTAACCTATCGCCTAAGATATCGCGGGTCCTTCCTTTCTTCGGTCCTATCCCAAGTTAATGGATTCAAAGACCTGCCCCTATCTACCTGTAAGCAGGAGGAGGCTGACAAGGTCGGAACTTCACCCCCGGGGGTTACTGGCAACTTGTCACGAAGTACCGCAATTTCGCCCCTATCTACCTGGGACAGGTGGAGGCTACTTGGTACTAGTCAGTGAACCTTAATAAATCAACTTGTGATATTTTCTCAGATTAGTCGGAACGTGATATGGAAGGCGGGGATTTGGGCTCTGCCTTAAGGTGTTCATACACACTCAAGTACCCTCACACAGCTTGAAAACAAGGTCGGGGATTAGTCTCCCGCAAATAGATTTTCCAATTTTATTTACTTTTTTGGTCAATAATGTTAGCAGTCCCAGTTTTAAGTTACGTTATCACTGGTTTAGTCCAACCACATAGCACGCCTATTGTCCAGTCCCAATTTCCGTTTAACTTAAGTTTGAAAAACAGAGAGGGGAAAATCGAGAAAAGCCAATGCAAGAGAAACAATGATGCGTATGCTGAGTGAAGAATACTTACATTGATCCCTTTGCTTTTATGCAGGATGCAAAATAGAATTGCAATCTTTTTACACTATATGCAAATGCAGACGACAAAATCCGCTCCTAGACAAGCAGTTCTATTAGCAAGAGAAGCACAGGTTGATTTGATTAGATCTGCAGTTTAAGTGCATCTTTTAGTGTGTTGTGTGGTCCTAAAGATTTATGAGCACAAGCTTCGAGGAGCCGCTAGTGCAAGCCTAATCTACAATTTAATCCACACAGCACACGGGGACACAGTTCCACTATGTTTACACACGCGAGAACCCAAACGGGAACCGCTAGAAATAATGCGAAAATAAAGAAAAATAAAAATAAAGTACAAGTCCTCTCAAATCACTCAAACAAATTAAAATGCAGGTTCCTTGAAGTGTCTTTGACTCCTAGGGTTCCTCACACAAAAATAGGTTGAGGTCAGATAGAGAATGACACAAAAATACAAAAATTAAAGGACAGAAAATAATATTCAAAAGAAGACCGGGGGTCAGACTACCCGGGGAAAGAAAGTCAAACACTCAGAAATTACTGCAAATTAACCTAAGCCGTGCCTCCCTGGCAACGGTGCCATTTTGAAACATGTCTCACTACCCTTGTTAATTCAATCAATTTAATGGTCAAATTAATCGATGTCGTTCGTTGCAGTCGGATAATAAGAGTAGATCAAAAACCACTTTTAATTAATGTCAAGTTAATCACACGTGTCAAATTTATTTTACTTGGGCAAGCCCAATGTCGAACACAGGGAGGCAACTGTCTCCTTAGGTAGATTTTTAGCAAATTCCAAGGTTTGATTCTAAGAGGATATTTTTTTATCTTTTTCAATATTTTATGCAAGACACATGCACAATCCAGCCAGTTTACAATTTAATTCAGATAAGTGATCAAATCAAGTCCAAAATTATGAAACTAGGCCAGATGATGAAATGGGATGAAATTAAGCTACACTAATTTTTTTAGATTTTTCTGACACTAAATGAATTTACTGTGAATTAAAAATGAATGCAGGGTGACTAAATTAATTTTAATAAATATCAAATCACAATATTTTTTGAAATAAAAATTATCCTAATTTGATCTGAAGTTGAGGAATCCAGGAAAATTATTAAACCTAAATTTCTATGTGAAATGAACCTATTAAAAATTAATTAAGGAAATCATTAAATGATTTATTCAGGCCTCGGGACGCGTGCAGAGATGAAATTTTTACACAATGTAAACCTAATTATCCTAGATCTAATGTGATTTTTTGGGGATCTTTTGGAGTCACAGAGAAATTACTATAAGTTAAAGGCACAAATGGGCAAAATATAGCAAAAATTCACCAATTAATTAATAGAAAAATTCACTGATATTACAAAAATGTGTTAAGTGTCATATATAAAAGAGGACAACGTAAGATACACAATGCAATTTTCCAAATTGAAAAATGAATTAAAATGAGTGCTTAAATGTGCGTGCAAAGACAGGGGTATAAATACAATTACAGGAATTAAAGTTGATAAAAAAATAAAACGTACTAATAGGGACCAAAATGCAATTACCTATAATGTTGAGGGGGTGGATGCAATTTTTCCATAGAATACGTGCTCCTCACGTGGGGTCTCCTAGCAGGGACTGAAATGCAAATATGGAAACCTCTAGGGGCCTCGCTACAATTTACCCAGGACACACATGCAGATCACGTGGAGGTCCTAGGCTCGATGGTCTTCGGAGGTTCGGCTCGAGGCTCTGATGGCTCTGGAGGTTCGAATCTAGCTCGGAGTAGCTTCGGGGGATCCAAGCCTAGTGGTCGGGGAAGAGGCTCGGATCGAGCGACGTGGCTCGACGTGGACCGTGAGATCAAGGAGGATCCAACGGTAGCTGGCTGCGTGCGCATGGCGTGTTTGGATCCGTTAGATCGCAAGTGAACCAACGGTGAGGATTTGCTCCTGAGGTGAAGGCATGGTCGATCAGTGACCGTTGGATCTAGATTGATCCAACGGCCTCTGGAGCGTAGAGAAGCGATGACGTGGCTCGATCTGGATGCGTAGGATCTGCCTGATCCAATGGCTGCGGAACGTGGATGACGTGGACGACGACTGGCCGTTCGATCAAGGGGATCGAACGGTGGTTGTTTTTCTTCCTCAACCGGCCCGCTGCATCCTGCTGTGGAGAAGGCTGGGCTCCGGCAAAGGGGCCCTAACTCTTCCTCGTCCTCTAGGCGTCAATGAAGCTTGCCGGAGGCTCCCAAGTATCTGGGAAGATTTGTAGAAGCTTTGGGGAGTCTCCGATGGTCTCAGGAGTGGCTGAGGAGCTCTGGGGTGCGGTGGCGGAGAAGCTCGGAAGCAGCTCCGATGATGTTTCGCCCAATGAAGGGGAGGTACCTACAGGGGGTTAATTGATAGTCGAAGCATGCTATGTGTTCGTGGGGTGATCTGGCATGCGGTGCAATGCTTGTGAAGAAGTAAGTTGGTCTGGTAATCAAGCTCTGCCAAGGTGGTGGAGCTGGCGTCAATCAAAGGTGAAATTTGTCGTCGGAGGGAACGAAGGGTAGTGCGATGATCAGAGCTCCCTTGCAAATCTCGGAGGATGGATGGCGGAGCGAGAAGTGATGGAATGATGGTGAATAAATTCAGACAAGATGAAAGAAAAATAAGAAGAAGATTGGGGAGATGGTGGAGGTGTCTACCTGGGGTCAGAAGTTTGAAGGGAGCTTCTAGGTCGCCTCTCGAAGGCCGGTTGGGGACTTGACCTTGTGCAGCTCACGAGGGAAGCTACGGCACGGCGATGGAGGGTTGTGGATCTCATCGGAGGTGGTTCTCGAACTTCGCTCGACCTCACGTCAAATTGTTGTCACCAACTCGAAGGTGGGAGCTCAGAGATACTCTCTGTGGTGGCGGATGGCCGGAGGCGAAGTATTTAAAGGATGGAGGTGACGACAGAGATGGCGAAGAGATGGAGTTTGTGGGTATCGTGGAGCGAGGTTGAGGGTAGTCATGGAAATCGAGGGGGTGGCGAGGATAAGGGATGAGTGAGCTATGTCGTGGTGGTCCCAGGGGGCGGGGATGGTGGCCGGCGTGGCGCCCAAAATAGAAAGGGTACGACCCCTTGAGCATGGTGGAAGGCATGGGTGCTGGGTGTGCAGGAGGTAGACGACGAAGCTTCGATCGTTGGATCGAGAGATCCAATGGTCAGGAGAGGGGCGGAAGTGGAGGGTGAAGATTCGATCGGCTGAGCGAAATCGAGGGCACAGGTCGCGCCTCGTGGCGGACGCAGTGGTGAGGCGCTAACGGGCGGTCCTGATGATGTATGAGTTTGATTGGAGGGTGCATACATCGTGCGAGATGGAGGGCCAAGATGCGATGCTTCTGGCGATGATCGGAGGGCTCCTAATGCACCACGTGGCATGCTGGAGATGCGGTAAGAAGGGACGATCCAGATTAATCACAAGGCCTGATCGAAGGGCTAGGAAACGTTGTGGTTTGAATGGCCTCGATCAAGAGAGGGAAGTGTCATCGAACGGCGGGGATGCAAGGACACGTGGCGTGCAACGGAGCGGGCTGTGTGGCACAATCAGAGAGCGCCACGTGGCCAGCTCTGAGTGGTTGAGAAGAAAGGTGAATTTAGGGAGAGAAGGAGGCCGAATTTGGGAAAACTCTAAAACATTAGTCCGAATTGAATGAAATTAGTCTCTTTTTAAAGGTTTCTGGATGTGTATTCATTTGGAGGTGAGTACACCCTATTCGGAGTCTGTAAGAGAGGGCTATTGACATTCTAAGGTCCAGGGGGTTTAGGGCTTTATTGGGTATTTTACAAGAAACGAATTTTTGACTTCTTCCTTATATTATTAACTAATAGTGTACACATTATAAGGAAGGTGTTATTTAATTTTGGAGGGGGTATAAAATACAAGTAAATAGGAGGATATTTTACATGTGGATTTTACAAAAGAATTGGCTTCTTATTTAAATGCAAATATGAATGTTAAAATGCATATTATGTGGATTGATGCATGAATGCTATCTATGCAAAATAAAGGGAAATATGATGCTAAATACCCAGGGACAAAGCTCCATTTTCAACTTTAAGAGTGATGATTCACAAATTCATCATGATTCTCCGATGGTCTCAGAAGTGGCTGAGCGGCTCTGGGGAGCGGTGGCGGAGAAGCTCGGAAGCAGCTCCGATGAAGTTCCGGCCAATGAAGGAGAAGTACCTGCAGGGGGTTAATTGATAGCCGAAGCACGCTATGTGTTAGTGGGGTGATCTAGCGTGCAGTGCGAGGCTTGAGCGGCAAAGGGGGCATCCGGTGATTGAGCTCCGCCAAGATGGCGGAGCTGGTGTCGGTGAGAAGTGAAGTGCGTCGTCAGAGGGAACTGAGTGTAGCACGAAGATCAGAGCTCCCTTGCGGAGCTCAGAGGATGGTTGGCGGAGCAGGGAGTAAGTAATGGAATGACAATGAATAAAATTAGAGAAGAAGAAAGAAAAATAAGAAAAAGATCGGGGAGAAGGTGGAGGTGTCTACCTGGGGAATGGAACTCGGATCTGAGCTCCTGGTCATCGCTCGAAGGTCGGTAAGGGACCTGAGCTCGTGCAGCTAATGGAGGAAGCTGCAGCACGGTGGTGGAGGGTCGTGGATCTCATCGGAGGTGGATCTCAATCTTCGCTCGTCCTCACGTCAAATTGTTGTCACTAACTCAAAGGTGGGAGCTTGGAGATACTCTCCGTGATGGCGGATAGGGGTGAAGGTGGTCGAAGGCGACTTATTTATAGGATGAAGGTGACGGCGTAGATGGCCAAGAGGTGGAGTTGGTGGGCTTCGTGTAGTGAAGTGGAGGGTGTTGATGGAGATCGAGGGTGTTGGAGAGGACGAGGGAAGAGTGGGCTGTGTCGTGGTGGCACCAGGGGCAGAGATGGTGGTCGACGTGGCGCCAAAAATAGAAAGGGTGCGGCCCCTTGTGCACGGTCGAAAACGTGGGGCGCGGGGTATGCGGGACGTGGAAGACGATGCCTTGGGTGTTGGATCATGTGATCCAATGGCCCAGATTAAGGTGCGGGTTAACACTTCGGATTAGATCTAGGGAGCAAATTCGAAGGGCACAGGGCGCACCACGTGGTGGGCTGCAAGCGAGGCGTTGATGGGCGGTCATGATGAGGTCTCGGGTTTGATCGAAGGGTCCGGACATCGTGCGAGATGGACGGCCTAGATATGAGCCTTCTAACGAAGATCGGATGGCATGGATGCAACCACGTGGCGCATTGAGAACGTGGTGTGGGCGAAAGGTCCAGATTAAGCGGCAGATCTGATCGAATGGCTAGGAAGTGTTGCATCTTGGATGGCATGGATCAAGAGAGGGGAAGTGTGATCAAATGGCAGGAATGCAAGGGCGCATGGCGCGCAAAGGAGTGGGTCGTGTGGTGCAATCAGAGGGCACCACGTGGCCAACTCTAAGTGGCTGAGAAGAAAAATAAAATTAGAGAGAGAAGGAGGCCGAATTGGAAAAACTCAAAACATGAAAGATGTAGATCTCGATGAGATCTACAAGTTTCATGTTGATTAAAAATGGAGATGAGGTCAAATATGATACAAAAATACAAGAGTACAAATATACATATATGTAGTATACAAGGGAGCCCAAAAACCCAAGTTTTGCATATGAGCTCCGAATGGAATGAAATTAGTCTCATTTTAAAGGTCTCTGGATGTGGATTAATTTGAAGGTGAGTTGACCTAATTTAGAGTTTGTAAGAGAAGGATATTAGCATTCTAAGGTCCAGGGGGTTTGGGGTTGTTGTGTATTTTAGAAGATAGGAATTTTGGCCTTCTTCCTTATATTATTAACTAATAGTTTACACATTATAAGGAAGGTGTTATTTCATTTTGGAGGGAATATAAAATACAAATAATTAGGTGAGTTATTGGTGGATATTTTACAAGTGGATTTTACAAATGAATTGGCTTCTTATTTAATGCAAATATGAATGCTAAAATGCATATATTGTGGATTGATCCATGAATGCTATTTATGCAAGGTAAAGGGAAATATGATGCTAAATACCCGGGGACAAAGCTCTATTTTCAACTTTAAGAGTGATGAATCGCAGATTCTTCAGATGGTTGTTAGAGGAAGAAGATGAAGGGTTTAGATCGAGGTTAGTAGTTAAGGAATGGCGGTAAGAAAAGGTTGAAGTTAGGAGGTTAGAACAGACTAATAGCTGGTCTTCTCGAGGAAGATGACACCAGGTGCTGACACGTGTCAGCACCTGGTTGGCCAGATGACGAAATAGCTTAATAAATATGATGTAAATAATAACTAATGGATGTTTAAATAGGTAAAAGAACAAAAATATAGATAGTTAAATTATCTAAATTATGGTTTAATTATTTTAAATAAATAATAATAATTTTACAAAATATAAATATTATATTAATAAATAAGTATAAATAATACTTAATAAATTGGTTTTGAATTTTTAATTGAATAAATTAATAAACAGTATATTATTTTTGTATTTTATTAATTATTAGATCATAAATAAAGTTTGTACAAAATTATGTAGATTTTAACAAATTAATTTTAGTATATTAATAAATATAAATATAAGTGATACCGTTCATTTATACCTATAAATTAGGATTTTCTATTTATTTAAATTAATAAATAAGCTCCAAAAATTATAAAATAAATTATATTAAAATACAAGATCAAGAATATAATTAGAAATTATAAATCATTAAACCAATAAACAATATGTTCTAGACAAAATAAATAGCCAAGAAACCCAATTTTGGTTAGGTCCCAAAATCAACTTTTTGCAAACGGACTCTTATTTTAGTGAAATCACCTTTATTAATTAGATAATATTATTTGATGAACTTTAAAGGTGGGTAGAGTGAAATTGGAATTCGTTTGAGAAAGTTATGATGTTCGGAAGTTGGGATTTTGACAAATTACAAGTTAGATTTCCTAGCATATGTAAAAGGTAATATTTTTAACTTATTTTTATATTTTTCTATACATTTTTAGAAATAATTAGGAGAAGAGTTTGGTAAAAAAAATAGGTTAATATGAATTAATTAAAAATCATTGAAGTTTTGGTATTTATTGGATAATTAATGAAGAGAGTCAAGAATGTGGAATTAATTATTTTTATTTGTTTTCTTCCCTTATCTCCCCTACTTATTTATTTGTCGACCAATCCATGTTGACTTGGTCTAGGGGATTAGGTTATAAATATATCTTTCGGCTATATTTATTTTTACAAGTCATATTATACATATATACATATATACAATTTGCCTTTATTTTTATTGTCATTAGTTTTAGTCTTTTATTTATACATAATTTTAATGCATAAAAGTTCATTTTTATTCATGAGTAGAGTTTTGTTAAAAAGTGAAAATTAATGGATATTTACATGTATTTGTTAAGGGTTTTATGACAAAATGCGGACATAATGTTAACAAATCTTGGATTTATCAGTACTTCAAGGCACCACATAATTTAAGGGTACAATTTCGCCCGACCCCCTGCTTCTATTTTATTTTGCAAATAAGTCCCTAGAGGACAAATGTCAACATGTAATCATTGGAAAAATTGCATATTTTCCTCGCAATCTATTTTATTTGCATATTTGTTCTATTTAAATTTTAGAGTGTGCCTTCCATGTGATGTTTGGAGAAATTGCAACAAAGGCCCTTGGATGTTTTGAGTTATTATTTGGTCCCTAGAACTATTATATTTGCTATTAAATCCAATCCAAAATCCAATCTAGCGCAACTCGCGTGCAGAAGCGCACATATTTTGGACATTTTGCATATTTTTTCCAGGACATTTTAATTATTTTATCATTAGTCAAAGAACCATAAATATTTGCAAATATATCCCTATGAACCTACATATTATTTTGTTTATTAAAACTAAATAAAAAATATCAAAACATCATTAAAAATTTTACAAAAATCATATTACCTTGTTGTTAATTAGATCTTACCCCCATAAATTTTGTTTTGCATTTTCATTATTTTTATCATTTTTAATAATTCAAAAACACTCTAAAAATTCCTTATTTTCATTTTAGAATCAGTAAAAAAATATACAAACTTTCTCAAAAATTCTAAAAAAAATCTTGTCAATTAATTTCATAACTTTTATTTATGTAGCATTTTAGCATTTATATTCCTCATCAAAACCGAAAAATTGTAAAACACTCGAAATCATAAAAAATGCATAGAAATTCATAAAAATCCATAAAATCCCAAAATACCGTCACAAAAAACATAAAAATTTATCTTTCTTTCTATATATCTTTCCTAATTTTTTTTCATTTTCTATTTTAAAAATTCCAAAACATTCTCATTTATTTCTATTTATCATTTTCTCTATTTTATTTATTTAAAAGCCTTAAAAATTCTAACAATTCTGGAAAAATCATAAAAAACATTAAAAAATTAATCAAAATTCTAATCATAACTTTATTTGAATTTTCGACGTATTTTTATCACTTTGTAAAAATCCAAAACTTGTCTCTTTCTTTCCTTTATATTGATTTCATTTATTCATTTCTATTTTCATTATTTTGAAAATAAAAAAAATCTTTTGCAAAATTAAAAATCATAAAAAATACAAAATTAGAAAACCAAATAAATATAAAATTAAAAGTTCCATAAAAGTACAAAAGTAAAAAACAAAAACAAAAACCAAGAACAGTGTTCATAGAAGTCCCTTTTATTTTCATTCATTTTTTATTAAATTGAATAGCCCTCATGATTTTTGCAGCCTTCTTGAGTTTGATCATGTATGATATATGGGTAAATAAATAGCAATCACAGTTTTTATGCTTACATTCTTTTTTATTGTTTGTTGACTTAAGCTGTGTACAAAATACAAATATTTTTGTTGAGGGATTTTTAGAGTTACAACGACACTGCAAATTATATCTTTTGTTAAAAACCCTAAGAATTCCATGGTCAACAAATCACGCCATTGTCGGGGAGGCACAGTAAGGGTAGCTAGGTTTTTCTCTTGACTTGCTATTCTTGATTGTAGATACTTGTTTTTCTTTCTCTTATTTCATCTACATTTTTTGTCATTTATTTCATTGTGCATATTTCTATCACATATTCTTTGTCTTTTATTTTTTTCATTTATTTCATTCATTTAATTTGTCTATATTTTTGTGTATATTTTCAATTTATTTTTGCTCATGTTTTTTTAACTATGTCTCTTACACATTCTCGTGCTTCCTCTTTCTTTAAGATCCAGTCGAGAGAGGGCGGCCCTCTTTGGAGCGTCGACGCACCCGAGTGAAGTGGAGGCGACCTATTTCTTCATCAAGTTGCAGGAGAGCATAGGAGGAGGAGAAGAAGATTTGGAGGAGAATAGTCACTTAGAGCATTTTGCGTAGGAATTTTTTGTTTTATTTAGCATTTTTATTCATTCATTATTTTTGTAAAAGTTTGTTTATTTGGTGCTTACCCCTTTTTCTATTTTCTAAAAGGCCACTATATACCTTGTGTATGCGGGATCTGTTTCACCGAGTGCTGGTGCACTTGGGGGACCTCACCGATTTTTGTTTTCATCGACTTTCTTTTATTTTTTCTCATGGTTTTGTGTGCTTGAGACCTTAGTGATAAGTTTTATTATCTTCCTTGATCTAGGTAATTAATTAGGTCCACAGCCACTAATCAAGAATTTTTGTACCTATAAAGTATAGCGTAGCTTGGATTTAGTTAAATAAACATGTTCCTGCCCATTAATAAAAGCTACAGCTAGGATGGTTCTCGTGCATCATTTAGGATAGTTTATTTTCTATCTTTTATTTTATGCACGGATCGCCCTACATGTAGGGTGCTGGAGAAAAGGTGCACATCCTCTATCTCCTTCATGCGTCATTGATTTTTCTCACGCATTGGCTTTTCCGAATTCATTCCATGTTTTCACTCATATAACATCAAAAGGAATTGGAAAATTCGGTAAGCGATTTACTTCAAAAACTCAAAAAAGTGACAATTGTTTAAAATCAGATCTGCTAAAGAAAACTCGACCCACAAACTAAACGTAAGGACAAAATCATTGTTTTGGGGAGAGTAACCCCCTCATTGGTTGCAGGTAGAAACGATCAGACAAAGTGGATGAGGGCGTAACCATAAGGATAGAGCCCAAATCCCTGGACTTGTGCCTTAAGTACCTGTACATCACTTTTCGATGTATGGTTGCAACTATAAGTATTTTCCTCCAACCATAGAAAATCATTTTGGTGTGCTAATCCTCTTATCTCCAGTTGGGACTGATATTGAACCCGACAGCTCGGGAAGTTGGTACCACTATTTGGGGAGGTCTGAGTATGCATGTTGGGCGATAGAGGTGACTCACCATGTGTGTTTGGTAGTAAGCAACTTCTTCTAGATTCACTAACTTAAAATGAAAAGATAAAAAACCGAACTCTTATGGTCTCCACTTGTTTCCAGTTGGTGAATCGGGGGTTTGTATTGTGTTTGTTTGATAGTATAAAGATCCTTATGTGCCCTTTGCACCTTTTCTCACTTTTTTCTTATGTTGACCTTCATGTTCTAGAATGTTTCCTCTTGATATCGAAGATGTCAGATTGGACCATTTCTCTTTTGGACTTTGCGAACACATTTTACACTCTAATTCGGTCGTCTTCTATTCGGGAAGACTCACTCCCCGAGTATTCCTCTTTCTCCACTCCACTATTCACCTCATTGATCAATTCATTGTTCAAGATTGACTCTAATCTTAAACTATCATTTGAGACTCCATCTCTTTTGAAGACTAATCCAGTGCCGTGTACATTCTTAGGTTACGAGGTTGTGCAATTGATGCCACTGAAAGGCAAAAGTTCCATGGTTATGTATAAAAAGATCAACAACACGATGTTATCCTCCATACTATCCATTAAGGCACGGTTGACTGAATAGGATGACATCCATGTTGGATTAAGAGACATGATATTGGAGCAGAGGAATGATAGACATGAAAGGAAAGGGAAGGATAGAAACCCTGGAGGAGGTGCGAATGGGGGAGGAGAAGATCCTATTGCGCCATTGGCTAAGCTAACACTAAAATATGCCTATAATCTATGGGTAGGACAAACCAACATATGGATTAGAATTCCTGCGATTCATGGGCATTTTGAGCTTAAGACCACAATTTTACCACTTCTCCCAATATTCCACAGAAACATCAATGAAGAACCGTATGTACACCTCCAACAGTTTGATCGCATCTGTGGCACAATACACTACCCGAATGTTCCTTTAGAGGTAGTGAAGATGACATCCTTCTAGTTCAATCTCATGGACAAGGCATTATATTGCCTTAACTACTTGGGAAGGGTTGTAACAACTTGGGAAGAGGTGAGGTCTGATTTCTTAAACAAGTATTATCCACTTGGATGTCTCAACGAAATGTGATCTTTAATTGCCAACTTCTCCCAAAAAACCCATGAGCCTATTCACGGGTCATGGGAAAGATTCAATGACTTAATGAAGAAGTGCCCCCATCATTATATTCCAAAGACTAGCCTTGTGCAGAACTTCTTTGGGGGTTTGAGCATTGAGAACCAGAAGCTTGTAGATGCCGCTTGTGGGGGGTCCCATTTAAATAAGGACAAGGATGTCCTTTATTAGATTTTTAAGGAGAGGGCAGGTAGGTCTCCAGCTCTTTCTTCTTCACATGCTTTTCAGAAGCACCATGTACCTTCTACAACACCCCACAAGGTTGTCAATATGACAGTATCACATGATGTGGATAGGGTTGACAGTTCAGAGATGACCATCTGATGAATCTCGTATTCATCATACTAAAAGCCGCAAATTAAAACCCTGGCTTAACCATTCCAATAGAAATCATCTTTAATTCTCTATTTTTATCTTGTATCATATTGTGCATAATTTTCCCTTAAATTATTGTATTTAATTTTCCTTATTTTTCTTGTGTTTATTTTATCATCAAAAACCCCTAAAAATTAGGTAGATTAATTGTCCATAAATCACTGACCTTTAAAAAGATTAAAAATATAAAAATAAATCAAAAGTTAAAAATCGATGTTTTTATCCCCTTAAAAATACCCCCAAAATAGCTTTTTGTACAAATGACCTCTTTTGGCTTTTTGTCCAACATGAAAGTTGTAGATCTCATCGAGACGACCAACTTTTCATGTTTCGACTTTTTTCCTAATTTTTCCTGTAGCTAATTCTTTTGTATTTATCTTTGTATTTATTCTTTGAATTTTTCTGATTGGGCCACGTGGTGTCCTCTGGGCCGCCCACGTGGCCCGCTTCCCCTTCCTCCACCTGGCTTCCCCTGGACCGTTGGATCCACTCGCCCCCGCCTTCATCTGAACCATCCACTGCCGCTTCACTTCCCAGCCATCAAATCTAGCTTCCAGATCCGATCTTAGCTGCTCACCAGCGCCTATACCACAGCCGCCCGATCACTCCCTATCCTACAACCTCCCGTGTGCCATGTCTCCCTTCACTTCAGCCGCATGATCCCACTTGAATCTGACGGTCCACCGTCCTCCACGACATCCATTCATTCCCAGCCATTGGATTAAAACCTCAACTCATCTAAACCTCTCATCTCTACCAAAATCTAAACCGTAGGATCGGATCTATGATCTGATCTCACTCGTCCGACCACGCTCCCATCCTAGCCGTTGGATCTAAGTATCCAACGGACAGGAAGTCATCTTCCTCCACCGTAACCTCCCCTCCCCCTGTTGTTTCACCTTGTGAGCACGCCACCTCTTTCCATTTTTTGCTCCGCCACCACCATTCCTCTCCGCTTTGGAACGCCTCCCCCATGTAGACATAACCTCCTCCTTCCTCGCGCGACCACCATAACACCCTCACCATCACTGCCATGCCATTAAACCTCCACTTCAAAACGCTCTCCATCTCATAACCCCGACCACCCCCTCCTATAAAACCCGACCTCCGCCCTCTTCCACCACCGTCCACCATTCCACGGGTAAAGACCTAGCTTCCCCCGCCCCTCCGGTGACAGCGGAGGGGCGGATCGTCGAGGCGACGATGGCCCAAACCAAGGTGTTGACCCACGGCCGCCATGGTCGTGTTGCGGGCACCACCACGCTCCGCTGAGCTCCGTGCCACGGCCGGGCACGGTGGGCGATGATCCTTGAGCTCCAACGGAGCTCAATCCCAGGTCACCGCCTTCACCAACTCCTCCCTCCGGCGAGGTGATTTTTCTTGCTATTTCTCGAGTTTTTTCCACCGCCTACCATCGCTGCCATCCTCACCTAATCTCCTCACAACACTCGCCACCTCATCTCCATCTTCGCCGACCCATTCCCTCTTCTCCAGAACCTCTCCCACTCCAACTCCTCTCTTCCCCTGCTCCGCCAGAGAAGAGCCTCCTCCCGTCACTCTCATGGCCCTCATTCACCTCACACCACTCACACACCTCACCTACACTCTTCGTCTATGCGAATCTAACATCTGCAGGTTCAATGGTCGGACTTCAAACCCCTTCTCCTATCTCGTGCTCCAGCTCCGATGACCATGCTCCTCCCTGCTTCTTCAGACTATGACGGAGCTTCTACGAGTGTCTAGCATCTGCGCCAACCCTCCAGCAAGCTCCTTCAAGTTCAGACATACGATGGGAGCACGGCGGAGCAACCTGCAGGTCACCGGAGCCCAGCCTTCTCCGGTGGCCTGCGGTGGAGGACGAGATACAGATACAGTCCGATCGCTTCGATCGGATGGCGATCATGAAGCCACATGGCACCCGAGCCTCGCCTCCATACCTACAGGCTCGGGCGGTCCGAACCCAGATCCAAACCTTAAGCAAGCGCCACGTGTCCCGAACTTGAGGCTCCCTCCCGAGCCTAGGCGCCTCACGTGCTCCGCACGTGAGGGCCTAGGAAAATTGCATGAAAGACCCTGTTATTTTCGAGATTTGCAGAAAGGTCTCCAGGCACGTACCTCACGTGCATTCTTGGGTATTTTACAGGGAAGCCCTCCTACTTTCCAGAAATTGCAAAAATGCCCCCGCGCATGGAAAATTTATACTTGGGCCAAGGAGGTTTTTAGTATTTGCATTTAGGTCCTTCTAGGGACCTAAATGCAATATTTATCCTTTTTATTTCTTGCTTTTTTATTACAATTTTGCCCCTGCATTGTTTTTTCATAACTTGAGCATCGTAGGTCAAAATTGCATGCTTTTAGTGTCGTTTTGATCCTTGTTTTGTCCTCTGCATCTTAGCATACATAATTTTGTCATTTTCCACTGTTTTAAATGAAGTAATTTCTTATGTGATAAATGAGACCTTTCTCTCCTTGTTTGATGGCATTGCTTTGATTTGATGAATGTTCTTCATATTGTGACTCATTCGACTCTGATTTCTATTTTTGATATGATGCTCATACTTTTAGGGTATCTTTGTAATATTGTATTTAACATACATGTAACCTTGCATATTTGCTCATTCATCACTTCAAATTGCATAAAAATAAACTAAAAAATGCATACATCATGGCATTGCATTGTAATTCACAAAGTGCATCTTGCAGACCTGAACTTGAAATTAATTCACTCATGTGCTTCATGAATCAAAATTCGATAAATAAATTAAGTAGCTGTGTCCTTGTATTCGACCTTGGTAGACTTACCAAGTATAAATACTCCACAGCATTCAAAGGACAGTGGTTTTTGCTGAACCGAATGTGCTTCCTATACTACGACAATTTCACATTATTAAAGAGGCAAATTAGACGCTCATCAAATGGCATCGTTGCCGGGGACACAGCTTAACTTAATTATTGAATTTTGATTTTCTTTGTTGAACAATTTCAATTTGTTTAGGTCATCATTTCATGCATCATTTTTTCATCATGTCTGTTGGTTAATTTCCATGGAATTTTTCTAATTATTTCTCTTTTGTGGAAGGGCCCATGAAAATCGAGGATGCTTGATCTTCATGGAGGCGTGAAGTCGGGAGCTTCCACTGAAGAGGCTGTAAAAGACATTGTGAAGAAATTTTAGGAGTCTTTTAATCAGTCAGATTACATTGCATGCTGTAAAAAAACTTGCATTTGCATATTTATTTCCGGTTCTTACATGTTGTAGAAAAGAGAGAGAGAGAGAGGTAGATCACTTGATGATCAACCCCCCCCCCCACACACACATACACTTGCACATACACACTCAACCCCATCATATCCCTCTGTATATATATCTCTCTCTCTCTCTCTCTCGTTCTCGCTCACTCTCTCTCTGTGTGTGTATATTGAACGAACCCCCCCCCCCCCACCCTTGTATCATAGAACAAACACCCCCCCCCCCCTAATTCAGACCTTACTTAGGTTATTTGTAGCCTAAGTAGAGGGGGAACATGTCTGCTCATCCTCCCTCGTATTGGCTTCTTGTACTTAGGTCAATTTTGACCTGAGTATAGGGGGATCCTATTCCTCAGTTCCGCTATATCACCCTATATTTGATCGAGCCTTGGCTTCATGGCACTTGTGCTATGAGGACATAGCAAAAATTAAGTATAGGGGGGTGTACCGTATATTACTTTAGCCTTAGCTCGTGTTTTTAAAACTTTTTAAATTTTATTTTCAGGCTGGGTTTTGGTAAACTAGTGAACTGAGTTTTGTAAAAACCTTGTAAAAATTGTTTATTAAAATTGAGGTATTAATTTTTGTAAATATTCTTTTTCAAAAAAATGAAAAATTAAAAACCCTTCTTGGAATTAGATTCTAACTACTAGGCTTAGTAGACACTTTCAGTGAGGGAACCTCAGTCTCCCTTAACATAGTGGATTGTTTAGAGGACACCGCATATGGCTCCGTCCTTAAGGATCACGGGTCCGTATATCGGCCCGTACTTACACCCATACTGGCTGAGAGTGGATACTTTTATTCATTTGAGCTTGGGCCAATCATTGTCTCTCTGAAGAATTAAAAAAATTGAAAAAAAATATTAAACCCATAAAAATCTTCAAAAATAAAAAATCACACAAAAAAATCACTAACCAAGGAGTTGGTGTATTCCTGACACATTCACATTCACTCAAGGCTTGAGGATTTTGAGGACACTAGATTTCTATGATCTTGAGAGTCTGAGTTAATATGACTTAGTCATTAGGGTTTTTAAACTTAAATATCCACACTTCCCTGATTTGAAAGATTTGAGCACTATATTGCACTCTTCATCTCTACCTTCAAGAAAAATATGATCAGCACAGTCACTTCCACAACTACATGATTGATGAGATGAGTTGAGATATCACTTGAGGAACTAGGACTAGAGATTTGAATTTAGATCCGATCTAATGATATTCGAGGATGGGATAAATTTAATGAAGGCTTCAGAAAACCTGATTGTCAGCAAAACCCTAGCCAGTATGTGAACAAGATTTATATGCTATCTCTTTGATATTTACCTATGTACCAGGGTGTGATGAAACTTAATGGAAATTGTTGATCAGTGTGCGCCAACTTTTGGTAAAAGAAGTGGAGCTAGCCAACAAAAGAAAAGAAATGTCAAAGAAAAAGCTCTAAATACCAATGTGAAATTGCAAATGAGCTTCCACCACTGGTGAGCGCTCCCAAACATTTTCAAAGTGCCCACTTGGACCAAGCGCTAATTAGGACCAAGGAGTCGGGCTGACACCACAAAAAGGGCTCTACATCGTAAGCGATACAAGTCTGGGTGTCAAAGGTATCTTAGATACTCAGAAAAGACACACCCCGGTGTACTCCCAGAAAAATAAGTGCAGACGACTCCAACTCTCTTGACGGACACATTGATCAACAATATAAAAATTTACATGTGTTGAGTAAAAGGCACTCGAGAGGCCCCTTGTTCCAATGTGAGGGTGAGAAAAATAGTCACAATCCCATTACCTCCATCATCTGGTAGTCTATCAACATTTCAAGTCTGATAAACTAATGAGACGGTTGACTGAAGCAAGAATAGACTTATTCCCTAGTATTGAGGATGAGGTCTAGAGGAGAGTCTTTGGGAATGGAACTTTGAGTGATGCATCGACTCGGCTCTCATGAAATGCAGTACACTTCAGTTCATATCCTTATATTATATATACAAAAAGAGAGTCTGATAATTAGAGAAGTTGGATTCCTTCTGACTAAGGCTTGGATAAACCTAGAATTTTAGGATCTCTTAAATTAAGGGTCTTCGAAAGATTGAGCCTTGAAATCTTCACTTGCACTGTCAGGAAGTAATCTGACTCCTTCATTCTTTAGATGCTCGAGGACGAGCATGGTTTAAGTATAGGGGTATGATGAATCTCGTATTCATCATGCTAAAAGCCGTAAATTAAAAACCTAGCTTAACCATTCCAATAAAAATCATCTTTAATTCTCTATTTTTATCTTATATCATATTGTGTATAATATACCCTAAATTTATTGTATTTAATTTTCCTTTTTTTATATTTATTTTATCATCAAAACCCCTAAAAATTAGGTAGATTAATTGTCCATAAATCACCGATCTTTAAAGTGACTAAAAAATGCAAAAACAAATCAATAATTAAAAATCGGTGTTTTTATCCCCTTAAAAATACCCTAATATAGCTTTTTGTACAAATAACCTCTTTTGGCTTTTTGTCCAACATGAAAGTTGTAGATCTCATTGAGACGAGCAACTTTCATGTTTTGACTTTTTCCTAATTTTGCCTCTAGCTAATTCTTTTGTATTTATATTTGTATTTATTCTTTGAATTTTTCTGATTGGGCCACGTGGTGCCCTCTGGGATGCCCATGTGGCCTTCTTCCCCTTCCGCCACCTGGCTTCCCCGGATCATTGGATCCACTCGCCCCCGCCTTCATCTGAACCAACCACCGCCGCTTCACTTCCCCGCCGTCAGATCTAACTTCCAGATCTGATCTTAGCTGCTCACCAGTGCCTAAACCACAACCGCCCGATCACTCCCTATCCTACGGCCTCCCGTGTGCCACGTCTCCCTTCACTTCAGCCGCCCGATCCCACTTGAATCCAACGGTCCACCGTCCTCCACGACATCCATTCATTCCCAGCCATTGGATTAAAGCCTCAACTCATCTAAACCTCTCATCTTTACCAAAATCCAAACCATAGGATCGGATCATAGATCCAATCTCACTCGTCTGACCACGCTCCCATCCTAGTCGTTGGATCTAAGTATCCAACGGCCAGGAAGTGATCTTCCACCCCCGTAACCTCCCCTCCCCCCTGTCGTTTCACCTTGTGAGCACGCCACCTCTTTCCCTTTTTTTGTTCCGCCACTACCATTCCTCTACGCTTCGTAACGCCTCCCCCATGTAGCCATAACCTCCTCCTTCCTCGCGCGACCACCATAACACCTCACCATCACTTACACGCCATTAAACCTCCACTTCAAAATGCCTCTCCATCTCATAACCCCAACCACTCCCTCCTATAAAACCCGACCTCTGCCCTCTGTCACCACCGTCCATCATTCCACGGGTAAAGACCTAGCTTCCCCTGCCCCTCCGGTGACAGCGGAGGGGCGGATCGTCGAGGCGATGATGGCCCAGACCAAGGTGTTGACCCACGGCCGCCATGGCCGTGCTGCGGGTGCCACCACGCTCCGTTGAACTCCGTGCCATAACTGAGCACGCTGGGCGACGATCCCTGAGCTCCAACGGAGATCAATCCCAGGTCACCGCCTTCACCAACTCCTCGCTCCAGCGAGGTGATTTTTCTTGCTAATTCTCGAATTTTTCCCACCGCCTACCATCGCTGCCATCCTCACCTAATCTCCTCACAACACTCGCCACCTCATCTCCATCTTTGCCGACCCATTCCCTCTTCTCCAGAACCTCTCCCGCTCCGACTCCTCTCTTCCCCTGCTCCGCCGGAGAAGAGGCCATCGGCCACCGCCTCCCGTCACTCTCACGGTCCTCATTCACCTCACACCACTCATGCACCTCAGTTGCACGCTTCGGCTATGTGAATCTGACATTTGTAGGTTCAATGGTCGGACTTCAAACCCCTTCTCCTACCTCGTGCTCCAGCTCCGATGACCAGGCTCCGCCGTGCTTCTTCAGACTATGACGGGGCTTCTACGAGTGTCTAGCATCTTCACCAACCCTCCACCAAGCTCCTTCGAGGTTCAGACATGCAATGGGAGCACGGTGGAGCAACATGCAGGTCGCCGGAGCCCCGCCTTCTCCGGTGGCCTGCGGTGGAGGATGAGATACAGATATCGTCCGATCGCTTTGATCGGATGGTGATGATGAAGCCATGTGGCACCCGAGCCTCGCCTCCATACCTACAGGATCGGGCGGTCCGAACCCAGATCCAAACCTCAAGCAAGTGCCACGTGTTCTGAACCTGAGGCTACCTCCCGAGCCTAGGTGCCTCATGTGCCCCGCACGTGAGGGCCTGGGAAAATTGCATGAAAGACCCTATTATTTTTGAGATTCGTAAAAAGGTCCCGAGGCACGTGCGTGCCTGGGTATTTTACAGGAAAGCCCTCCTACTTTGCAGAAATTGCAAAAATGCCCCGTGCTTGGAAAATTTACACTTGGGCCCAGGTGGTTTTTAGTATTTGCATTTAGGTCCTTCCCGTGATCTAAATGCAGTATTTATCATTTTTATTTCTTGCAATTTTATTACAATTATGCCCCTGCATTGTTTTCTTCATAACTTGAGCATCGTAGGTCCAAATTACATGATTTTAGTGTCGTTTTGATCCTTGTTTTGTCCTCTACATCATAGCATACTTAATTTTGTCATTTTCCACTGTTTTAAATGAAGTGATTTTTTATGTGATAAATGAGACCCTGCTCTCCTTGTTTGATGGCATTGCTTTGATTTGTTGATTGTTCTTCATATTGTAACTCATTCGACTCTGATTTCTATTTCTGATATGATGCTCATACTTTAAGGGTGTCTTTGTAATATTTTATTTAGCATACATGTAACCTTGAATATTTGCTCATTCATCACTTTAAATTGCATAAAAATTAACTAAAAAAATGCATACATCATGGCATTGCATTGTAATTCACATAGTGCATCTTGCAGACTTGAAATTAATTCACGCATGTGCTTCATGAATCGAAATTCGATAAATAAATTAAGTAGATGTGTCCTTGTGTTCGACCTTGGTAGACTTGCCAAGTATAAATACTTCACAGCATTCAAAGGACTGTGGTTTTTGCTGAACCGAATTTTCTCCTATACTACGACAATTTCACAATATTAAAGAGGCAAATTCGACGTTCATCGCCATCATAGGAAATCACCTATCCAAAGTGGACATAATAGAGAAAAGATCCAAGGAGCTTGAGAAGCTTCAAGTGATCAAACAGAGGACAAAGAACCTAGATAAGCTGGATGAGATAACCTAGCATTTGGAGCTTCTTGTGAGTACGATCAGTGCATGTCAGAGTACGAGTGCAGCAGTCGATACCTCTACTCATGAGCAGACTTCTTCTACTTCTACACAGCAAAGTACCGAAGGACCGTCCATAGTTCAGCATGTTTATTACGTGTAGACCCCAAACCAAGGCCAGCAGCATTCACACCATATTGTATCGTACCAAAAAGATATTCCATATATTCGTGAGAAACAACCTCCACCTCCACCTCTCATTCAGGAGGTGAATGGCATTTGGATCGACATAGAACGCAATTGGCCCCATCTGTTAGGGTAAGGTCAGTTGGGTTCCCAGCAGAGTTAGAGGCTCGCCCACCACTTTCAGGAAGGGAGATTCTAGCCCGAGTACCAGCAACTCCAACCTCAGTTTCAGTCTCCACCTCACTTCCAGAACTAGAGACACGAACAACATCAAATTTTACACAGCCTTATTATCAGCAGCAGTCTGCATCATATGGATAGTATTCACATCCTCCTCCTTGTCATTATCAACAACCACAGTATGGATACCAGCATCCTCCTCACTACCAGTCTCAGTGACAACCTATCATTGGGCATCCTGAAGTACCTTAGGTGAATCCAGCACTTGATCAGCTTGCCCTGTATATGAATAACATGAATGATCTGACTCAGAGAATCGATGACCTAACCACCACGAAGACACTGATTACAACACAATCGAAGCCAATCCAACAATTTCAGATGCAAGGAGTAGGTATCTCATGATCCATCCACCCATGAGACAGTTATGGCCCTTGATTTTACATGTTTATCTAACGAAATTCATCTCAGGAGCGGTAGGAAATTGTATCTGCCTTCACAACCATTGGGATTTAGAGATCAAGCCACTGAGAGAGATTCACCTTCCACATCATCTTCTTCATCAGCAGTACAAAGATCTAGTGTTGCAAAGCCTAAGCTTGGAGTTGATCATCATCTTCTTCACCACTACTACCATCTTCACCTTTTTCATTTAGAAAATATCAAAAAGATCATAAAGAGAGATGCAGTTCACAATCAACAAAGAAGGAGCACATACCCAATGTGGAATCTCCTTCTACACCAGCAGCAAGAACTTGTCATGTTTTTCCTTCTGTTTCTATCCATGTTTTGGATAACATTGTATAGACTGATTCGGGTAGACCAAATGTATATGATGACTATATTCTAAAGAAAAGAATTGAGTAGTTTAATGTTTCTCATAATTCTGTTCCATTCCCTTCTACTTTGAATAAAACCAAAAAAATCTAAAAATTAAAAACAACACTATCCGATCCTGAAGTGGTAGAGATACTGCAGAACATCTTTTTGGAGATGCCACTCCTCAAGGCCATGGAGTACATTCCTGTAGAGTCGTGCATGTGCTCTGAAATACTCTACTTTGGGAGTCAAGTATCCATTGAACCAAGCCTAATGATTCTCAAAGAATTAAGTCAACTAGACATGAAGTATGTCAATTCCACTTCATATAAGGTTCATGTGATTAGGCAGATTTAAGGTCCAACAAGGCTCCAATCTTTAGATTTTACTTAGACTTGTTCAATTACCAAACTCAATTCTAAAAATGTGAATGCTATGCAAGTGCTATGTACAATGCAATGAAAATATTTTTGTGATGCAGTTTTCAAACTTTTGAACTTTTTATGGATTTTTGAAAAAGGTTTCTGCAACTTTTTTATATAGTTTTTCAAAAAGGTTTTACAACTATTTACACGGGGATGTATGTTATATTTACAACAGATAGGTTTTTAAGAATTTACGAGGGATATGTGATCATTTTCATAGATATGTACATACATTTAATAAAGAATTTGAGTGTGATGTATATATTCCTCAAACTTATTTGAAAAATATTTTACAAACAATTTTGAAAACCAAAGTCCAAAATAGTTTTTACAAATCATTTTTACAAACTTTTACAAACATTTGAAAATCATTTTGCAAAGGTTTTTCAAACGGTATATATAGACTTTTCAAAATATTTTTGCAACCATTTTCAAAACCACTTGCAAATAGTCATTCAAACATTTTTATTTCACAAAGATAAGAAATTTTACAAGAAAAATATTTTTTTTTCAAATGTTGAAAATATTTGACAAAACTTTTTCCAAATAGTTTTCAAAAGATTTTTCAAAAATATTTTCAAATTATTTTTCAAACATTTTGCAAAAGTATTTTTAACTGATTTATTAATCCGTATATACAAAAAAATTGAGGAATAATATGCATCATTTTATTAAGTGATTTTTATGAATTTAATGGTATATGCATAGTATTTTATAAAGTATTTAGCAATAATTATTATTTTAAAAATACAAAAGTACTAGTTATGGCTAAAGAATATACGCAGTATATACGCCCCCCTATACTTAGGTTGAGCTATGTCCTCATAGATTAGAGAGAAAAAGAGAAGACATAACTCGTATTGAGTATAGAAAATCCTAAAGAATGAATGAATAAGGAATGAATAAACGAATAAGAAGTAAACCATCACCCCTATACATAGGATCAAATAATCCTAAGTATAACAGGTTACACACAAGGCGGGGAGGGTCAAGGGTGGGAATCAACAGATCGTACTCAGACTGTCTCCCCCTGTACTTAGGGTAATATATCCCTAAGTATAGACAAGAAGAGGAGACAAGGGAGAGGATCAAAGAATGACATAACTCGGGGTGTACACCCCCCAATACTTAGGACAAAGTACATCCTAAGTGTAGAATACTGACAAAAAATGGTGATACACATTTTTTTTCGGATAACAAAAATTGAAAACAAGAAGAAGAAAAGAAGAAAATATGAAAGCTTAAGGGAATAGTTTTTGAGTGGCATATCTAAATCTTGTTATGTGGCTACTATTGTGGATGTTCCTTCAGTGCATAGTATTTGGATAGAGTCGACAACGGCCAGGAAATTGTCATGTTTTATGTAGGACTTCAATATCTAACCATTGATGACAAATGGTTGTGCGTCAGGAAACAATTCTGATATCATAATACTTTTGTTGTCACACACCTCTTGAACTATGAATGGCTCTGTCCATTTGCTCTTTAATTTTCCCGTAAATATCTTCAACTTTGCATCAAATAACCACACTTTCTGTCCAGTATCGAAGGTCTTTCGTCTGATGTGTCGGTCATGCCAACGTTTAACTTCTCCTTGTACATCAATGTGTTATCATATGCATAGTCTCTGAATTCCAGGAGCCATTTCAGACCCTCTTTCTATTTCCGACCACCTTATTGTGAGTCTAGATTGCAAATGTTAACTACCCACAAAGATTTATGAATCAACTCTACTAGTAGATGGCATGGCTTCCCATATACAAGACGATAGGGTGACATGTCCAACGGAGACTTGTAAGCAGTTATGTATGTCAAAAGGACCGAGTCCAAAAGTTGGGACCTTTTCTCATGTCCGGCTTGACAAGCTTCTGGAGTATCGTCTTGATTTCTCTATTGGATAGTTTCACCATACCGTTGGTCTGAGGATGGTAAGGAGATGTGACTTGGTGCTCGATGTCGTACTCCCTCGTTAATTTTTTAACTTCTTTATTAGTGAAGTGACTACCCCCATCTGATATCAGTATCTTAGGAATCCCGAACCATAAGATGATGTTTTCTTTCAGAAAGCGACACATTGTACGCTTTTTGTCTGCAGCTTGAGCAGGGATATCTTCAAGCCAGCAACTCACATAATCAACAGCAAGAAGGATGTGCTCGTATCCCTGACTATTGGGGACGGGTCCCATGAAATCGATGCCCCAACCATCTAATACATCTACAATCTGAATGATCTTTAGGGGCATTGAATCCTTCATTGTAAGGGTACGTTTCAATCGTTGATAGTCAGTGCAGTGTTTAACATATGTTGCAGCTTCTTTAAATAATGTGGGCCACCAGAGGCCATATTGCAACACTTTTGTTGTCGTCCTATCTCCAGAGTGTTGTCTACCAAATTCAAGCGAGTGACAATGCTCGAGGACACTATGATGCTCCTCCTGGGGAATGCACCTGCGTCAAATACAATCCACTCCTTCCCTAAATAAGAGAGAGTCTTCCCATTGGTAGAAATGGATAGTTGACAAGAATTTATTCTTTTGAATCTTCGTCCAATCTTGCGGGACTACACCAAAAATGAGGTAGTTCACAATATCAACATACCAAGGGAATGCATCCAAGGCTAGAATTGACTCATCAGGAAAGGTATATGTAATAGGTGCCCTGCTCAGTGGAGGATCTTGCTGCTCGATTCTGGAGAGGTGATCTGCTACCACATTCTGGACCCCAGGCTTGTCTTTGATTTCCAAATCGAACTCCTAGAGGAGAAGGATCCATCTGATCAGTCTAGGCTAGGCATCCTTCTTCTGTCGTAAGTAGAGGATAGCAAAGTGGTCAGTGTAGATAGTGACTTTTGATCGAAGCAGATAGGATCTGAACTTCTCAAGGGCGAATGCCGCAGCCAAAAATCATTTCTCTTTCATAGTTTAATTTCTTTGAGATTCATCTAGTGTTTTGCCGGTATAGTGAATGGCATAGGACACCTTATCTTTCCTCTGTCCTAGAACAACCCCAACTACAAAATCTAACGCATCTGTCATTATCTCAAAAGGAGGTGACCAATCTAGCGGTTGTAGAACTGCACCTTGAGTGATTAGCTCCTTCACCTGATTAAATGTTAGGAGAATTGTTGATCAACATTGAACTCGGTCTCCTTGCAAACAATAGGTCGAGCGATGCGGCTGAAGTCACGGATGAATCTTTTGTAGAATCCCACATATCCCAGGAATGACCTCACTTGATTGACTAACTGAGGTGGCTCTAGATTGGCAATCACATCCACCTTTGTCGGGTCGACTTCCATGCCATGTTTGGAAACGACGTGACCCAACATAATCCCCTCGATGACCATGAAGTGGCTCTTTTCCCATGATAACACCAGATTGACCTCACAATATTTCTGAAGTACTCTATCCTTATGCTCAAAATAAGACTCGAAGTTGTTACCATAAACGGAGAAGTTGTCCATAAACACCTTGAGAAAACTACCTACCATCTCGGCGAAGACTGCAAGCATGCATATCTAGAATGTCGTTAGTGCATTGCATAGTCCAAAGGGCATTCTCCTGAAAGCATCGGTGTCGAACAGGCAAGTGAAGGTCGTTTTCTCTTGATCTTCAAGGGTGATTGCCACTTGGTTGTACCTAAAGAGCCCATCCGGAAAGCAGAAGAACTCCTTGCCATCCAGTCTTTCCAATACTTGATCAATGAACGATAAGGGGAAGTGGTCCTTCTTAGTTGATGCATTCAGGCGGTAGTAGTCAACACATACACGTCAGGATGTCGGTACTCGAGTAGATATCTCCTCTCCTCTGTCATTTGTAACCACAATGAACTCACTCATTTGGATTCAAAAGATGGGATAAATGAAGCGTGCTTCACACCATTTCGTGATTTCTTTCATGATGGCATCCCTCAGATTTGGGTTCAGTCTTCTTTCAAACTCTCGAGACGAATTGGCATCTTCTTCCAAATAGATGTGGTGTGAGCACAAAACATGATTTATCCCACGGAAATCTGAAATGTGCCAACCAAGTACCTTGCGATTTTTCTCTAGAATCTTGAAGAGTCCAGATTCTTGTTCCGAGGTCAGCATGTTGTTGATGATGATCGGATACATGTTTTTCTGCACCTGCAAGGAAAGTATATTTAAGGCATGCTGGAAGTGGCTTTAATTCAGGTTCTAATTTGGCCTATCTCTTGGTCACTTTGGAAACTGTGTTGGTTGGAGGATAATCTACATAAATCTTGGAGGTAGTGCTTACCTCAGTGTCTGGTTGGTCTTTTGACAATGTGCTGAACGGATCTGCAGTAAGTCTATTAAGTTCGGGCTGGAGTGAATCATCTGAATCGAAGAGATGCATTACCAAATTGGATCTTATCTCCCAAGTGTCGTTGGAGCTTGCATCGACTGTGCTTTCTAGGTCCTCCTCAAGAGCGAGGATTTTCTGTGTCCAAGGATCATTCAAAGAGAGTAGTGTGTCTCCGATCTCTACAATGAAGTCAAGGTCTGCTTCAAGCAATGCTGCATAACTTTCATCATTTACGACTTTAGGCTCGTTGATCATGTCTATTGTAACTTTATTGTTGCTCGAGATGAAAGTGATCTTTCCATACCCATAATCAACAACGCTCTCTGCAGTGCACAGGAATGGTTGGCCTAGAATAATAGGAGTCTAGAGTAAGGGTGCAGGAGAGTCCAATTCAAGGACTACAAAATCAACTGGAAACTGCATGTCCCGCATCTTTACCACATCTTCGAGAAGACCTCAGGGTCGCTTAATGGATCGATCAGTAAACCGAAGGATCATTCGTGTCTGCTTGAGAGGACCTAACCTGAATTCTTGCAAAAACCAAGAGGGCAGTATATTGATGGAAGAACTACAATCAAACAAGGTTTGCTCAAAGACTTGATCAAAAATCTCGCAACTGATCAAAGGTGCTCCTTTGTCTTACTTCTTTAGCGGAAGATTGATGATGGATGCGACGGTGGCCATGGTAAGAACATGCTTCTCTACTTGTCAGCATTTGTTGTTACGTGTTGGTCGACGCTTGTTTGTACATGCCTCCTTTAAAACTTTCTTCACAGCAGGCATGTATTCCTTGGCTTTCATTAATGGCATCTCAATAGTCAAATTATCAATAATATCCACAACTCCAGGATCGGATAATGCACTTTTTCTTTTTGTTTTTTTGGATTTTTCTTTTGCATCAAGAGAAGGAATATTTACATTATTGAAATCAAAAGCAGTGTTCTTATTTACATCAAGATTCTTTTCCACACAATTATGTACATCTGGATCACAAAAAGGTGTATAAGCCGGAAGTGAAAGTTCAGCTACTGGTGGACAAACAAAAGGTGTTGTCTCTGCTTCACCGGCTGGCCTAGGATCGGTTGCAGCTGGCAACTCCTCTGTGGCTGGCACAGCTTCACGTCAACGGCGAACATTTTTTTGGTCTTTTTGAATTTTTTGTTGTTTTTGCTGGTGTTGGTGGAGATGGATGGCCGCTAGCATGGCTCCTCCTTCTTCTTCCTTACCTGATATGTAGTTGGCGTGGTTGATGCAGAAGATGATGATTCACCTGTCAAAGCTTTATTCTTCCCTGTCTTGCAGCAGATGGAGGCAAAGTTCTACCGCTCCTGAGAGTGACAGCATTAAATAAAGCAATATTACAATCATCTGACTCTACAGGCACAGACTAGACATCACATTCTACCTGCTCTTTACACTTAAAGTTATTGGGATTTGTTTCAATATGTACTGGGATAGGAGTTTTAATGGTTGTCAGGATGTCTAGCTTCTTTGTCATCTCTGCTAGGCCTTTCACAAGTTGGACCAAGCAATCTAATGTAGGGTTCACTGGAACTACCTCAGAAGTTTCAGTGTGCAGACCACGTTGTTGTTGATTGTTTGGGGGCTGAGACTGAGACTGTTGATGGTGTTGAGGAGGTGGAGGAAGCTAGTACTATTGAAATAGAGGAGGATAATGGTGAGGTGGTGCAGTCGCGTATTAGTGGTATGACTGTGGCGGGAGATACTGCGGCTGCAAATATTGCTAGTTCTGCCTCCTATGATTTTGGTAATTCCGAGACTGGTAATGCTGAGGTGGAGGTTGAGAGGATTGTCCATAACAACCACCCTGAGGTTGGTGATAAGCCATGTTGGCTAGTGGTTGGCCATGTGAGTGTCCGGTAGGACGGGCTAGTTGTGCATTGTTACCCCATACATTGTTGACTTCCTGAATCAATGGTGGCGGTGGGAATGCTAGATCTGAAGAGGGAATGAAGTCCATCTGGTAAACCATCATCTGTTGTTGCGGCGGGCCTGTTCGGGCACCTACACGTAGGACACATGCTAGACTGCCGATGGTTGCTGACTCGATTGAGGTTGCTATTGCGATGATGGCTCATCCTTCTTCTCAGCAGGAGTCTCTGAAGATGGTGTCGACTGAATAGAACGGATGGTGTTCACCACTAGTTCCAGCTGCTTGCTGATTTGATCCAGCTTATCTAAGTGTTGCATCCTCTGTTCGATCACAGCGAGCTTCTCAATATCCTGTGACCGCTTCTCGATAATGTCAACCTTCGAGAGATGGCCCCCAATGATATTGAGTTTGGATCTCTCATCTCTGTCTACGTCATGAGATACTGCCATATGTACTTGCTTCTAGAGGACCTACGATTGTCTCTGATATGCACAAGATGAAGAGAAGGCGGTCTCTCCTTCGGCCATTTCTTCAAAGAATGCCAAACCACATCTTCGTCCTTGTTAAAATGAGATCCCCCACAGGTTGCATCTATGAGCCTTGGCTTTCTACATTTAGGACCCCAAAAAAGTGTTGGACTAGACTGTTCCTTTGTATCTCATGATAGGGGCATTTTTCCTGTAGATCCATGAATCGCTCCCATGCTTCAAGGATAGTTTCGTGGGCAGCCTAGGAGAAGTTGATGATCCTGGCTCACATCTGGTTGAGCCGACCGAGAGAGTAATATTTGTGAAGGAAGGCAGATTTCAATTCCTCCCAAGTTATCACAACTTTCCCAAATGACTGACCCGGTATAGGGCCTTGTCTTGCAAGCTAAAGGGGAATGTCATCATCTTCACTACGTCCAAGGGAACATTGGGATAGTGAGTAGTTCGGCAAATGCACCAGAACTGCTGCAGGTAAATGTATGGCTCCTCATTGGTGTTCCCATAGAATGATGGTAGAAGAGTGAGGAATTGAGGCTTGATCTCAAAGTAAGCATGCACTGGTGGAATGAGATCCACTCTGTCATCTAGTTGTCTCCAGGATTGTATGTCTCCTTTACTATGGGTTTATGCCTCCCATATTCTGGTACTTCCTCATTAGGGTCATCACGGAGTCTATCTCCTCCTCTTCATGTTGTTACTGTCCTATTCATCACATCGTTCAGCATCTTTTGAAATGCAGTCTGTGCTAGGGCTTGCTTGATTAATTGTTGCTATATGGCTTGGATGGAAACCAGCAACTGAGCATTCACATGGTTCTGATCTGGCATTTGTCCCTACTCAGGTTGGGGACTCTGCTTCCCCTTGCCCTTTTCTTTGTGGAGCCATTTCCAGGTCTGAGTCAAAGGAAATGAATTATGTGTTGGGATCCAGAACTGGGTTTGGTCTCTATCTGAAATGTGAAAGAATCCCAATCAGACCACTTGAAATCTAATCTCAATTGCTCGTGAATAGAAAAAGATATAGACTTCCTTTGCAACGATGGTTGTGGGACAAACGTGGTTTTGATTTATTTGGTGATCAAGGAGATAGGAAGAAGATGAGGAGTTTGGAGATCGGTCTACAAGGTCCGGACTGAGTTCTCGGGAATCACCTCGAATTATTGATGATACCGAGTCCATGGAATCGATGTGGGCATCGGTGGGGTTCTACCTAAACCATCCATGGATGGTCATCATGGAGCAAGAGAGAATTGATGCAGAAGGAAAGATACAGTGGTCAATAAGGAATAAAAAGAGTGTAAAATAGTAGACTCGAACTGAGCGGGGGCCAAAGAGGAAGACACATATGACAAAATTTTGCGCAAATGCGCGGGACTTGATATTTGAACCTTAATCTAGATCCATACAAACACAATACAAAATTGGGTTCACCAACTCACGCCATGTAAAGCCATGAAGGGTCGGCTATTTATTATCTTTCCATTATTAGAGTTGTTATTTCAGACATTTTTTTTAATAAGTCCTTAGCATGCTAACCCTATAGGAGAGAAAGTAATACAAGAAAAGTATCACGTACTTGTCCTCCTCCTTGGTAACCTGTAGTCTACACTTTTTGAGGTCCTTGTAACCCTTCTTGAATCCCTAATCAGCCAAAGAAAAAAGAGAGGAAGCCGATAGGAGAAACTACTACTTCAATCCTTGCTCGCAACGCAATCACCTGTGAGAGTGCAAGTACCTACTCGGATGCAAACTGATGAGACAGACACACCCATGAGGGTGTGGCCTAAGCTCAGTACTTTGGACCAAGTCGATGTTCCACACAATGTAGGAACACGATCGCTGACAAGGCCCTACTCGATCACATATGATAGAAGCGCCATTACTTTGGAAATCCAGGTGATACACAAGGTAATTACATACTAGGTTTTTGGCTCTAATCCTTAGTGGGTCGTTGATGAACCTCAGTTTCATCATCTTTATTTTCCATAATTAACCCCCTTGCTTAAAAGTTTGTCAGTAAAACCCTGTTAATGCCCTATAATTAACAGAGCCCTAAATAAATTAAAAACCACAAAAAAAAATGGCAAAACAAAAATCAGTGGTATTTTTAGACTTAAAAATACCTTCAAAAATATTTCGGGCCCTTGTTTGATTTCTTTTCCAGTTTTGGTCAACATGAAACTTGTAGATCTAGTCAAGATCTACAACTTTCATGTTTTGAGTTTTTTCAAATTCGTCCAATATGGCCCTCAAAAATCAAAATTACCTTCGGAATAATCTGATTGGGCCACGTGGCCCATTCTGGGAGCGCCACGTGGCCCGGGCTCCCTTGTATACTCCGCATCGATTGCCAGCCGTCGGATCACCGTCTTGATCCAACGGCCAGGCCTTGTCCACGCCCGCTCCAACCCTCAGCCATCAGATCTTATCCCGCCTCTCATCTGTGCCGTCCCTTAGCGCCGCGCCCACAGCTCGCCACGTGGCGCGCTGAGCGCCCTTTGATTGCGATCCGGATCTCTCATCTCAGCCGCTGCTTCCGCTTCATTCCTCTGCCGCTTGATCATCCCCCACAGCTCATCTCTACCGTCCGCTGGTGCGTGAACTACAAGGCGACACGAGGCAGCTTCATAGCCCGTCGATCACTTCGCTCGGATTAAATCCAAGCCGCTTTTTAGCGCCACGCTCCCGACCGTTGGATCACAAGATCCAACGGTTCGGGCTTCGTCTTCCTCCTCCCACGAAGCTCCGCCCGCACGTTCCGCCTCGTAGACCTCCTCCGCCCTTCCATTTTTAGCAATAACCCTAGTCATCCTCTCCTCCCGTTAACCACCCCACATCCGAGCCCAGTCCTCCATGATTCTCGCACATCACTCTATTACCCGCGATGACCTCCCAGTCGCCCCATACCACCCTCTAAACCCGCGACGCCACTCATCAGCACCACCGACTTCGCCCTTTAAATACGCCGCCCCCTCTTCCATTCCAACCGGTCCATCGACCAAAGGGCGGAGGCCCAGCCCTCCAGCTCCTCCCTGTGACAGGGGGAGGAGCTCGGATCGAGCGATGACGACTTCCACCTCCGATGAGACCCGCCGTCCTTCAGGCGGCGCTGCGGTGGCCTAGAGCCCCGCTCGAGCTCGCTGGCACGGCCGGCCAGTATGTGCGACGACCCGGGCATCCTCTCCGATGCTCAGCCCAGGCCATCCCCTCCATCTCCGGCCAGGTAAGCTCCTCTTTCCCTCTCTGCATTTTCTTCTTCTTTTGCTTATTTAATTCATCTTCATCAGCCGTTTTCACCCTCCATTAATCATTCCACGAGCTCCGCATTTCAACCACCTTCCCCGCGCACATCTCAGATCACCACCCTCCTCCGTCATGACCCCTATCATCCCAGGCATCCTCCTCCGCCGGAGGCGGAGGAGGACCCACCAAGGGCTTCGCCTTCTTCACTCCCTGAGCCCTCCGTTCACCTCGCATCGCACACACACACCGCTAACCCTTTTTGCAGGTCAACCATCATCATTGGCCGGACCTCGGGCGGAGCTGCGTTCTAGAGCTCCGCCTCCGGCGATCAGTCGTCGACAGAGCACCCCAGGTACCCCCGCGTCTTCTCCGACCTCAGATCTTCATCGTCGGATCATCAGCGTTCTTCACAGAGCTTCACCGAGCACGGCGAAGCGCGGCGGAGCTCCAGGCTTCTCGCCGGAGCTCTAATCGCGCCGCCACCTGACGAAGGAGGAGGAAGAGCAGCTACCGTTGGATCTCGCCCCACGGCGGAGATCCAACGGTCCAGGAGCATCCACGTCGACTATCCCGGAGCGTGGAGGCTCGGTGGGACCGAGCCTCGCCCAAGTCAACCTCGAGCCGCCACGTGGCCCGAGCCACCTGCATCGGCCACCCGAAGCTGCACCGAGCCTCGCCCCCACCCGAGCCTGAACTCACGTGCCTCAAGCACGTGAGTCCTGGGCTTTTTGCATCGGTGCCCTCGCATGTCCCGCATTTTACATCCAGGTCCTGATACACGTGGCACATCCAGAGACCACGCCGAGCCTGATCGCCACCAAGCCTGGAGGCTCGGATATCCCGAGCCAACCCGAAGCAGCAGCGAGCCTCTGCCAAGCCCGAGCCGCACTCCGAGCCTGGATGGCGCGTGCAAGGCACGTGCTTTCTGGGTTATTTGCAGAGTCGCCCTCGCACCTTCCACAATTTGCAAACAGGTCCTGAACACGTGCAGCACATGCGCGCCTGGGGCTATTTGCGCTTATTCCCTTGCGGGTTTCAATAATTGCAAATATGCCCCCGCGCGTATGGTTTATTTACAGGGAAGTCCTCCACACTTATTTTTATTGCATTTGAGTCCTTCCCAGGGACTGGTTTGTAAATATTTTTCATGTTTTTTTATTTCATTTATGCCCTTGCGTTCCTTTATGCATATCTTGAGCATCATGTTTCCGTTTCAGTTGATTTCAGTCTCATTTGAAAGCTTGTTTGATGTACTTCTTAATGTCATATGAAGTTTTGCATTTTGGACACCTGAGTTTTATGTGTTATTGTATTTACCATGTGTTCATTATTAGTAACTTATGCCTTGTTAACATTATCGATCAAGCTTGGCATTTTAAGCAAATCTGAAATTGACTCACAGTGGATTTTGCTCATCATTATTAACCTAGGGCATATTTCCATTACACTTCCATTGCATTTCATCTCCTTTATCTGCATGATAAAAATGTATCAAAAAATGCATGTTTATTTTATTGTAATGCATTGCTTTGTGTTATCTCTTCATGATTTCGACCTTTATGACTTAATTCAACACTTAATTAAACAAATTGAAATCTGATTAATACAAGAGAAGCGCGTGTCCCTGAGTTCGACCTTGGTTTCTTGCCAAGTAAAATAAAAATAACGATCATCTTATTTTGCTTTATTATCACATATCTGTAAATGAGGTGATCTTTTGACGACCAGAATCGGCTCGACTACGATGATGATTTCGAGTGCTGAAAACACTCTCTTAAAGGGCCGATTCTGCGGTTCGCCAAATCGTGCCTTGCTCATGGGAGGGGTTTCGGTCCCCTCCTAAGGTACATGAAAATAACGCGGGCTTTATGACCCAAGACAATGAAAGTCCATTATGGTTTTTAATTAAGGTCGAAGTTTATTTAGTAGCCCCTTCTTTTAATTTTTTGGGTTTTTACTTTTTTGAATCTTTTTGCAGACAAGCACCTAACGATTTTGTAGATTTTCATTTAAGTCCTAGGTGCTCAAAATCAGAGGGAGACAACGAAAAAACTATGCAAGTCGATTCCATGATGGAAATCTCACCATTGAATCTATTGATGCATGCTGAGTTAGATGACTTACAGTGCTTCCCAGCTTTCTCCATGCGGTATGCAAAATAGAATTTTTAAACCTAACAACATGAGGAAGTGCAATTGACAAAATCGCCCTAAATAGTAGTCGCTATTAATTGTGAAGAACCATCTATTAATTATTCAAAAATGAGACCAAGGTCCGGTCTTCGATGTCGATCGGTGCCCGCCACAACGGGTCCTACAAGCGGTGTATACGACCTCTCTCGGCACGCGGTCTCAAATCCAAATAACTAACATTTAATAATTTGACTAGATCCAAACGTAAGAGACTTTAGGTGTATGCATTCTTATTAGGGTTTGGACCTAGTTACCAAGGTAAGCAATCTCAGTCTATGGTCTCCAAGCACATAAAACAAATAAAAAGAAGGTGGAAAACTCAAATCAACGGGAAACAAAATAAAAGAAGGCGGGAAAGCACGAAAAACTACGACGAGGCCCCAGGTGAATAGACACCCGAGCACTGGACCTCGTTGTGAAGAGTACTGTCCAAGTCTTAATTATTAAAAATTATAAATGAATATCTCTCTATCACCATAAATAAATAAATCTAAATAAGTTCTATGCTAAACGTTTCTCCTTACTTCATTTGTAGCATCTCCAACTAGTCAGAAGGTGAACACTAGTCTCCACCAAGTTCGGCTTCACCGGTCTCCTAGGAAACCGTCCTCGCATAGCGGGCCCTCGCAATAAATTCACAAAGAGATATATGTTAGCACAGATAATCAAATAATGTAATAAAAAATGAGCTATATACAAAGAATAATTGAATGAATATGTACAAGCAAAGTGAATCACTAATCACATCAACGAATCAATGAATAAGCAGAATGGTTGTACAAAATAAATGACAAGATAGGCTACTCACATTGCTCCCCAGTAACGGTTCCATTTGATGAAGGAGATCTAGCTGAAGTCATGTCAATCCACAAGGCAGACTGATAGTCGTCGAAGTGACCTTAGACGAAACCTCGATCAATCAACAATGAACCCATGAATAAATCAAGCAATGAATAGCACAAAATGTGAGTCAAATTTTATTATTCTCTATAACAAAATGTATAGCAAGTAAGCATGTAGAGGTAGAACCACAAAGAGCAAAACCGATAGCCTACGATTATTATTAATCAAAGAGTATTATGTACAATCAAGTCCTTCATTCTATATTTTGTGGGTTTTTAAATTTATATTTTTCTTGATTTTCTTTTGCATAAATTTTTTTGTTTCTGGTTTTATAATTTTTGTATTTTCTTTTTATATTTAATATATATATATATATCGTTTTAATAGATAATAGAATATATAAGGCTATATATGCCATAATAGATAATAGAAATAGAAATATAATTAAATTAACTAAAAATTACATAATTAAATAGTTTTAGTTTTTATATAATTTTTTAGTGTTTTTATAAATTTTCTGGTATTTTTGCTCATTTTATGGATTTTTAAAATCAAAAATACCGAAAAAAATGAGGATAAAAGGAAAGGCTGAAATTGAAATGAAGATGAAAAATAGCAAAATAAATCCAAAATTCTTCAAATAAATTTTAGAAGGTAGATAATAATATCCATAAAATTAAGAAACAGAAAAAAAAACATATTTTTACAATTTTTTGGGATTTTTAATATTTTTTGTTGGATTTTAGAGCTTTGATTTTTTATCTTTTCTTTTTTTGTTTTTAGGGATTTTTGGTCTGGAATAGTAAATACTAAACATATGTTTTTGGGGGAATTTTAAAAATGTTTTTAATTTTTTTGGTATTTTATAAGCTAGACAAGGATAAAAACATGCTCGTTTCATTTTTAATAAATAGTAAAAAGTCCAAAATTACAAAATAAAAATATGGTGTGAAAATACAAGCATCTAGGAACTTACCCCTAATTTTGAGATTTTTCTCAGCATAATTGATATTTTAAATAAAAAACAAACGCATAAAAATTGCTAGACTAGTAAGGCATATATGTAAATAGAATAAAAGCCAGGTACTCAAGTGAAATTTTTCCAAAAATATACAATGCATATTAAATTTTATTGGATCAAAAGTAAATACAAAGGGCTTCCTTGCAATTTGGCCACCTCATGTGGGACAACACGTGAGGTGACCTGGCATGGACCTAAATGGAATATGAAATAAATACATGGGTCTTATGCAATTTTACCATTTTATTTACACAAAATATCTTATTTGAAAGACCAATTAATAAATACAAAAAATGGGGTTAAGTATACAATTTACCCCATTATAGTCGTTGATCAGATGGTGTAGCGTGGCTCACTTGCCACGCATCGCGCTCGGGTGTAGCACGGCTCCGATGAGGCGAAGGGATAGAGCACCGTTGGGTCAGTCCAGTAAGGATCAAGGGAACTGGAGTGCGACAGAGTGACTAGAAGAAAAGAGGAAACGAGACGAAGGCCTTTGGAAGTCGAAAAACGGTGAATCACAACAAATGGGGTTCGCCAGATCGGAGCTTCGACGAACTACGATTCGAGTAGTTTATGTTAAATCAAACAATAAAACGGCTAAAACAGATGCAGGAATTAAAAACCTAAACTAGCTCTACCTAAAAGGCGATGAAATCAGCTCTTATACCTTCCGACAAAGGAAGGGAGCAAGGCGGACGGCTACGACCACCGTGGGTGTACCTCCTCCTCCACGAGCTACTCCAAACCTTAGGGGACCTCCCTCTATCACAGAGGTACTCTCTAGACCAAGGTGTAGGGGCCCTAAGGCTCAGAGTAGTGACCAAAGATTGCAAGGAAGGAAGAGATTTTTATTTATAGCCATGGGATGCTCCCTTATTGACGGTTGAATTTGGAAGAATCGACATTATGTACAAACGATTTGGGGATATGACATGAATCATGGAAGATCTAGGATCAGATCTTTTGAAGGGCTCGAGGGCAATGGAGTAGCAGGGCGGTCGAAAATATTCGGAGAAACTGGGCTGCTTGAGAATCTGACAAAAGTCAAAAGAAAGATAGGGAGTTGACTGGGGTCAACGATCCCTAGAATCCTATTGGTCCACGTAGACCACTACAGGACAAAATAGGTCCTTCTAATCGAAAATAATTAATTAAAAATAGTAAAAAAATTTCTTAATTTTCAATTATAAAATAAAAATTGTTAATTATTTTATGTAGTATTTTATTATGATTTTTATTTATTTTTTTGATGTTATTTATTATTAGTTAATTTTTAGGGGAACAGTTATAGGTATATTCATATATGTTTTGGCTATTTTATTTTTATTTTGTATTTTTGATCTTATTTTTGTATTCTCTTATTTTATATATTTATAACTAATTTTTAGGTGTATAAACATATTTTTATTATTTTTTTATGATGTTATTTGTATACTTAAATAAATAGGGATATAAATTATATAGGTATAAGTACAGGTGTTTTACCGATGTATTTTTGTACATTATTTTATTTTTATGTTTTATGTGAGGGTTTTATTCTAGATTTAATATGTACATATATTATAAATAATATTTACAAAATTATAAAAATACAAAATTGTAAAAATAATAAAGAATAAATAAAATGAATATTTTATTCAAGTATATTATACAATAGGGGTCTAAAAATCTAAGATTCACACATTAACTCCAAAAAATATGAAATCATCTTCATTAAATTGATTATTAAAAGTGATATGCAACTAAGTGATTTTGATACTTTTTGTATTTTTATTTGAAAGATATGGGTATGGGAAGTTGGGATTTTAGAATCTTATTCAGAGTATAAAAAGTACATTGTGTTTTATTTTTGTACAAACTCAATTTGTATTTTACTATATATTATTATCTACAATTTTCATATACACATTTTCTTTATTTAATGAATAAATAATAAAGAATAAAATAGGTCTCAAAAATGCTTTATTGAAGAATAAAAGAATTGGGTTTTTATTGTATTCTAGACCCTTATCTCCCCCTACTTTATTCCTTGTCGACCAATTCAATTCTTGACTTGGTCACGGGGTTTTGGGTCATAAAATAACTTGGTATTATATTCTTTTTCTTTTCTTTTCTTTATTTTATAATTTTAGTCTTGAAAATAATATTATATACACAATAAATGCAAAAAATAATAAATGTTATTTTGTACAAATTAATGTCATTTACATGCATTCGCTAGGGTTTTTAAGGCCAAAATGATAGCATAAAGGTGATGAAATGGAGATTCATCACTCACCACATAGCATATCATTATTTACTAGATTAAAATTATTTTAAAAAGCCATCCATCATATTTCTTTGAAATAGAAACCCATAAAAAGCTGAAAAGGATAAAAATACTAAAAATATTCATCTTCTCTTAAAAACCTAAATTTCTTGAATTATTAGAGATTAGTTCTACATCCTCACATTACCTCCGTGAGCTCCTCCTTGGGACTTACCCAAGTAAAATAAATAAATCTTGATCGCATTGAGACTTGATTCTCCATACATCTCTCGGTGTGATCATTTTTTGACGAAGCGTTGAATTTCTCAACTACAACAACTTTGACATCATCCGTTAATACGACAAAATTAACTTAGGGATTTCCACACTCGTCAGTCACATGCTACATACGTGTGTGGGAAAAATTACATATGACCCCATCCAAGTTCTAGAAATTACAAACAAGTCCTACATGTCCAGATCATGTGTCACACATGGTGCTCTAGGCAAATTGCATATGAGCCCATGCAGGTTTCTATAATTACAGATAAGCCCCTCCATGGACTTCTATGAAACAAAAACTTTTATTTTCATTGTATTTCAGTCTCTCACATCAATTTATCATATCTTTCTCATTTGAACTCCGATTTTTATGCACAATAGGTCTTTGAAATTATTTCTGTGCTCTTTCATTTTATATATCTTGTAGACGGATCTGATGTTATTTGTTGATGATTATAATTTGATGAAGTGTCGATTGATCCATGCAGGTTGATTTGTGACATTATGTGTTATTTTAGATTGAGAGACTTATTGATTCATTTTGCTGGGACTTGGTTGATGAGAATTAATTGATTAATTTTCTTGGGATTATTGATCATACTATTTGAGAATTAATCTTTGTAGGGGGAAAAGATCAAGGAGGAATTATTGTATTTCTCTGATATTTTATAAGAAGATTTTCATTTAATCCACTCATGGTAATTGATCATATTAAATTAAGGAATTCGTCTTTACAGGGGCATAATCAAGGAGAAATTAATGCAATTCCCTAACATTTTATATGATTAAGATTCAAATTATTTGAGGCTTAAATTGCAGGAAAAATTTGGGGCCATAGTATCTTGAGTGATTTTCGCAGAACTATTTATGGATTAATCTATAATCTGTAATCGGGATTTGATATATATATATATGTGGATTTAATATCTTTTGATTTGTGATTAACTTTTTAGGATATTTATTATTTTTATTGGATTAAAATTAAACAAAATCACATATTCTGAGCTTATCCTCTCTATTTATTTCTTTGCATTACATCTCATTTTCTTTTCTTTCATTGCAAAGCATTTCCACTTTATTTTCTGACACAAATATTAACATTGCGATTAATTAATTATTTAAATTAATTTAAAACCACGCAACTGAAAATCACCACTCCCTATATTCGATCTTGGAAGACTTATGAATTTAAAATTCTCCACAATATTCAAGATTTGTGGTTTTTGTTGAATTATTTTCCACCTCCTATACTACAATTTAACATTATTAAAAGAAGTGGATTATGATTTATCAAATGATGTCATTTTCAGGGAAAGCTGAATTTTAAGGATTTTAAGTAAATTTCTATAAATTTTATGAAATTAATTTTTGTGTCATTTTTTTATTTCTTCTTCTATTATTTTCTTTTGCATTTTAATTTTTGCATTTTATTTGCATCTCTCTCTCACCTTAGATACTAACCATAATTTCTCTTTTCGTAGATAACTTGGAGCGATTTTTAGACAAAGTTCAAGGATATGTGGAGAAGACTCTTATTTTATTGTTGTGAGAGAGAGCTTAGATTAGATTTTTGCATTATTATAGGGTCTCATTGAACCCTAATTTTTGTAATAATTTGGACTGGACTTTCTGTGGTGTGTCGGGTTTGTTTCAACCCCTTCTATGTGGTTGGGACCCGACTTGAGTGGCAAAGAAATTAGGTGCACATACGGGAGATAGATATTTATTTTTTATAGTGCTCGTAATTTTTTAGGCCACACATTTTCCACTAACTATACGCATTGTAGATCCTTCAACATTAGCCAATTTTAATTCTTCCCACTAATAAAACTAAATGCTTAGGGCACTTTCATCTGTGAATATCATTTAGTGTAAATTTTAATTCCTTGTATTGCATCCTGCATGAACAATGCGAGGAATCACTGTAAGTCTTTTTCTTAGCATGCATCATTGAGTTCTCACTTGCATCATCTTTCTTGATCCTATTTACCTCAATTTTACAACTTAGGATTTAAAGGAATTGGGACTGCCCGTTAGGCGTGATTTGTTTGTGCTCACCTAAGACACTATTGATAACCTTAAATTAAAATTGGGATTACTAATCAAGGTGACTGTAAATAAGCAACATAAAATTAACCCTTGTATCCGGTGGAGAGAAACCCGCTCATTATTTGTAGGAAAAGAATCACATACTTAGGATAGAGCCAAAACATGGAAGTCACATTCTGACTACTGAATTTAAAAATGACCAGCTACTTCTCAGTGAGGGAACTATGGTCTCCCTTAGCAGATTGGATGGTTAAAGCACAACGTGTAAGGCACTGTCCTGAAGTAATACGGGTAGCCATTCGATGGTCCGTACTTACACCATACTGGCTGAAAGTAGATGCAACTAGTCGTATGAATTTGGGCTAGTCTTTATGACACTCTCCAGAACCCAAGCTCTGCTTAATCTTCTCAAATATTGTTTTACTATTACATTAAAATTGAAAACATAAGTGGTTGAACTCTAACGTACCTTCACAAGTGTCGAGGGGTGAATCTATGAGTTTGTTTTGTGTTTGACTTGTGTGCATTAAATTTCTTGTAATTGCAAGCATATCATGGTTTGTAAATCATTCTCTATCTTTCTCTTGAGAATATGTCAGCACATTTGTCTTCATACCCAGACTCTATGGGTCCATCATACACGATCATGTCCCGATACCCTTCATTCAAGGGGAACCCTCTCTTCAAGATCGGTCCCCCATAGCCATCATCCCCCCCATGCCCATACTTCTTCATGGATTAGATCGCTCTCACATTCTGACTTTCGAATGAACACAATAGGTGAACAGATTTGAGGATGAAAAGCAGAGTAACCAATTTTGATAGAGAAGCACGATTCTCGCTTACTATGGACCTCCCACCTTTTGAAGCATCCCCTACTCAGGTTGACTCTCTTCCTGAGTACGACCAATTTTCCTTCGACAGTCCATGAGAAATCTAGAATCAAGGAAATAAGACTCATGACCAAATTACAACTACAACAAATAATCACCACTTTGCTCAGAGCTACATAATAGAGTTACAGCATGTGGAGTACAAGTATTCTGTACCAATTCATGAGGATTTTGAGGATGAAATCACTCAGATCAACCAAAGAGCGGATACTTTAACTAAAAGAATATATGATCTCATCCAGTCAATGAAAATCAGGAAGAAGTGAGGACCCCACCTTGTGAACCACAAGTCCATCAAGTGACATACACTCGGACACAACTACCACTATCCTCTGACCAGTTGACTGACCATCACATCGAAAAAACCAAAAAATGAAAAATAAGAAAATTTAAAAAATGGACAATTCTGAAATGGAAGGATTTTGCAAGAGTCTGGTCTTATAGCTTCCATTAATTAAGGCCATAGATTATGTGCCCGATCTTAAGAGATTTGTGAAGAGTCGATTGAACCCTAGAAATACGGGCAAGAAACGATCAAAGATTGAATATTGTGTCATATCTTTGGCTAGTTCTTTGATGATTAATGATAAAACTAAAAGCCGCAAATTCAAGCGGTCGACTCCAATCGCATGTGAAATTGAGGATTCCTTATTCACTCATGCTCGGTTAGACAATGACTCTACATCAAACATCCTCTCAAAGACCATCTTTGATCAACTCAAACTCGGATAACTCAAAAAGACAAGGGTGATCGTTCAGCTACCAGAACGATTTACCAAAAGACCGCGAGGAATTGTTTCTATCATCGTAAACTTCCGAGGTGACAAGCACAAAGTGGACTTTATTTTCCTTGACATTAAGCACCATGGAAAGTTGTCTGAGTCTCCCATCGTCCTAGGAAAGACATTCTTAGCCTCTGCTAAGATAATTGTCGATTGCAAGACTCATGACATAAGATTCTCGAACATAGACAACAATGAACAAGCCCTCAATAACATGCCTGACATTTAGACAACCCAACCATAAACCGACAGTCGTGATCAGGACAAGAGCACTTCACACAACCAGACCTCTCCTCATAAAACACAAACACAAACCCTAGTAGAGACACCCAAGAGATCAATAGTTAGATTGAACTTCAATTCTCACCATACCTCCCACCCTTATATTGCTCCTAGGAGGAACCAAAATTCTGGGGCTTATGAGGACTTGGACCAATATTATAAAGATCATCACAATTATTTGAGTGGTCCAATTTTTTAGTCGGGAGTAATTCATGAAATACTTATACCATATAAGGAGCTGACTCAAACTCATGGATATCAAAGGGTGATATCAACATCCCTCGCTGTCAATCACAAAGCCACCAGGAACTTGCTTCCTCGCCCAAAGCTTTGCATGACCCTACAAGAATTGGTCGACTTTTACAGAGATTAATCTAACGAGGAATCCATGAATACCACATCGGTTATTCATGATAGGGAGAAGAACTTTGATCAACCTCCTCTAGATGCTTCATACAGAAATAAACCGACCAATAAAGTCACATTTGACCATAAAAACCATGTGATTTCTAAAGAATCCTCATATGGTCCTGAAGTGGTTCATCAGGTAAGTGCAATCAATTCCAATGTTATCAGAGGACACTTACCTTTAGTGGACAATAGTTGGAGATCCTCTGCATATGACAATTATTCTTCTGAGGATGACTCTAATGATGGATGGACCTCTTCATCTTGCCTCTCTTCACAACCCTCTACATCTCCATACTATCTCTCGCCACTCCTGTAAGAAGGTTCATCGCAAACCTCCTTGACTATGTACATCCTACTCAAACCTAATCGGTCTTCCACTTGTAATTATCGATCATACTTAGTCTAACCTGAGCCTAAGTATCGGGGGACTGATATCATTATGTATTCATCATTTCTATTCTTTTCTTCTCACCCTCGATCACCCCATTTCTTGCTCTTCTATTATGCTTTGGCCATCAAAAGCCTAAGTATAGGGGGTGAGATGACTTCCTTTTCTTTTCACTCAATGCTTGGTATGAGCTATGTCGACATTTCACTTTGTGCCATGAGGACATAGCACAAGCTAATTATAGGGGGGGTGTGTGCGTGTGTGTGTGTGTATTCTACATACTTTATCCATAGCTTGTACTTTAATTATTTTTTATCAAAAATCGGGTATGGGTACAAGTTGTATATTATTTATACTATACTAAATTCTTTGTGTAAATAATACTTGTTTTCAAAACAAAAAAACTAACTTAAGGTTTTATCCATGACATTTTCACTATCACTCAAAACTTGAGAAATGAAAGAAACTCAGGTTTTAAGGTCCTTTGATTCAGAGTTAGTTGGACTTAGTCATTAAGGTTTCAGACTTAATAATCCACACTTCCCTAGTTCGAAAGATGTGAGTGCTATATTGCATTCTTAATCTCTACCCTTTTAAGAATATGGTCAGCACATCATCTACGCAACGGCATACTTTATAAGATGAGTTGAGATTTCACTTGAGGGACTGGGACTGGAGATTTGAGTTTAGACCCGATTTTATGATACTCGGGGATGGGATAAAGTTGATGAAAGCTTCAAGAAACCTGAGTGTCGGCATATCCTAGCCAGTATGTGAACAAATTCGCATGTTATCTTTTGATATTAACCTATGTGTCAGGGTGTGATGAAACATAATAAATTATTGATCAGTGTGCGCCAACTCTTAGTAAAAGCAGTAGTAAAAGCAGTAGAGCTGACCAACCAAAAAATAAAAATGAAAGATGAAATGAAAAAGAGCTCTCAATTACAAGTCAATCTCAAAGAGTTTTAATCAAAGGTGAGTTATCCCAACCATTTTCAAAGTGTCCAATTGGACCAAAGCTAATTAGGACCAATGAATCAAGCCAGTACCTCAAAAAGGGCTCTGCATCGTAAGCGATACAAGTCCGGGTGTAAGTATATTAGATACTTAAAGAAGACACGCCAAATGTACTCCTAGGAAAACAAGTGTAGAAGAATCAACAACTTTTATTGGGTGCACTAGTCAACAACCAAAAATAAATGTATTGAGTAATAAGGCACTCGAGAGGATCCTTGTTCCAATGTGAGGGAGAGAAGAAACTAACATAAACCTACCTCCATCAACAGGTCTTTCATATATAATTTCAAGTCTGACAAACTACTAAGATGGTGCATTGGATGCAGGAATTGATTTATTCCCTAACATTGAGGATTAGGTCTTAAGGAGAGTCTCTCCAATCAGGACTTCAAGTGACGTTTTGACTCAACTCTCAGGATTGTTGTACACATAAAATGCCATATCTCTTATGTTGTATGTATAAACAAAGAGTTTGATAATTAGAGAAGTTGGATTCCTTTTGATTAGAGCTTGGTTGAGCTTAGAATTTTAGGACCATTAAAACCTAGGATTCTTAATGAGACAAGTCTTGGAATTCGCACAAGCATAGTCAAGGATACAACCTTCTAATTCACTAAAAATTTCTTGGGGACAAGCAAAGATCTAAGTTCAAGGGTTTGATGAATCCATGATTCATCTACTTTATATGAATATCTTAGCAAAATCTCCTTAATAATTAACTAATTAAACCACCTAAAATCAATTAATTAATATTTACTAATTATGCTCAAATTAGGGCTTAAAATATGTAAATAAATAACCCTTGTTTTTAATCAGAATTGTGCTTATTATTTTATATGTAAATAAGCATTATATTAACCTAATCCTTTCTCTAATTTTTTATTTAAATAATTAACTTACTTGGCATAAAGAATTAATACCTGTAAAAATAAGGAAATCAAGAGAAAATGCAAAAATCTGACTTTTTATACTTGTACATATTTTATCTTTATCATTTTTAATTTTCTTTTTTCTAACCTATAAAAAATCCATAAAAATTAGATTAATTATGTATATAGTGTATATGATTAATCTACTATTAAAATCAAATTTAAAATACAAAAAAATACAAAATGCAAAAATAAAGTATTTTATTATCTATATAGTACCTACAAAATACTTTTTGTATAGTTAACCTCTTTTGATTTTGGGTCTATCACAAAAGTTGTAGATCTCGTCGAGACGAACAACTTTCGTGTTGATCTCTTTTTGATTTGACTTCATTACTATTGCTTTTCTATTTTTCTTTTATTTTTATTTTTTTATTTTTTTATTTTCAATTTTATTTTACTCCTTATTTTTATCTTTTATTATCTTATTTATTTTATTCCTTTCCCTTTCTTTTCTTCCCTCTTTCTTCTCTTTTTCTTTTCCCTTTCATCTTCCCTCTTCCTTTTTCTCACCCCACCTTTCTTCCTCTCTAATTCACTCCTCTCTCCAGGTCATGTGTTCTGCACGTGACCCGCCCATACCTGCCTCTCTCTCTCTCTCCGCCTGCACGTGCAACGCACATGTTACCATCTCCCTCAGTGTGCACGTGTGCAGCACGTGCCCCATGCTCGCCCCCATGCACACACCCTTTTCCTCTCCCTGTAACCTCCACCTTCGCTTCCCTCCCAGTCTTTGCTACCCCTTGACCTCCGACCGTTACTCCCCTCATCTATATGGCTCCACCCCCCCCCCCCCCGACAGTCGTTGTATCTGCCATCTCTACAAGGAGAGAGAGAGAGTCGAGAGAGGATGGTGGTGAAAGCACCTCCATCTCCGACAATGACACCTCCTGGGCAAGATCCACGAGGATCAAACACCCTCGTGTTGTTGTCTCCTCCCTAGAGCATCGAAGCTTCACCGCTACTTGTTGCGACTAAGATGACAACAGAACTTGACTCCCATCCTCCAATCTCAGGCGACCTCATCATCCACGTCCCCATCCTCTTTTTCTGCGCAGTAGTCCCAAACCCACCATCGATTCCATTGACAACCGCCTCGACATTGAACTCTAGCCGATCACCAGTTAAGCTCCACCCCAACCTCACCTCCAGCAGTTCGATCATGTGTCGACCGAGCTCTGCTCCGCCATCGTCGCCATAGGCGAACTCTAGTAGCCGCTTCTCCGCCTTGAGCAGCTACTCTGAAGCCCCTGCCCCTCTGCCCACTAACACCACCATTGCACGCCTATATCACCAACGGTCGCCCTTGTCGTATCCTCCCTTCCAAGCTCAGTCACCATTCATCACCAAGCACACCATCATCTCCATCGACTAAAGCTCCACAGCCTCTGCCCTCGCCCTTCTCCTCCGACTTCCACCGCCCTCGCCATCTGTCGCACTTCCGCCTTGGCATCCATCCATCGTTGGATCAAGGGTGGAGCCCTGATCCTACGGTCTGTAAGCTGCCACATCCTCTGAAGCATCCGAAGTCGCTGCATGTAGGCTCTATCCCTGAGCCTAAGGCTCAGTGCCTTAAGCCTGTCATCCACCCAAGAGCCTCTTGTGTCACGTGATGTCTACGTGCATGGAGAAAAATTGCATCCAATCCCTTCCAAGGTTCTAGAAATTACAAACAAGTCCTATCCATCCAGATCAGGTGTAATGCGTGTGGTGCTCTAGGCAAATTACATCTGAGCCCAGGTAGGTTTATATAATTACATATAAGCCCCTCCAAGGACTTTTATGAAACAAAAACTTTTATTTTTATTGCATTTCAGTCCCTCACATTTCAATTTATCATTTGCCCATTCGAATCCAATTTTTATGCGCAATATGTCATTCGGAGCTATTTACGAGCTCTTTCATTTTATATATCTTGCAGACATATCTGGCATTATTTATTAATGATTTTTATTTGATGAAGTGTCTATTGATCTATGCAGGCTGATTTGTGACATTTTGTGCTATTTTACATTGAGAGACTTATTGATTCATTTTGCAGGGACTTGATTGATGAGAATTAATTGATTAATTTTCTTGAGATTATTTATCATACTATTTGAGAAATCAATCTCTGTATGGGCAAAATCAAGGAGGAATTATTGTATTTCTATGATATTTTTTGAGAAGATTTTCATATAATCCTCTCGTGATTATTGATCATATCAAATTGAGGAATTCATCTTTGTAGGGGCATAATCAAAGAGAAATTAATGCAATTTCCTGACATTTTATATGATCAAGATATAGATTATTTGAGTCTTAAATTACAGGGAAAATCAGGGGCCGGCGTATCTTGAGTAATTTTTGCAGAACTATTCATGGATTAATCTATAATCTGTAATTAGGATTTGATATATATATATATATATATGTGGATTTAATATCTTTTGATCTGTGATTATCTTTTATGGATATTTATCATTTTCATTGTATTAAAATTAACCAAAATCACATATTTTGAGCTTATCATGTCTGTTTATATTATTTGCATTGCATCTCATTTTCTTTTCTTTCATTGCATTGCATTTCCACTTTATTTTCTGACACATATTATTGACATTGTGATTAGTTAATTATTTGAATTAATTTAATATCACGCAACTGAAAATCACCATTCCTTGTGTTCGACCTTGGTTGACTTACCAAGTAAAAGTTCTCCAAAATATTCAAGATTTGTGGTTTTCATTGAATTATTTTCCACCTCCAATATTACAATTTAACATTATTAAAAAGGATGGATTATTGTTCACTAGCGTGAAAGAATAGGTTTATTTAACTAGTCCAATCCTACGAACTAAGCTATAGGAACAGATAGTCTTATTTAATGGATGTGGACCCAATCGGTTACATGGCTCAGTCAAGATAATATAACCAACTTCTAAGGGCTCAAACATGAAAAACTGCGAGAAAACAAATAAAAAAGTAAAGAAAACAAAAATCCGGTTAGGTCCCCCAAGTGCACCAACGTTTGGTGAAACAGACCCCACACACACAAGGGTATATAATGGCCTAGAAAACAGAAAAAGGGCAAGTGTCAATAATTATTATAAATTAATTACAAAAATGAATGGAAATAAAAGACTAAAAATAAATAAAAAATGAGGTTGAGTGGTCCTACAAATCTCATTCTCCTCCTCTATTACGCTCTCATGTTGCTCGGTAAAGAAGCGATCCACGTTCGCTTCTCTCGGGTGCGCCGATGCTGCTAGGAATGCCGCCCTCACATGTTGCCTTGCAAGAAAGAGAGAAACAAGAAATATGTCATATCACAGTTATGAAAATATGTGAGCAAAATAAAATAAAATAAAATAAATATAGACAAACATGCAAACAAAGAACACACAATTGGATATGAGGCAAAATGAGAAGAGAAAGTAAAAGTGATCTCAAATGAAACCCTAAGTATGAATATCTTTCGATGTCTGACAAATAGGATCCTGTAAGATGAGTACTCACTCCTCAACAAGATGCAATCCACAATAATATATATATATACAAAAATATGGACAAAAATAAAATGAATAAAAGAAAATAAAAGACATAAAATAATATGAGTAAGAGAAATATAGATAGGAAATATGTAACAGAAAAAGAAGACAAAAATAGAAGGAAAACAAACAAGTATCTATAAACCAAGAAAAACAAGCTAAAGAGGAAACCTAGCTACCCTCGACTTGCCTCCCCAGCAATGATGCCATTTGTTTTTATCAGAAAATTAGGGTTTTTATTATTTGAAAATAAAGTGAAGGTGTCGATGAAACCATAATTTCCCTCAAACAAAAATTATTTAATGTATTCAATCTCAAACAAACAATCAAGAGAAGAAATGTACGCAAAAAATCAAAGATATTTATTTGCATGTATATCGTACATGACAGAACACAAGGAAGCGACAAAGAATACCAAGGTTTATTTAAATCAAAGACAAAGCAAAGAAATAAAAGAGGAAAACTCAAAGCAAACTACGCTTGGTTTTTCAATATACAACTAGAAGTCTGAATTTGTGTATCCTAAGACTTGGATATCACCATCTCTAGAGATCAAGATGTAATCTTGCGTCTGTCTTAGATACTTAAAGATGTTCTTCACTACATTCTAGTGTTGCTCTCCATAGCGTGATTGGTAACGGATTACCACTCCCACTGCATGGTAGATATCTAGCCTTGTGCACATCTTGGCATACATTAAGCTTCCTACAACTGATGTGTAGGGGCATCCAACCATGGCTTTCTTTTCCTCAATACTTTGAGGTGCCATCCCTTTAGATAGGTGGATACCATGTCTTAAGGGAAGGAATCCTTTCTTGGAGTTCTCGATATGGAAACACTCCAAGAGCTTCTTAACGTACCCATGTTGTGACAAACCCAATATCCTCTTTTCTCTATTTTTGAACAGCTTCAAACCCAAGACACAAGATGCTTCTCGAAGATCTTGTTGGACATGCGAGCCCACGGTGAGCCATTATGCAATAAATGTTATTGCAAATATCATTCCCTGATCTAAAAAGAAGATAACTAATTTGCATAATAGGACCATTAGTACAATTAGAGTTACGTACCATGGCCATCTTGATGATCATACAGATGTTGATTCAATTGTTGAATCAAATAGGCTGGTTCTTGGAGGAATATCTAAAGAGCTGATTGAGGACTCATCAACCACTGTCAAATGATTATTAAGAGATGATCTATAGACTGAGTAGGAGTTGGCAATCCTTTCTCTAATGGTTTGATATCTAATCGTCCTCTCGATGCAGGTCCTCTGTATAGGAATAGAGATTCGCAGGTGTTAGATAAGTTAGGTCAAAGAATTGGCTTAACGAGATCGAGATAACTAAAGACCTATATCGTATGATGTCACGATATAGGCACACATCCTCTGATCAGAGACAGATGTGTTACTGTATGTTTGAGTATGTACATTTGGCAGACTGATAGGTGCATGATCTAATCAAGGTTTATACATCGGTGCGTTGGTGTGCATACAAGGGCATATGAGTAATAAGATCTCTCAAAGGGATCATACAGGTTCATTTATTGAACTAGAAGACATGAGCTCACTCATGAGATACTGGGATTAAATTTCGTGCACGGTCGTCTCACTTTGGAAGCTTGACTGAATTTGTGGGTTTTATATATACTTTTGTAAAGTATATAATCAATACCTAGATATGATATATGCTTTTGGAAAGTATATGATCGATATCGACTCCAAATGATCAAATGAGAAACTTAATGATAAAACCGTGAAGAAGGCAGTCTAATAGATCCAAAACTTCCGATTTAATCTAGATCTTCCAGTATGCAGGATGTACATGTTTTAGAAATACCTGAGGGTGGTGTGATCATAAAAGATTGTATAGCCATGGTGCTTCCATTATGAGGGAGTGATGAAATAGGTCCAGATTTTAGTGACTCCTCTCATATATAAGTGATTTAATCTTAGTCCAAATGTTAGACATTGATCTGAATGTGATTCAGATACAATAAGAAGATAGATCTACGACTGTATTTTTTATCTGTTTAATTTTTATGGATTTTAATTTATATATTTTTATGGTTTTCTGATTTTGTATTTTTTATGATTTTAAATTTTGCAAATAATTTTACATTTTTTAGAAAAAATAAAATGAGCCAAAACAAATATAAAATAATAAAAAGAAAAGTAAAGAGAGGCGACTTTTTGGATTTTAAAATAAAGAAAAATGTATAGAAAATTCAAATAAAAATCTTTTTTTGGTTTTTGATACTTTTATACTATTTTGTGATTTTTAGAGGATTTTATATTTTTAGGATTCTAAAATAATTAAAAATAACAAAATTAACAAATAGAAATTAATAAAAATGTTTTTATGCTTTTTAAAATAAGAAATAATGTCAAAATTTTGTGAAATGTATACAAAAACAAAGACAATTTTTAGGTTTTCAAAAACGTATTTTATCGTTTTTTGGATTTGTGGTTTTATAATAATTTTTATGTTTTTCAGAGCTTTGATATTTTTGGGGGCTCCTTGGATGGCCTTGATTGAATCTGGGTGTGGTGTTCTTTATCAGATTGTAGCTGGAGGTGCACGAAGACCTCAAAAGAAGGGGTGGCGATCTGAGTTTCAATTGACTGAATCACGGTCGATCTCCGATCAAATCGTCGCTTGAAGGTTGCAGCTTGTTCCTGCGATGTTCCTCTATCAGTTTAAAGGCTCCAAGGAGTTTGGCATGGTCGATATGAGATCTGGATATCGAGGTATTCGACTGCTGTGGAGGATGCTTCATATCTCGAACTTTGAGTTCCAGCACACTCTTAATACATGCAATAGATCCTTTTCTCGAAGATGAAGCTCTGACCTTCTTTATTATGTGAAATCAAAGTAGAAATAAGGGGAATGGTGGTCTCCTGTGGAGATGGGTCAGTGAGGAGAGCAAACCTCAAATCTAGAGTGATCTGAGGGTGATCATGGATGATCAACAGTTGGAAAAGGTCTTGCAAACATGAACGTATGATCTGAAGCGCAAATGGGGGATTGAAGAGCTCCGATGGAGCAGATTAGAGCTCAGATATGATGATAGAAAATTACTCTAAACACGTAATTAAAATGCAAAATGAAAGATGCAAATGAGAGTAAATATACCTAAATTATCTAAAGATGTAAGGGAAATGATGATTGCCTCGATTTACGATGAGAAGTAGAGAAGTTGACTGACCTTCAACGGAGCTCTAACGTAGTGGTCAAGATATGGTCTCCTAGCCCTCGCACACTCCTACTTGAAGAGGATTGATCACTGTCACCAATCAACCACACTTTAGACTCGAGCGCGGGGAGAAAGTGCAGTAAATGGATCAGAATCGAAAATTGGAGGAGGAGGAGGAGGGGTATATACAGTCGGCAAGTTCAGGTGAAATTTAAAATAGGAATTGCGTACACGAATCGAGGTGAGGAGTGAAAATCTTATTCATGCGATCGAGAGGGATAAATGGGCTATCAGATTAAAGAAGAAAATGAGAAGGACTAGTGAGCAGATCAGATGGGAAAAATTAGGGAAGAAGCTCATGTGAGGAGCCTAATCAGATATAGTTAGTTATTGATGGAGTTGACCTGGGTCAATTGACTCGGGTCTGCCCATCAGAAGCGACCCAGTGATGAATCCATGATCCATTAACATTATGTCTACATTTTTTTAAACCCCTTAACAAATACATGTAAATATCCATTAAATTCCACTTTTTAACAAAACCCTATTCATGAATAAGATGTACTTTTATGCATTAAAATCATGTAAATAAATAAGAGAATAAAAATAAATAAAATAAAAATCAAGGCAAATTGTAGATATGTATATATGTACAATATGACTTGTAAAATAAATATAGCTGAAAGATATATTTATAACCTAATCCCCTAGATCAAGTCAACATGTATTGCTCGACAAATAAATAAGTAGGGGGAGATAAGGAAGAAACAAATAAAAATAATTAATTTCACATCTCATACTCTTCATTAATTATTCAATAAATACCAAAACTTCGAAGATTTTAATTAATTCATACTAGCATATTTTTTGACCAAACTCTTCTCCTAATTATTTCTAAAAATGTATAGCAAAATATAAAAATAAGTTAAAAATATTACCTTGTATATATGCCAAGAAATCCTACTTGTAAATTGTCAAAATCCCAACTTCTGGATATCATAACTTTCTCATACGAACTCCAATTTCAATCTACTCACCTTAAAGTTTATAAATAATATTCTCTGATTAATAAAGTTGATTTCACTAAAATCGAAGTCTGTTTGCAAAAAGACAGTTTTGGGACCTACCCACAACTAGGTTTCTGGACTATTTATTTTATCCAGAATATATTATTTATTGTTTTAATGATTTTATAATTTCTAATTATTTTATTGATCTTGTATTTTAACCCTAATTTATTTCATAATTTTTGGAGCTTATTTATCATTTTAAACAAATCCAATATCCTAATTTATAGGTATAAATGAACTGTATACCGTATATAGCTATTTAATAATATATTTAAATTAATTTATTAAAATCTACAAAAATTAGTACATACTTTATTTAGCATCCTAACAATTAATAAAATATAAAAATAATATAATATTTATTAATTTATCGAATTAAAAATCCAAAATCTCTTTATTAAGTATTATTTATACTTCTTTATTAATATAATATTTATATTTCATAAAATAATTATTATTTATTAAAACTAATTACACCGTAATTTAGATAATTTAATTATTTACAACCTTCATTTTTATACTTATTTAAAATACCAGTATTTACTATTTATTCCTTATTTAGTAAGTTATTTATCAAATTTACCAACCACATGTTGACACATGTCAACACCTGAAGCCTTCTTCTTCAAGAAGGTCAGCCGGTAAGTATGTTCTAACCTCCCACCTTCTCTCATTTTTAAGCCACCACCTCATAGCCTCTACCTCCAATCCTAACCCTCGATCTTCTTCCTCCAACAACCACCTAACACGCCAGCCATTGATCTCTAGCCAACCTCCTTCGATTTGTCTATAAATGCTTCCCAAAGATCTCCATTCCAACTAACTCATCCTTAAACCAGAATCAAACTGGTCGATCCACCACCTTCACTATCTTCCTCCATCTGCTTCCGGTTGTGACAGAGCCAAAGGTGTGCTTCGCGTGGAAGGGTGGCCATCGGAGGAGGGTTTCAGGGCTTCAACTCAGCCTTGCACCGCTGCAGCTGCGATGTCCAGCTCCGGGAAGCCAACTCGTCAAGCGACGATTAGTAGGATCTTACATCCTACTACCCACAGGTATACATCCATCCTTTTCAACTTTTAATTTCTCGAATTACGTGCTTCAATTAGCCATCTTAAGTGCGTAGTTAGTACCCTTAATCATCAATCTTAGACGCCACCTATTAATCACTTTTCAAATCCGATTCAATTTGCCCCAAATCAATCCTCCATTTCTCGTATTCTCACGCTTATCATATAATCTGGAAAGCACACTTTAGAATCTGCAAATTTTACTTTTTTGGTCTATTCAAGTTAGGATCGAGCAAGCAAACATCCATTTGCATATTGTTATTAGATCTGGAGCATCAAATAATCATCTGGAGCTCAAATTCTTTGAAGAAAAGTCGAATCAAGAAAAGCCTTCTACAGCTGCCAGACATTGTCGATCAGCCGTCTTCCTTGACATATAGCTGCCACCTTCTGACCTCTTTGGAGCAGCTCACCCGTAGGCAAGCTTGGAGGGAGAAGGAGTCTCCCTCCTAGCCCTGCAGGAGGCTGAAGTTTGATCCTGATCAGCGTGAAGAAATTGGAGAAGATGATAGCTTCGTCACGCTCGCGAAGAACTGAAGAACGGCTCAAGAACTCGCGAGTTACAGGCTCACGACACATGTCCAACTCAGACAGTCTAGATCACGTGCCAAGTTCTAATCTCCACCGTAGATTATGAACTAGTGGAAAATTTGCAACATAAATCCAGAGGAGCTTCAGAATTCACTCCCACTCCAAGCTTTCCAGAAATTGCATTTAGGTCCCCACATAGGGACCTAAATGTAATTCTTTTAATTTTCTTTGTAATTCAGCCCATGTTAGGGACCTAAATGTAACAGAGAGGTTTTATTTTCCTTTTGCACTTATACCCCTGTGTTGTAGGGATAATTTAGACTTTGATTGCATTTTTCCTCGATTTTTCTAGGGCAGTTACACAACTATCCTAGCGACATTTCTTGTAATTTTTCGTTAATTTTCATCGTATGTTTTTCTGAATCGATTTTTGTACGTTCATGTCATTTTTTAGTGTTTTCTTGAGTTTGTTGTAAAATCAACAAGAGAGTAAAAATTCTTGAGGTTATTTCCTTCATCGAAAACCGCAGTACGATTATTCTGCCTCCTCGAGTTCGACCCGGGGGAGCTTACCTGGATAAAAATTAGTATAAGGGAGTAAAATATGAGATATTCTTATCTTATTTTCTCTTTCCTATTTTAATCCTGAATTTGATTGATTAACCGAACTGCTTTCATGGTTTTTCTACATCGACAACTCGATTAACTGCAGATGAAATTTGCGTTCATTACCCAGCTACAGGCCAAATAGTTAGAAGACAAAATTTAAATACAAAGCTAAATAAATTGAATTAAAAATAAAAATGATTTTAAATAAATAATGTAAATAAAAAAATTTTAGAATCAAATAATCTTAATTTAGGTGATTTTAATAAATCAAATTAATTAATTAATTAGGTTAAAAATAAATAATACTTTTTATTCATTGGTATATATACCTATTTATACAACAACATGATTTTTAATCAATTATTTTTACAAATAATTATATAAGTTATTATTTTATTTATATATAATATTTTACAATGATCTTAAATATTTTCTTATTTTATTTTTACAAAATAATTTATTAAGCTAAATAAAATAGATATAGCAATATACATAGTGGTATATGTACAATATATACACTATTTTATTTTTGATGATTTTGATTTTCGTAATTTTTATTTTTATTTTAGTTGAATAAAATGCAATATTTACAAGTATTTTAGAATACAATATGCACAAACTTGAACAAGAAATAAAGAAATAAATATATTCATACAATATATAATATAGGCACGGTGTGCAATACACTCCACAAGGCACATTTTGTATCTTTACTCCGATTTTAGCAAAACCACTGTTATTTTGGAACTTATTTTATTTAGAGTACAATGAAAGTGTGTGGTTATTTTTGAGTTTTTATGGAGCAGATATGAGTTTGGGAGGTTTGGCTTTGTGGCTTTTCAAAGTGTCATTATTTACACAATATACAATGATTCTTCTTGCAGTTATTTTTATTATTTAGAACTTTTTTATACATGTTCCAAGAAGAAAATATTTTTATTTGAGATGAATAGAGTGATAAATAATAATAGAAGAGATATATACAAAATAATAAGATATGTGCAATGTTGAATGATGATGAAATTTGATTTTCTTTTTATTTTTCTACAAATGGCCTTATCTTTCCTTTCTTTATTCCTTGTCGATCAGGTAAAGTCTTGAACTTCTCTCGGGGTTAGAGTCAGCCTCTATTTATTGCATATATACATTATTTATTTTCTTTTTATTTCTTTCTTTCTTTATTTTAGGTTAAAAACAATAGTTTTTGTGAAGTATTTACAAAAGAATGAGAAATAAAAAAAAGAGTGTTTTATTATTATTTATAGGTGTTTAAGAAGGGATTTTAAGATAAAATAAATCAATAAAGATGGTGAAATGTGGATTCATCACCTGCTCGATGTACAACGTATCTTCAAGTACTTTTGGAAAGTAGGATGAGTCGCCACATACTCATCAAATGGCACTTTCACCATAATGGTGTCCTTACAAGACCGTACCAATTTAGGATCATATTTCTGAATCTTTTTGATATGACACTTTCCTAACGTTAGAGCACGGGGGAAGGAATTGAATAAGTAGATAAAGGAGAAGAATCTGAATCATAAATAGACACGTGCTTTTTATTCTTGGATACAGAGTTCTTCACAATTGAATCTTTTACAGATAATTTGGAATCATAAATAAAATCATCTACTATAGGTTGGGGAATGTCTGTTGAAGGTACATTCTCCTCAACCAAAGGCACAAGGTCCTCCGTAGACTCTGAAGTTTCTATGTGCTATAGTGATGCTCTCATACTCCTCCTCTTCCATCTTGCATGTGTCTTTGCATCATAATGAAGATGCTGCTAGCAATGCCTAACCTCGTCATCCTCTGAAGTCTCCTTAGGGTGAGCTTTAGATCTCCTCTACATCTCCCTTGCCCTATCAGGTACGACCATGGTCCTTCCGCTCCTGAGTGGCATGTGATTAATACAATCAAAAGGAATGATCTCATGCTCAGATTTGTGAGAATCTACGTAGTATAACTGATCATGTATCTGTTGCTGATGTATCTTGTTCAGGTCGTTGGGGTTATCCTGAACCTGGGTGGGAATGGATGCAGAAGGGGCGGTATGGGAATGGATGTAGAAGGGGCAGTCTTCTTGTCGTGCAAATGGGATAAGTGGTGAGGTCAACATGTAAATCTTGTATCTTGTTCCTATAGGAACGTAACTCCTCGAGAATCTGCCTTTGGAAATCTATGGAACTAAACGATGATGGTTGTTAGTGTGAAGAAGGAAAAGAAGAACATGAAGACTGGCCTTGATGGTTGTAATACTGTTATTGCTAGGATTGATGTTGCACATGTGTGCCCTGCTGGCCCTAGTGGTACGTCTGCTGATGAACGTACGATTGTTGTTGTTTCCTCAGTGCTTAGGAAGGATAGGCTCCAGAGCTCTATTGTGCTGGAAGAGGTGTAGGAGTAAATGATGTGTTGTAGAAAGTCGGGGGGAGGATACTTGAAAGAGAAACGATCCCCTAAACTCCCCTGTCTGGCAGGATCATGGTGTACCACACACCATTTACGTCCAACACCTGTTAAGGCTCCATGGTAATTGTCTCAATAGACAGCTAATGTTGCTGACGAGAATGGGTAATAGACTGGTCCTCTACCCATGGTTACGGTGGCCCTGACATCTGCTACTCCTGAATGTTGTGAACACGGTACATGGGAGCAAAATATGAAGTCACGGTATGTATCCTTATCGTGGATACCTTCTCAAAAAGCTCTGCCATCTGCTTTATCAGTTTGAATAAGTTGTTGTCCAACTCATCCATCCTCATGTCGATCCTTTCTACAACTGTTAATTTGTCTGCAATGATACTGATAATCACATATTTTGCGAGGGTCTAAAGTAGTTTACACAAGGTAAGAACTACAATGATACTGAAGCGACAGCTCACAAAACCCGAATCAATCACCAATTAACCCACAATAATAATCAAACGATGAAAATAATGTGTGGAGTTAAATTTTGTTTTATTTAACTCTGCAAAAGATGTGTAAAGTGCAAGTAGTGTAGAGTGTCGAACATAGGGAGCAAACTAGATAAATTGGGTAATAAAATGCTCAAAAGTGAGTGTGGTCCTGTTGTTTATTTTTTATGTTGGTTTTTGATTTTTTTTATTTTTATTTTTTTTGTATTTTTTATATTTTGTTTTTTATTTTATATTTTTATATTTTCTTTATGTATTTTTAGATTTTTATATGTTCTTTTTATCTTAAATAAGTAATATATATTATAATGGATTATATACAAAATAATAGATAATATAGGCATAAATATAACTAAAAAATCAAAAATTAACCATTAAATCTATTGGGGTTTTAAATACTTTTTTACAGTTTTGTGTTTTTTAATGAATTTTGCTCATTTATATATATATATATATATATTAAAAGTAAAAAATACCCTAAATATGTATTAATTAAATACCTGAAATAGAAATAAAGAGGAAAATAACAAATGATGTCAAAAATTTGTCAAATAAATTTTAATAGTTAAATAATAATAATATAAAGGAAAATATAAAATAGAAAATACTATTTTTGGAATTTTTTGGAATTTTATAGATTTTATAAGGGTTTTTAGGTCTTTTTAATTTTTAGGAATTTCCTTTTTCCCATTTTTGGGGGTTTTAATTTTTGGATTTAAAAGATAAATAAATAAACATGAAATGTATTTTTTGGAATTTTTCAAAAAGATTTCATATTTTTTATTATTTTAAACTGTAAACAGGAAATAAGCATACACTTAATGATTTTTATAAATAATAAAAAGTCTTAAAATGCATAAATAAAATTATGACATTAAAATACAAGAATCCAGGAACATATACATATTTTTTGGGATTTTTCTGAGCATAATAGCTATATTAAAAAAATAGAGAAAACAAAAGGAAACTACATTCTAGCAAGGGCATATGTGCAATTAAAATAAAACACGAGGGCATTTCTGCAATTTTACTAAATAGTTATAACTAGAATAAATTGATCCTTAGTCTTAGAGAATGTCTCTATGACCTAGATATTAGAATACACTCATCGTTTGTTTCTAAACGTTGGAAATAAACATGAATTCTGAGATAGAATTATCATAAAAGGTTATGATGGATATATTTCAGACAGTAATCTAACATCTAGTGGACTCCACAAAATTAGAAAATTAATGAATGGTTCATTAAGATTTCTAAAACTGAAAATTAAACCTCTAAAAGATCAATAGGAGGATGAAGATCATTTGACAATGATCTGGCATCAAGTTTTGGACATATGTCTGTTGATAAGATCAATGGACTAGTAATATATGAAACTTTAGAATGTTTAAAATTGCAAATCTTACATACTTGTGAATATAGTATTCAAATAAAATGTTCAATACACCCTTCTCTGGGAATGGTGTTAGATGTCGAGGTATTTAAGATCTCATACATATTGATGTATGTGGATCATCTATATCAAAATAAACATTATGGATATGTGATATCCATTGATGAGTATATATGATATGAGATTTCTTCTCTTCACCTGAGAAAACTTTAAAATGTTCAAAGATTTCATATTTTTGGTTTAGAACCAAATTTTGAAGAATGACGAAATGAATTTAATCTAACCTAGGTAGCTTGTACCTATTAGATAAATTCAAAGAATACCTTATGAATATATGAATATCATTTCTATCTCAATCCTCCTAACATACCTAAACTCAATAGAGTTGTAGGGAGATACAATTGGATCATGTGTGACATGATTTGATCAATGATGACTTTTTAGCATAATTACCTCTTAGTTTCCAGGTATATATGTAGTAGAGACTACATTATATGTCCTTAATAAGATTCCATGCAAGTAAGCTAGAATCAAGCACTAGATAGTGCTACTTCATTAGGAAACTAAAGGATGGTATTGGATACCTACTTTATGAACTTGACATTCTTAAAAGATCTCATCTTTGAGAATGTGATTCTTAGGGGATTGAGACTCTTGAGAATCAAGATGAAAATGAAGTATAGGAACTCAAAGAAGATAGTGAGGCTCCTGAAACCAGAAACTAAAAGGACAATTAAAGATGAAACACTAATACCTCTTCAAATGAGTTTGAGGATGTATTCCATGTGTCAGTTAAGTCTGACAATGATCGGATTTCATGTGATGAACCTCCTGAGGATCATGACATGGAGAGATGGATTTTAGCAATAATGGTCTAAAGTAGACTTCAGATACATGTGTTGTATATGGACCCTCGAGGATCCACCTATAAGGGTTAGACCCATTAAGGTGTAAATGGATCTTCAAGAGAAATGGAATCTGATAAGAAGGTAGAGACCTTCAAAGCACGATTCGTAGCCATGAGCTACACACCGGAAGAGAAGATATTGTTTGCAATGAGACTTGCTCTTCAGTGACCATGCTTAAACCCATCAGAATATTGCTGACTATAGCTACACAACTTGACTTTGACATCTGCGAGATGAAAGTCAATATTGCATTCCTCTATGAATACCTCTTTAAGGATATTCACGTGAAGTAGCCCCAGGGCTTCATGGTTGAGGAAAGAAAGATGTGCAAGCTAAAGAAATCCATCTATGGACTCAGATAAGCTTCTTGTAGTTGGAACATAAGATTTGATTGAATTATAAATGTTATGATTTCAGATAGAATCTTGATGAGCCATGTGAAGCTTAGTGGGAGTGTCATTGTGTTCATCATGCTAAATGTAGATAATATCCTAATCATTTGGAATGATATAAGGATGATAATAAGTGTTTTATGATCTGGCTATTCCATACCTTGAGGTATGATCCCAACGATGCCTCTTGGATCTTAGTTCTGTAGGTGTTCAGAAGAAAAGACAAGAGGATATTGGAACCGTGACATTTGTAGTACATCTTGGACATATGCCATTTTTAGAAATTCCAAGAAAGGCTTCCTTCCCTTAAGATTTGGTATTGACCCATCTGAATGGATAGAACCTCAAAGAGTTGAGGAAGTGAATGCTATAACTGCGTGCACTTATGCATCAGTTACGAGAAGCTGAATGTATGCTAGATGTGTACAAAAGCCAGATGTCTGCCATGCAGTGGGAGTAGTAAAGTGTTGCTAATCCTACTATGGAGATAAAACACTTGATTACAGTAATAACAAAATCTTCAAAGATGACAAGACTTTCTAGATAGTGATCTCTAAGTCTTTTCTTCAAGAAATTAAGACTTTATTGATAGTGATCTAAAAAGTCTTAACATTGGATACCTTTGGAGATAGAGATCTCCAGGAATAAAGGTATACTGATAAGGATTATGGACATACTGGTTATAATAATTACTGAACAATATACTGTCAAGGACACTATAGTTGCTTTATCAAGATTGAGTATTGGTTGCATAAGATGCAACATTCACATTGGATGCAAGCACTATTCCTAGGAGATATGCAAGTGTCGTAAAAGGACTTGCCATAGTCTTTTGGGAACAGGGTGACTGATCAGCTTACCTAGCTATTTTCTAAATAGCCTATGATTGTCACATGAGTGTGAGTTTAAATGATTATCCCATTAATGGCTCTTTGGGATAGTGGGAGATTGTTGGATATGCGAGCCCACGGCGAGTCCATGGCGAGCCATTATGCAATAAATGTTATTGCGAATATCATTCCCTGATCTAAAATGAAGAATAACTAATTTGCTTAATAGGTCCCTTAGTACAATTAGGGTTATGTACCATGGCCATCTTGATGATTATATAGCTATTGATTCAATTATTGAATCATAGAGGTTGGTGCTTAGATGAATATCTAAAGAGTTAGATTGAGGACTCGTCAAGTACCATCAAATGATTATTAAGAGATGATCTCCAGCCTGAGTAGGAGATGGCAATCCTTTCTCACATAGGCTTATATCTGACCGACCTCTTGATGCAGGTCCTCTACATGGGAATAGAGATTCGGAGGTGTCAGATTAGTTAGGTCAAAGAGTTGACTTAACGAGATCAAGATAACCAAAGTCCTATATCGTATGTTGTCACGATACAGGCACACATCCTCTGACCGGAGATAGATGTGTTACTATATGTCTGAGTATGTACATTTGGTAGACCAATAGGTTGATGACCTAATCAAGGTCTATACACCGGCGTGCTAGTGTGCATGCAAGGGCATATGAGTAATACGATCTCTCAAAGGGATCATACAGGTTCATTACTGAACCGGAAGACATGAGCTCACTCATGAGATATTGGGAAGAATCAAATTCCATGCACGGTCGTCTCGCTTTGGAAGCTTGACTGAATTTGTAGGTTTGATATATATTTTTGGAAAGTATATGATCAAGACCTAGGTATGATATATGGTTTTGGAAAGTATATGATCGATACCAACTCCCAATGATCAAATGAGAAACTTACTGATAAAAGCCTGAAGTAGACAGTATTATGTTGATCTAATACTTCGAATTTATTCTGTGTCTTCCAGTATACAGGATGTACATGTGTTGGGAATACCTGAGGGTGATGTGATCATAAACGATTGTATAACCATGATGCTTCCATTCCAAGGGAGTTATGAAACGGGTCTGGATTTTAGTGACTTCTCTCAGTAGAGAAGTAATCTGATCTTGTCCAAATGTTGGACATTGATCTGAATGTGATTCAGATGCAATGAGAATATTAGATTTGCGGTCTTGATTTAATCAAGCATCTATGGGAGGCCCGAGATCTGGATTTGAGATGTGATCTCAATATCCAAGTCACTATACATGGAACAATACAATCGCCATGTCCTTATCTCTAAGTAACCACGGAGAAAGCGCATTATCCTTGAAAGAGTTCATGGATAATTTCATTGTTGATATATGTATCCAAGCATTAAGAAAATTGATAATTAATGTGATGTAATTATCATGGATAATATGAATTTGATTCATATTATAAGGAGAGTTATCTGAGATAATTAAATGTGATTGAATTATCAAAGATGTGAATAATGTGAATGTGATTCATATTATTGTGGCACATGAGAATAGAGATCCAAGATGATTAAATACGATTTAATTATCATGGATATGAATAATATGGATAGCACTATTTATATTAATCATATATATTATAAATGTGATTTATAATATATTAGAGAGAGCATATTGTGATTTATATTTGTTAATTAATTATTGATGTGGATTGGATTCACATTGGATGATTAATTAAAATATAATTTACATTTAGTTTTGGGTTGTGAATAAAATTCACATAATTTCATTGGCATGATTGATATTTTTCATAAGATAATTTGGAATTATTTTTTGTGAAAATATTGTCAACAAGAGATGATGATATATATCATGAGATAATGAGATCTCATGATAATTTGAAGAGATAGACCAAGTCCACCAAAGAGGAGTGGACGGCTACAACTCTCCATGAAGAGAAGAGTAGTCGTCCCCTCTTATGGGGAGATTGGTTTATTCTCTTCATTATCTTTTCTCTTATCAAAGATGATTTAATTTCAAATTAATTTTTTTGATTTATCAATGAAATTAATTTAAATTAAATCATTAGTTGTTGTGTTTTTACAACAACATCTTAGCCATTGAAAGAAACACAAATCAATCTCATCCATTGATTATGTGTTGTCCATGGATTGGGATCCATGGGTTCCCAAAACCCTATATAAGAAGAGGCATCCATTGCTCTTCAGTGGACAATAGATGATTAATGAATGCTCTCTCTCTCTCTACACGCCCACTCTCTCTATCTCTCATGTGGTCGTCCACCATGGATGCCCAGAGAGATCCTCCATCGTCCCAGCGTCGTCGTTATGCTACCCGACCGTTTGCTCGTGGATCTCTGTCTACTTCGGTGTGCCTTTCTCGTGAAGAAGATGTCGTATCTTGTTTGTCGAGATCAAGAGATCCGTGGCTTGGATCATCAACATGGATTGTGAGAAGCTCACGTCTCATCCACGCGCTCGCAAGCGTCTCCTCCGTCGGATCGGACTTGAGACAGGAGGCCTCTTTGTTTAGAGACTCGATCGCAACCACGCTTCAAGAGGTAATCCTATTACTTGTTTGTGGTTTAGACGAAACAATCTGAGAAGCGTTCTTGGATCATGTGGTTTCATCACATAGAAAATTTTAATTTCCGTTGCATCAAGCAACTAGTGTGACTAGTCGCTCCCAATCACATTTGATGCGATTCACACGCTTCCGTGATACACTTGAGGATTTTTCCCGTATCCTTCATAAATGTGACTTAATCATCATGGATATTGAATAATGTGGATAGAACTATCCATATTAATCATAAATATTATAAATGTGATCTATAATATATAAGAGAGAACTATTTGTAACTTACATTTGTTAATTAAGAGTTGATGTGAAGTGGATTCACATTGGACAATTAATTGAAAATGTAATTTACATTTTATTTTGAGTTGTAAATGTGATTCACAGTTTTCCAATGGCAAGATTGCAATATTCACAAAATAATTATGAATTATTTTTGTAGAATAATTTGCAACAAGTGTTGTAAATCTTGGAGATTTCCATGGAATAATATAATCTCATGAGATTACATGAGATTGCCAACAACTCCCATATTATGGAAGGAGGCAATCTTCATTCGATAATCTCCATGCTTGATTGATTTAATTTGGGATTAATTTGTATTGATTTTTCAATATATATTTAATCCAAATTAATTATTGTTGTATTTTTAAAACAAAATCTTGGTCATTAAAAGAAGCACAAATCAATCTCATCCATTGACTTTTGTAGTCCATGGATTGTGATCCATGGACTCCCAAATACTATATAAGAAGAGGCACCCCTTCATCTTCAAAGTTACAACAACAACATATGATGTCTCTCTCACATTCTCTACATGCCCTCTCCCTCTCTCATTGTGGTCGTCCACATGGAGCCCTAGAGAGTCGCTATTGTCGCAGCATCGTCGTCATTCTGCTGGATTGTTTGCCCGTGGATCTCTGTCTCCTTTGGTGCGCCTCACTCATGAAGAAGACGTCGGATCTCGTGATACGAGATCAGGAGATTCACCACCTGGATCATCATCATGGATTGCGAGGAGCACATGTTTCATCAACGCGCTCGCAAGCGTCTCCTCCGTCGGATCGGACTTGAGACAGGAGGTCTCTTCATTTAGAGACTCAATCACAACCACACTTCAAGAGGTAAACCTAATACTTGTTTGTGGTTTAGATGAAATAATCCGAGAAGTGTTCTTGGATCATGTGGTTTCATCGCATGAAAATTTTTAAATTCCACTGCCTCGAGCTACTAGTGCGACTAGTCGCTCCTAATCGCATACGATGCGATCCGCACGCTTCCGTGGTGCGCTTAAGGATCTTACCATATCCTTCGGGTACTTCCCGCCTCGATAAGCCTTAGCGAGGCTCTTCTTTGTGGTTATTTCCTGCATGAATGGGTTAGGCAAAAAATGACGCTCGGGGAGCGTCATAAGGGAGAATGAGCGGTTGGGATGGTTGGGCGGTGCTCCCCGGTGGTCTGTAGAGAAGGGAGAGCGGATATCCAGATCTGGGAGGGATCTGGGTGAATGGAAGTGGGTGAGGCGATCGGAGGGTGGAGAGAAGTGAGGTGGAGATGGTCAGTGCGGGGGGAAATGGTCGGAAACAAGTGGAGGAGTTCGGCGGAGCGGAGCTCCAGCGAACTATGAAGGGATTAATTAACGCTAAATCATGCGATAAAAAGCTAAACTAATTGTAGAAACAAAAAGCTAATCCTAACATTAATCTAAAAAGCCTATGAAATGGACCTCAATTGGCTGGCGACCAAGAAGTATGAACCTCGACAGTAAGCTCACCGAAGGTGATGGAACTTTCCCTAAACCTTGCTCAACTCTACCGCAAAAGGGGTAGAGAGGACATTGTCACCCTCCTCGATCCAGAGCACATGAAAAGGGGCGCTAATCTCAATCAAAGGGGTTTAAAAAATGAAGGACGTCGGGATGGGGCTTTTGTACAGGATGGCGACCAGGGGGTCTTCAAGGTGGCGTGGAGATCGATCGAAGATGACATGGGGGAAGATACGTACATGGCGTGGATCTAGGATCTACATGGAGAAGATTTCATGAAGGGTCAAATCCCCCTCGAGCCACAAATCAATGGCTAAAAAATTAAGAAAGCATACCAGTGCTAGGTTCTGACAAGGCTAGGGAGGTGGTCAGAGAGTTGACCGGAGTCAACTCTCCTAGCCACTTGGTTGGTCCACGTGGACCAACCAGGAAAACCAGCCAAAAAAGAATTGTAAAATCTATAATAATTATTGAATGATTTTATTATTTTTAGGTTATAAAATAAAAAATGTGTACTTTCTAAGGTATTTTATTATGATTTTTATTTATTTTTTAAAGTTTATTATTTACAAGTTAGTTTGTAGGTTAATTTACATGTATATTTATCTATATTTTAGAGTATTTAATTTTTTTTGTATTTTGTATTTTATTATTTTATTCTATTATTTTATGAAATTATAACTTATTTTTATATACTTAAATATATTTTTATTATATTTTACTGATATAATATATGCACTTAAAATAGGTATATTAAATATACATGTATAAGTATAGGTATTTCATCTATGTATTTTTATATTTTATTTTATTTTAATGTTTTATTTCTTATTTTATTCTGATTTTAATATGTACATATGTTATAAATAATATTCACAAAATTATAAAAATATATAATTATAAAAATAATAAAGAATAAATAAAATAATTATTTTAATCGGGTATATTATACAACAGGGGTCCAAAACTTAACTTTCACACCTTAACTCCAAAAAATATGAAATTACCTTCATTAAATAGCTTATTAAAAGTTATATGCAATTAAAGGTGATTTTGATACATTTTCAGTTTTATTTGGAAGAATAGGTCTGGAAATGTGGGATTTTGGAAAGTTTTTCAGAGTATAATTTGTACACAATATGTTATTTTTGCACAAACTCAAATTTGTATTTTTCTGTATATTATTATCTACAATTTCATGTTTAAGATTTCTTTATTTGAGGTATAAAAAATGGAAAATAAAATGGGTCCCAAAAATGCATTATTGATGAATTAATAAATGAGGTTTTATTAGATTATTGGCCCTTATCTCCCCCTACTTTATTCCTTGTCAATCTAGTCATCAAGATGCCTAGGTCTCAAGGGGTTAGGGTCATAAAATACCTTTGATATTTTATTCTTTTTATTTTATTTTCTTTATTCTATAATTTTGGCATTAAAAACAGTATTTTATACAGTATTTATAAAACAAAGAATGAATGTTAATTTGTGTAAATTAATGATATTTACAAGCATTTGCTAGGGTTTTTAAGGCCAAAATGATAGAATAAAGGTGTTGAAATGGAGATTCATCACCCCCTATACTTGCCTTTGCTAGTCCCTAGCAAACACTTATGTAATAAGCGTAGAAAAAGAAAAAGAAAGAAAAGAAAAAGAAAGGAAGTGGATTAAGTTTAATTCTCAAACTTATCTTCATAAAATCAAATTTTGGAGTTTAAGTCAGACCTTTGGGATTTTAGTGCGGTCGGAACCTTATTGGGAATCAGATTCAAAACACAACAGCCTTCGAGAATCCCAAAACTCTGCTCAAGTCTCCTCAATATCCATGTCAGAATACTTCAACTCATACGTGACCCTTACGACTATTAATCTGACTTGTACAGAGTATGTGATAGTGGCTCCTCAACTGAAATGGCAAATAGACTGACTTCTCCAGCATGACAACCCAATGATTACCCAATCTAGCAACTCTTTCCTCAAGGAGCGGGGTATTCCCTTCTAAGTTCAAGTGACAACCTGCTCAAGAGGAGGGGTGAAGAGAAGAATGGACGGTAGCCAGTGTAGCTTCCTATCCTAGGATGCATGACCAATATAGTCAAGTCATCCAGCTGCAGGCTTACAAGGTATAACTTCAATGCTCAATCTTGCTTATTGACTATACAAATATGTACACTCCTGCAGACATTATATTTTCAATCAGGCATGTCCACTTTTTTGGAGTTTTTTCTTCTTTTTTGAAATACTATATAAAACAACATTTACATAAGGAGTTTTTCCTCTTGAACTAGTAGGCTATCCCTCTTTTGAAGCATTATTGCAACCCACACTCTCTTGTCTTTAGACGTCTCCGCTACTTGATGGGTTGGGGTGCACTTCCCTCCCTAGACGAGGACAAATGTTTCCACTTGTGTGCATCTCATGCCGGCAAATCCAATCCCCTCGCCACTCCAACTAAGTTGAGACAAGTGAAAGGTGCAGGTGTCCAAGTTTGGTCATTATCAACAAGAGTTATCCGTGTGCTCTAAAATACTCTACTTAGGCAGTCAAGAATCCATTCAACCAAGTCTCACAATTCTCAAAGAATTAAGTCAACTAGACTTGAAGTACCTCAATTATAGTTTCTATAAGGTTCCTATGATTAGGTAGATTTAAGGTCCAACCAAGCTCCAATCTTCGAATTTTACTTATAATAGTTCAATTATCAAACTCTATCCGAAAAAATGCGAATGTTATGCAAATGCTATGCTATGCAGAAAATATTTTTGTGATGCAATTTTCAATTTTGAACTTTTTACGGATTTTCTAAAAAGATGGTGCAAATGCAATTTTTTTATATTTTTCAAAAAGGTTTAGCAAATATTTTTGGATTTTTTAGTTTTGCAAATGTTTTTGTGATTTTTGAAAACAAAAGATTCTCGCTAAGAAAATAGGTACAAATATTTATAAGGGGATGCATCTTATATTTACACGAGTTCGGTTTTTAAGAATTTACAAGGGATATGTCATCATTTTTATAGCTATGTATATACAATTAATAAAGAATTTTAGTGTGATGTATATATTCCTCAAACTTATTTGAAAATCATTTTGCAAATAATTTTGAAATAGTCCAAAATAATTTTTACAAACAATTTTTGCAAACATTTGCACACATTTGAAATCTTCTTGCAAAGGTTTTTCAAACAGTATATATAGATTTTCAAAATATTTTTGCAACCTTTTTCAAACCATTTGCAAATCATTTTCAAACATTTTTATTTCACACGAAGAAAAGAAATTTTTATAAACAAAAGATTTTTACAGAGGTTGAAAATATTTAACAAAATGTTTTCCAAATAGTTTTCAAAAGATTTTTCATAGATATTTTCAAACTATTTTTCAAACATTTTGCAAAAACTATTTTTACCTGATTTATTAATCAGTAACTACAAAAAGAATTTGAGGAATAATATGCATCTTTTTTATTAAATGATTTTAATGAATTTTATAGTATATTTTATACACTATTTTTAGTCATATTTATTATTAAAAATATGAAAGTACGAGTTATGGCTAAAGTATATATGTAATATATACGACCCCCTTATACTTAGCTTGAGTTATGTCCTAATAGATCAGAGAAAAAAAGAGAAGACATAACTCGTGCTGAGTATATAAAAGGCTAAAGAGTAAATCAATTAATGAATAAATGAGAAACCGTCTCCCCTATACTTAGGATCAAATAATCCTAAGAATAGTAGACTGTACACAAGGCAAGGAGGGTCAAAGGTGGGAATGAACAGATCGTACTCCGACTGTCTCCCCTATCCTTAGGTTAAGATATCCCTAAGTATAGACAAGAAGAGGAGACAGTGGAGAGGATCAAAGAAATAAATCAGAGTGCGCACCCCCCCATACATAGGACAAAGTACATCTTAAGTATAGAAGAGTGACAAAAAGGAGCGACACACTTTCGGTGGAAAAAGAAAAATGAAAACGAAAAGAAGAAAAGAAGAAAAGACGGATGAAGATAGAAGGAGAGATCGAAGAGAATGTACACATCACTCCCTCATACTTAGGTTAAAAGAGCCCTAAGTATAGGCAACAACAAGAGTGATGAAACGGAACGAAGAAAGAACACTTGGCTCGTCCACCCCCCATACTTAGGACAAAGTATGTCCTAAGCAGGGCACATACAAGAATAGAGTGGATGAGCAATACAGTGGATGGATGGAGGCAAATGAAAGTGAATATACGAGAGAATGGATATACAAAGATCAAGAAGGTAGAAAGCGAACCTTCTTAAGATACCGCTGAGGAAAAGATCAAACAAGGTGTAGGTCGACATCGGGGTCCTCAGATGATACAAACTGGTCAGGGTCGTCCTGCAAAGTATCCTCAGTAGTCTTAGGGTGAGAAGGCACAGAGGAGGTAGTGGAAGTAGTGTGACTAGGTCCTGCCTTGGGTGTCTCGCAGATGTCATTAAAGTGAAAAGGCTCGAACTCATCATCGGAAGAATTAAAGTCAAGTCCAGCCTGGCAAGTTTCTCCTAGGTCAAAACTAAAAGGAACGAACTCGTCTGTGGAAGTAGTTGAGTCATGTTCATCCTCTAAAATCTCAAACATATCATCAATGTCATCAAAAGGCCGGAATTCATTAATAAAAGCAATCAAATCAAATTTGGCCTTATCAGTATCATCTGCCCTCTGCTCAAAAGTATCAATCATGTAAATCCCGCATATGTCATCAACGCATCGTCAAGTACCAAAAGAGGGAACTCCAAGGTCTATGCTTTTCAAGTCTTCCTCCATGGGGATTTACAACATACAACATACAACAAAAATCTTGTATCTCGGGTCTCAATAGAATCCAACATACAACAAAAATCTCTGATAGTCTCATCAAGGTCATAGTCCTCGGAGTCAACAAAGATAGGTGTAGTCACATCAGATGCAGGTCTCTGGTCGACAGTGAGTGCAGTGATGACCACATCGCTCACATCATCATGATGGAAGCGAATCTCTCCTGATCCATAATCAATGACGACTCTCACAGAGGAGAGAAAGGGTCATCCCAGGATGATCGGAGAGTGCTCCCCAGTGGAGGTATCCATGGGCAATACGATAAAATCGACAGTATAGCTCATGCCATGAATCCAAATGACAGTGTTCTCTAGAATACCCTTCGGCCTCTTGATAGATCCATCAGCAAATTGAATGATCATCCTGGTTTTCTTGAGAGGCCCTAACTAAAGATATTGTACCATCGAGAAGAATATTATGCTAATTGAAGCATCGCCGTCAAGGAGAGTGTGATCCAATGAAAAATCAGAAATGGTGTATCTGATGAATGGTGTAGCAGTGTTCCCTTTCCTAGAAGATGAATGGTGGGTGATGGCGCAGGCAATCGCCATGGTCAAGATATGACGCTCAGATCTTCTCCTCTGATTTCTCTTCTTAGGTTAATGAGCATATAAATGGGTCATGACTTGGTGAAGTGGGGCTTGAATAATCTCATGAATAGTGGCCACCACTTAGGGAACAGACAATATTTTTTTGAATTTTTGGATCTCCTCCATACAAGAGAGGAGATCGGATCAGCATCTACACAAGGCCGACTAAGAGCAGTACGTACAGTGTCATCCTCGGGGTCAAAGGTGGGACAAGGTGTGAATGGATGTGTGGGCAAATAATCTGGCATGGGTGCCCTCTCCTCACAAGATGAATCAACAATGTATCCCCCAATATATTTTTGGATTTTTAAATTTTGCTCATTTTTTGTATTTTGGGCGATTGCAAGCTCTCGTGAAAATCCTCAAGTGAATCCATATCCTCAAATAGTGGAGTGGCATTCTGGATCTTATTCAAACTAGTAAGATCATCAATCCTCGAATTCATTTTATTCATCATCTGGTTCAAGGTCCCAAGTGTGGATATCATGAAAGGTGACTCCAAAACCTTAGGATCAGATGAGTGGAATGAGGGTGGTGGGTGTGGGCAAAAATTACATTCCGGATCAAGGTATTCTTGGAAAAGCGGATTGTCGAAATTTGAGGGTGATGGTGGTGTTAACGATGGATGAAAATCAAAATTCGATTCTTGAAATGATGGGTTAGGCGGGTATTGACAAAAAGGAAAATCAGGAGCAAGATTCTCCTGATAGAAGGGAGGTAGATCAAACTCAAAATCTGCTTCCTGAAATAAAGGATTAGATGGATATGTACAAAAGTCAGGAGCAAAGTCCTCCTGAAAAAATGGAGGTGGACCGGCTAGAGGGTACGAGGGATCCGCAAAGTCCAGATAGAAATCACTCTAGTCAGTCATCTCGAAACAAAAGGAAAATGATCAAGAGAGCACGATGGTCAAATCAAGAAGTGTGAGAAGAAAGGCGCAAATGCGCAAAGAGATCGAGTATATGGACAAGCAATCACAATCAAACGCACACAAGAAAAAGCACAATCCCTCAATTCACCTACTCAACACGGTGAGGACCGCAAAAGTCTGGTATTTATCTTGTCAGTTTTAGAGTTAGGTAAGAATCACAAAATTGTACAAACACTTAGGATTGGCTTATGGGATTTGGAAATAACCTTAGTGTGTACGTGAGCAGTTTAAAACCAATATAATGAGGGGATTACTCACCCCCAAGATAATGATTTTTCTTTTTAATCTATTTTAGGGTCAAGTAATTTTAGCAGTCCCAATTTTATTTGTTATCACTATTTATGTATTTTTAATGATAAATGCACGAGCCTAATGAGGAATCAATTTCTTTAGCACCTTAGGTGATTAAAATCAAAGGGAAAGAGTCAGAAAAGCAATGCAAGCGGCTAATCGATGATGAATGCTAAAGTGTAAATGCTCACCTTGCCTCCAGTTCTCTACAAGCAAGGATGCCAAACATAATTGAAACCTATACTATATGCAAATGCAAGACAATGAAGTCATCCTATGTACAGAAATTGCTATCACCGTGAAGAAAAAGATGTCAACTACTCAGAAATGAGATCAAGGTCCGGTCTTCGATGCAGATCGGTGCCCGCCAAAACGGGTCCTGCAAGCATTGTGTACGACCTCTCTTGGCACGTGGTCTCAAATCCAAATAATTGACAACTAATATTTGACTAAGTGTCAATGAAACTGTAAGTACATGCAAATATAATTAAGTGTTTGGCCTTAATCTAACATCAAACAAATCCTAGCTAGAGCTCAATCACATAAAATAAAGAAAACAAAATCATGAAACAAAATAAAATAAAGGCAATGAAAATCGTGAAAAATCGATGAGGCCCCCAAGGAAACAATCCCTCGAGCTGTGGACCTCGTGAGATGTGGTAAAGTCCTGAGAGTGTCCTGAATATTACAAATAATTTGTCTCTCTCTCTCATTTGAATTACACAAATAACTACAATAAAATAAAAGCGACTCTATCTTCAAAAATTCTCCATGTCTCCTTTGTTGCTAGGTCAGACACCAGGGCAGGCTTCACGTGGGTGCGCAGGCTCTTAGAAGAGCCTCCCTCGATCTGTTGTACCTCGCAGCAAAGTCAACAAAGAGAAAGGTTAGACAACTCATTAATAATATCAAGTAAATAAGAAACTAAATAAAGGAAAAAATATAGGCAAAGAAGGCACAATCAAGCAAAGCCAATCTATGCGCAGTTGCTCCCCAGCAACGGCACCATTTAATAATCACATATTTTGTGAGGGTCTAAAGTAGTGTACACAAGGTGAGAACTACACTGTCGTTGAAGAGACCACTCGCAAAACCTGGGTCAATCAACAATTAATCCCCAATAATAATCAAACAATGAAAATAATGTGCAGAGTTAAAATTTATTTTATTTAACTCTACAAAAGATATGTGTAGTGCAAGTAGTGTAGAGTGTCGAATACAGGGAGAAAACTAGATAAATTGGGCAATAAAATGCTCAAAATTGATTGTGATCCTCGCTTTTTTATGTGAATTTTTTTAAATTTTTATTTTATTTTTTTTATATTTTTATATTTTGTTTTTATTTTTATATTTTTATATTTTCTTTTTGTTTTTTTTAGATTTTTATATTTTCTTTTTATTTTAAATAAGTAATATATAGAATATAATGGACTATATAAACAATAATAAATAATATAGGTATAAATATAACTAAACATAACCAAAATATGCATAATTAATCTTTTGTGGTTTTAAATAATTACTATTTTTGTGATTTTTTAATGAATTTTGGTCATTTTTATATATTTTTAAAGTCAAAAATACCCTAAAATAGGGATTAATTAAATACCCAAAATTGAAATGAAGAGGAAAATAAGCATATGATGTCAAAAAATCTTCAAATCAATTTTAATAGTTAAATAATAATATAAAAATAATTATAAAATAGAAAATACTATTTTGGGATTTTTTAGGAATTTTATAGATTTTTATAAGTGTTTTTAGATCTTTTTAATTTTTAGGTATTTTCTTTTTCATTTTTTTGGGGATTTAATTTTTGGAGTTAGAAAATAAATAAATAAATATGAAATATTTTTTTGGAATTTTTAAAAAGATTGTATTTTTTAGGTATTTTAAACTGTAGACAGGAAATAAATGTGCTCTAATTGATTTTTAATAAATAATAAAAAGTCATAAAATGCACAAATAAAATTAGGGCATGAAAATACAAGCATCCAGGAACTTACACATATTTTTGGGATTTTTCTGAGCACAATACCTATATTAATAAATAGAGAAAATAAAAAGAAACAACATTCTAGCAAGGGCATATATGCAATTAAAATAAAATACGATGGCCTTTCTGCAATTTTACCAAAAAAGTTATAACTGGAGTAAAAAGATCCTGAGCCAAATCGAAATACAAATAATCGTGGGAGCACAGTTGCAAAATCGCCACCTCAAGTGGGATGACACGCGAGGTGACGTGGACTGGACTGGAATGCAAATATAATCAATACGAGGGTCTTTTGCAAATATTACAAAATATCATGAACTGTATAGGAAAGATTTTATACTAATTGATAAATACAAATTTGGAGGGGGGAAATAGTGCAAAATACCCCTCAAAAAGGCGCGTGCCAACGGTTGGATAGAGCCACTTATTGTGAAACCCCGTATTTTTCTTATCCTAAATTCTGGAGTATTTTTAACACCCAAAAAATTAAATAATCACTTTATTTCGTAGATCTCATCGTGATCTTTCCAACGAGCCCAAGAACATCAACTTATGACATTCCTAGACCAAGATATTGATATTTTACGTTGGATGATCGAGATCCATATATGGATCCGAATGGGATCCGAAATTGAATCCATTTACACCTCTCCTTCTATAAATAAGCTATGATAGGTTGCTCTCTCCAAAACCTAGCCACCATATCCTCCCCCCTCATTAGAGCACCACCACCTTGGCTGAATTGGTCATTGGAGGGTCGCCGCCGATGTCGGAGAAGGTGATCCGATCGAAGATCCGCAACCATCTTTGCATAGGAAAGCTTGAGGTCACCATTGTACGTGCATTCGTGATCGAGCGACGGAAATATCATTTCTATGTGAGCGGAGATCCCAAGGGAACGTCCTCCGAGGTAACGATAAACACCTCCCTCTTGTTGTTGGGTTCCACATACTTTTATTTCATATGCTTGAACATGCTTAGAGCCTTGGCTTTTCTTAAGATGCGATTTAGATACTAATAACGATGCATATTTTCCCATCTTGTGCTTGGCTTTCACATGATTCTCAATCCCATGTTTAGAACATTCATAGAGCATTAGATATATCTTTATACCATGAGTCATATACGGTTGCTGATGTATGGTTATTGATGTTTTTTCTGTAAGTTAATGATTATTCGCAATTATCATTCTCTATGATGCGCAATCGTTCCTGCAGGATCTTTACTAAGTTGTTTAAATTTTATGGTATGAAATCCCTCAAGATCATATCAAAAAGTTCCATTACATAAGAACCAATATCTAATCTTTCAAAACTAATATGGGTTCCATTCACGTACTGGTGGTAGACTTTCTTTCATCAAATTAATATCATCATTAATTAAAATATCAACATTCAAGTGGCACATTAATTTCAATTGAAAATGAAACTGCAGATTTCCATTGGTGTGTCAGTACGTTTTCCCTATTCTTTCGATAATGCCAAATAAATCTAAAGATTAACATGTATATTAGACGTTACACCCTCAGCAGATTTTTCTCATTGCATATATTGATAATCATATTTTAAAGAAACAACCTATACGAATATGCACTCCGACCGGATCAATTATTGGGCATTAGTTTAATATGGATATCAAATGTTTTGTGAGAGAACTAAATGTTGATTATTCGAATTAACCTTGCATTCGTTGAATAAGTTAATTCTAAAAAAATAGGTCCTTGAGGGTTACTCAAGATGAATATCAAGTTCCCGCGTAACGGAGGCTTGCGAGTCGTATACTTGCATGTGCTAAAAATAATACGAGAAATGATAAATGATCGGATGCTAGAAATTGTAATTGTATACTATTGTGGACCTCAACCAACTTGTAGAAACATCAAAACCATTGTAGTAATACTCAAATGATTATTGAATGAATAAATAAATAAAACCAGTTGGCATATGGAAAAACAGGAATCAGAATAAATTGGTGTCTTTATAGTTTCTACAATATATGCATATGTTTTTAGATGGAGTTGAGTATACATTATTTGCTTCCTCTAACATTAGTTACTATAGTATTTGTCTCGTTAATGGGCAATTGCTCATAACGTTACCTTTGTGTTAACCCAACAGGTGTAGTTGAGCAACAGCCGTAGCAGTAGTGGCTTTCGAGGAGTTTGGACTTTCCACGTCATACTTGCACCAAGCAGGGTGCGTTCTACTTAGAGTAACTTATTTATTCCCGCATTATTTATGATTTTTTTGAGAGACTTTGTACTGAGATATGTGGAGAGCTTCTTCTATGAAATTTATAATTTTATGATGTATCTCATTCTATAGACATGGACTTGATGATTGTTATCAATGAGAAATGGATGTTGCATTTATTTCCATTTTTTATTATTTTCCGCTTGTTATTTATATTTCAAATGTTGATCTAATGTGCATAAGATGGTCTGCTGAGTATCATAGATCATGGGCATATTTGGACCGTAGGTCTGACACTCTCGCTCCGTCGGTTTCGGTAGCCGGAGGGGCGGGTCGTCACACTTATACATGTGTCGAGCCCAAGTTCTACGATGACGGTTCATGGATGAAGTAGACTTCATATCACGATATAATTGTCGGTGTGTCGTGCATCCGATGGCTCTGACTTGGTTTGGAAGCGAGGATCGATCTGACGGCTCTTGCTCCTCACGAAGAATAGTGAAGAACAATAGTCCTCCTTTACTTTGATCTGCAAAATCTCGCGATCTTTGGCTTCTCCTTCACTAAAGATGGGTTTTCCGCGCACCTGACATGGTTCCGCGTCGAACAGTGGCCTCCAGGTGGCGCGAGGATGGCTGGTGAAGCACAACGGAGTAGCTCGCCTGGGGGGTACTTCCTGCCTCGATGAGCCCTAACGAGGATCTTCTTTCCGGTTCTTTCCTACAGGAAAGGGTTAGGCAAAAAATGATGCTCGAGGAGCATTAGATTGGAGAATGAGCGGTTGGGATGGCTGGGCAGTGCTCCCAAGTGGTCGGCGGAGAAGGGAGAGCGGATATACAAATCCGCGAGGGATCTGGGTGAATGGAAGTGGGTGAGGTGATCGGAGGACGGAGAGGAGTGAAGTGGCGGTGGTTGGCATGGGGGAAAATGGTCAGAAACGGATGGAGGAGTTCGCTGGAGCGAATCTCCGGCGAACTATGAAGGAATTAATTAACGCTAAATCATGCGGTAAAAAGCAAAATTAATTGTAGACACGGAAAGCTAATCCTAACATTAATCTAAAAAGCGTATAAATGGACCTAAACTGGCTGGCGACCAGGAAGTGTGAACATCGACGGTGAGCTCGTCGGAGGTTATGGAACCTGCCTTAAACCTTGCTCAACTCCGTCGCAAAAGGGGTGGAGAGGAGGCTGTCATCCTCCTCAATCCAGAGCATACAAGAGGGGCACCAAACTCGATCAAAGGGGTTCAAAAATGAAGGAAGTCGGGACGGGGCTTTTGTACAAGATGGCAACAGGGGGGGTCTATGAGGTGGCATGCAGATCGATCAAGGATGACATGGGGGAAGATATGTACATGGCGTAAGTCTAGGATCTGTAGGGAGAAGATTTCATGAAGGGTCAAATCCCCCTCGAGCCATGAATCAATGGCTAAAAAATCGAGAAAGCAGATAGGTGCTAGGTTCTGGCAAGGCTAGGGAGGCAGTCAGGGAGTTGATCGGAGTCAACTCTCCAAGCCACATGGTTGGTCCACGTGGACCAACCAGGAAAAACCAGCCAAAAAAGAATTGTGAAATCTATAATAATTATTAAATAATTTTATTATTTTCAAGTTATAAAATAAAAAAAGTTTATTATTTTCTAGGATATTATTATGATTTTTATTTATTTTTTAGAGCTTATTATTTACAAGTTGATTTTTAGGTTAATTTATAGGTATATTTATCTATATTTTAGAGTATTTTATTTTTTATTTTTTATTTTGTATTTTATTATTTTATTATATTATTTTATAAAATTATAACTTATTTTTATATACTTAAATATATTTTTATTATATTTTCCTGATATAATATATATACTTAAATAAATAGGTATATTAAATATACATGTATAACTATTGGTATTCCATCTATGTATTTTTATATTTTATTTTAATTGTTTTATTCTAGTTTTAATATGTACATATGTTATAAATAATATTCACAAAATTATAAAATAGAGAATTATAAAAATAATAAAGAATAAATAAAAAAATTATTTTAATCGGGTATATTATACAATAGGGGTCTAAAACATAACTTTCACACCTTAACTCTTAACAATATGAAACCACCTTAATTAAATAGCTTATTAAAAGTTATATACAATTAAAAGTGATTTTGATACATTTTGAGTTTTATTTGGAAGATATGGGTCTGGAAAGTTAGGATTTTGGAAAGTTATTCTTAGTATAATTTGTACACAGTATGTTATTTTTGCACTAACTCAATTTTGTATTTTTCTATATATTATTATCTAAAACCTTCATGTTATGGTTTCTTTATTTGATGTATAAAAATGGAAAATAAAATGGGTCCCAAAAATGCATTATTGATGTTAATAAATGAGGTTTTATTGGATTATTGGCCCTTATCTCCCCCTACTTTATTCCTTGTCGACCTAGTCATCAAGATGCGTAGGTCTCTAGGTTTAGGGTTAAGGCCAAATTGATAGGATAACGATGATGAAATGGAGATTCATCAGATACCCATGTAAGAAGGATCAATTGTAGCCCTCGCTCCCCCTCTAGGTAAGATTGGTAGGGGAGTATCTATCTAAGCTTTGCTCGAGGTCTGTGCTCGGCTCATCTCGACCATCCTCTCGAACACCTTCCAGATGGTGTCCGCACCACATGAAGTGTATTTGCCTCCATAAGCAGCACGAACCAAACCCTACACCTCATGGTTGAGACCGCAATATATTGACTAAACCATGACAGATAGATCTAAATCGTGACAAGGATAATTCCGCAATATGTCTTTGAATCTCTCCCATGTGTTAGAAAACACTTCAATGGGAAGCTAAGGAAACTAGTAACGTGTGAGATCATCAAGTTAGTTCTACTCAAAGGGTAGAACTTCTTTAAGGAGAGATCCTTGAACTGAACATTGGTAGTTACAACTACCCCCAGAATTTCTATCCACCTTATCTTTCAAGGCAAAAGAAAGGATTTTGAATCTAATGTAGTTTGGCTAACCCTAGGATGCCTAATGTTAGAGCAGACCAACTCAAAGTCTCTAAGCAATGCATATGTTTCCTCGTGTGCATTCCTGTGAAAGTGAGGCAACAAAATGAGAAACTGCAGTTTTAACTTGTATTCTACTTCAGGTTCAACTGGACTCAACCAATTGGTCATTTGGTATTGTCTAGGGTTATAAGTTGCGTCCATTGGTGCATCTAATCCCAAATTCAACTAGCCAATCTGCATTGTCATTAATGTTGCCTTCTGCTCAGAAGCTTCTAGCCTAGCCAGTACCATTTGCATCGGGTCTTCATGCTCTTCCTCCTCTATGTTCCGTCTCTTGGGAAGAATCATGAATGACTCTTCTTAACCTTCATCAAAAAGAGGATTAGAATGAGATCTTGACAAAGATATTGAAATCGAATCAATCTCACCAAGGCAATGATCTTCCTCAATGAGAAGAAAATAAAGAAAGGGTTGGTTGGGATGTAACCACTCCCTAAAAATGAAATGATTCATCGGATCAAAACAAGGGTTATTTCAAATCCGGGAAGGTCCGAGAGAAGGAGGTGGTTGGACCTTACCGAACAAAAATCCGGCCAATTATCTATCTTCGAGAAGTTACGAGAATAGAGCACATTCGATTCAAAAGATGTTAGTACTACGGTGCACGTAAATGTGCAGAATCAACTTACACAATATAATTCAAACAAATCCCTTTGAATAGATTCACCAACTCAGCACGTGAAAGCTATAATAGTTTGGCTTATTTTTATCTTGGCAATTTTTAATTAGCAATTCAAACAATCTTATTCAAGCACACATGGAGTCTCCTACTACACCCGGTTGAAGTCCTACAAGCCCTCAGTGAATGGAGTGATCTTCCTGGGCTGTCAGGTTCAATATCGCACACTAAAAGGAACTTATAGGCGTATACAACCAAAATGTATTTCTAAGGTCGGAGGCAACCACTTGCAGTTCCCAAAATCTGTAAAAGTCGGACCTAGAGACTTAGGGTGGATGTCTGGGACTTTGGGCTCTAACCTTAGGGGTCCGTCCTCACCACTCTATCTAGGTTAAGTACCAACAAAAAATAAGGGTTTTACTGCCCGTAATTGATGAACCCTTAACCACCCTATGTTAATTTATCGATTTTTTGTTGTATATGTGTTGTAGTTGGGCAATTAGAGATCAATCAAAAATAACCACACGATTCGATAAATTAATTTATTAGCACGATGTGGTTTGATGTTTATTTAACATGAGCAAGCCCTAGGGTCGAACTCAAGGAAGCAAAGGAACTTCCCTCACTGATAAGTAGCTAGTCATTTTTTTATAATCAATAGTCTGAATGAAAACCCGAAGCTTGGTTCTATCCTAATATTCGTCTCTCACTCACTCTGCAAGTAAATTCAAACAATGAGGGGGTTACTCTCCCCAAAACAATGATGATTGTCCTTTACATTTAGTTTTAGGGTTGAGTTTTCTTTAGCAGTCCTGATTTTATATAGTTGTCATTTTTTGGATTTTTTTTCAATGAAAACTACCGAATTTCCAAATTCCTCTTTAGATTATGTGAGTGAAAACAACGGAAGAAGTCGGAAATGCCAGTGCGCGATGAAATTCAATGATGCATGTAGGAGATAAGATGTACCTTGTCCTTGGCACTCTACATGCAGGGTGATCCATACAGAATTTAAATACGTAAAATAAACTAACCAAAATGATGCACGTGAAACATCCTAGCAATAAATTCTATTAGAGGACAAGAACGGGTTAATTTGACTAAGTCCAAATTACGATGTACTCTATACGTGTAGATATTCTTATTTAGTGTTTTGGACATGATTAATTTACCTGCCTCAAGCAAGTTAATAATACCCATCACTAAGGGCTCAAGCGCATAAAAACGCATGAAAAATAAAAAGAAGGCAATGAAAAACAAAACCGGTGAGGTCTCCCAAGCGCACCAGTACTTGGAGAAATAGGCCCCACACACAAGGCATATAATGTCCTTTTCAAGAATTTTGAATCTATAAAATGCTAAGAAAAACTACCTATGCAAACTGCCCTAAATGATTGGTCTCCTCCAAATCTTCTTCTCCTCCTCCCATGCTCTCTTGTGGCTTGGTGAAGAATCAAGCCACCTCTGCTTCACTTGGGTGTGCCGATGTTCCTAAGAATGCCACCCTCGCTCATCGGGCCCTCACAAGAAAGAAGAAATACAAGAATGTGTAAGAAACACAGTTATATAAATATGAGCAAAAATAATGGAAATAAATATAGTGAATATAAACAATCAAATGAACGTAACAAAATATAGACAATAATAAGAAAAAATCAAGTATAAATAATCGAGAATAGTAGGTCAAGAGAAAAACCTAACTACCATCGCCGTGCTTGGATAATTGCCAGCCGTTTGGGAGGGATGACGGTTGCGAGATGGGCAGAGGTATTTTAGTTGTGGCTCATGCGAAGGATACAGTAAAAGAGAGATGGAGGCAGAGGGCACGGGTTGTAGGCGTGCAGGAGAGGGAAAGGGAAGGCCACGTGGCACGTGGGTTAAAAAATATAAAATAAAAATAATTAAATAAATAAAGTATAATAAATAATAAAAAATAAAAAGAAGTAATAAATAAAGTAAAAATCTAATGAATAAATTAAAGAATAGAATAAGATAAAATAAAATAATAAAATAAAATAAAATAAAAAAAGGAAAGGAAATAAAGAAAAAAGAAAAATAAAAGAAAAGAAAAGGAGGTGACACGTGGTGGCTCCAGGAGTTGCCATGTGTCACTCCTAGAAAATTCAAAAAGTAAATTAAAGGAAAAAATCAAAAAGACAAAAGGGGTCAAATCAAAAAATGGTCAACACAAAAGTTGTTCGTTTTGACTAGATCTACAACTTTCATGAAGGACCCAAGCCAAAATAAATCATTTGTGCAAAAAGTATTTTTTTGGTGGCATCTTGTAGATATAAAATACCACATCTTTATCTTTTACGATTTTTTTCATTTTTAATTAAGATAAATAATAACAAATTCAAAATAAAATTAGAGAAAATATGAAAGAAATATTTACACATTAATCTAATTTTTTTGGTATTTAATAATTAATAAAATAAAGGGATAAAATAAAGAGGACTTATGTACAGACTCTTAATGTAGACTCAAACTCAGTTAGTTTCTTTGATTTCTGTCTTATTTTAGATTTGGATTTTTTCGCATTTTAATAAAGCTTTTGTCAAAGAAAATAAATGAAAAAGAAATATGAGAAAAAGAGCTAATTGTGTACATAACATATAGCGTCAAAATCAACTAAAATACACAATGTGTAAAAGAGGCCCAAACCTAATTTTCACAAAATGAGCTCTGATTCTTTTGAATTTGGTTGTGTTTTGAAGATAAATTAATGTGCATTAGTCCGAAGTGTATAGGATTTATTTGGACATTGTAAGAGAGAGATATCAACATTTTAGTCTATTGGTCCTAAAATTAGGGTTTGGGTTTATTTTGCATATGTACAAGTTAGCATTTTTTTAGGATTTTTAATGGATTAAGGTTAATGACATGTACATAATGGAGTTGGTTTCAGTTGAATTGGAGTTAGCATGAATTAATTAAAAATGCATGAAATTATGTGAAAATGTGATGATTATGCATGCAGACATGAATGTTAATTTATGCAAATTAATTATGAGTGCATGAAAGTTAATTTTATGGAGTTAACATGTAAATGAACCTAAATTCTTAGGATGAAGCTCTATTTTCAGCTAATTAGAGTGATAAATCACGTATTCATCAGTAATACAAGGTGAATTTTATTCCAACTTATTTACATCAACTTGCATCAATCCAATCCATGTTTTATTTGTTAGTTATCACTTGAATTAGGTGACCACAAAAGAATCACCTAACGTACAGTCCATTATTCCTTCATTCCTAGGTTAGCAAAAACCAAGGGAGAAGATGGAAAATGGAATGCAACGGGAAATTGATGATGAATGCAATCATTTAAGAATACTTATAGTGATTTCCAACACTCTCCATGTGGATGTAAGAGTGAATATATACATTTTATTCAAAATGATGCAAGTTGAAAATCTGCACCTAGCAATAGTTCTATTAGCGATGAAGTAATTCAATTATTTTTGACTAAGTAGAACGTAGCTTAGGTGTGTATTAAATTAATCTCCTAAGATTTTTGTGAATTTTATGAGACAATAATTGTGTATCCTAAGTTACGAACAAGATCAATCAAAAATGACCAAAGATATTTTTATTTGAAGTGTGGTGCCTTGACCTAGATCGCTACTCAAGTCGAGAATCACTCTCGACACAACCACACATTTAATATAAAAAATAAAAAATAGAGGTCTTCTCTACACACAAGAGAACTCAAGCGAGAACCGATGTAAATTTGGCAATTACGTACAAAGTAATGATAAAATAAATTGCGACAAATAATACACAATACAATACAAATGTTATTTTAATTAAAATAATTCCTCTAAGGATATTGCTTTATGGTCTTGTCAGCTGAAGCTCCTCGCCTTCACGGTCCTCCGAGCTTCATCAGCTCAGTGATCCCTGCCACAAAACAATCAAAGTGTCAAATATTTTCAAAAGAAATTAATTAAATAAAATATCTAATAACACAAAAAATAAACTAGATAAAACAATAAAATAACACACAACAAGAACTAAACCTAAAAAGCTCTAGAAATTACTATAAATAAATAATCAACTCGAAATAAAATCAAATAATGTGTTGTGTCCCTGGAAACAACGCCATCTGATGAATCATCAATCGGCTAAAACAATATGCTCTCGTTGTAGCATGGGACAATCGACAATCAACAGAACCAAGTCACAATATCTCTGCGAGGAGGACTTTGCTTGAATTTATATCTGGGCAAGTCCAAGTTCGAACACAAGGACATGAGCAATTATCTAATTAAGTTTAGGAGTCAATTAATTATTTAATTTATAGATTCTTTGTCAAGCACATGCAAATAAGCACAAAGATGATGCATTTTTAAAACATTTTTAATGCTATTTTTATATGAAACACAATGATACAATGCAATAATAAAGTAGACAAATAATCCGCAATAATGCTCTTGATGAGATGAACTAAACACTTGAGAATTAAATTAATAAATAATGATAAATCAATGATAATAGGAAACCAATTTCACCTAATTACAATTTAATTTATAGTGAATAATAAGGTTGATACATAAAATAGCTCAAAAAATTATTGTGTTAAATATAGATCAAAACAGTGATTTTATTGCACTAAATTAAAGAGCGCAAAATTAACTTTCTAACGACACCAATTTCATTAAAAATGGAAGGGTTCACAAGTTATTAAATAAAAAATGTAGGAGCATGAATGCAATAAAACATGATTTATTTTATTATAAAAAGGTCCAAATAGGACTAAAATGAAAATACAGAAACTCTCTAGGTTATTTTTGCAATTTATCCAAATGGCAGGGACTTATCTATGATTTGTTATATTTATTGGGCTTCTCTGCAATTTCACCAGACACATATGCTCCATGCGCATGACCGGAAGGAGGCTCGGTGGAGTGGCTCGATCCATGTGTCATATGTTGGCACGTCGTTGCCGGTTCAAATGCCCCAACCCTAAGGCACAAAACGATGCCTTAGAGTGAGGCTCGGAGTGAATGACCACTGTCAGATCTGATGTAGGGGATCAGATCGCATGGCAGTTGTATGTTGTGTTCTTCCCCCTCCTCTACGGGTGACGACGAGAGGGTGGTGCTCCGACGAAGATCGAACTCCTCCTCCGTGCTCCTCTATAAGCTCTGAAGGTCATGAGACCTCCGTAAGGACCAAGAAAGGATGATGGTGCTCAGAAGAGACACTGAAGAGGTCTAGGGTGGTGGCTCAGTGGAGCATCGTCGTAGACGAAGACCTGCAACTTTGCTCTAATGCATTTTCGACCATTCAAGATCTGTAGTGGTTATTTGCAAACAAGCACAACGGACGAATCTATTGGGATGCCTATGAGGCGAATTGAAAGGTATATCGTGTGAAGGAAAAAGCCCAAGTTGGGTTCCAGATCTTTGCAAGGTCTGGAATGGAGTTAGGTGGAGGAGATAACGGAGAAAAGGAATCGTAACAAGAGAAGATACGCATGGATCAATGAAGATAGACGATGATTCTAACCATATTAGATGTTTGAATTGATCTTAGGACAAAGAAGGATAAAATGATGAAACTGATGAAAATGAAGATTCAGTACTTACTTGGAAATGACCTGAGGAAGATGATGAAGTACAACGAAGAACTGGAAGATGGAATGGATATGGAGGATGGAGTTCTTGCAACTCCAATCATCGGTTGACAGGCCAGAGGTCACCTGCTCGAAGCTCGAGCAGCTATGGGGTTGCAGCAAGGCGGGCTAGCCTTGGATCTCGTAGGAATCTAATCTCTATCATCGCTCGATCTCACAAGCTTTCTCTGTCACATAATGGCAAGGGATGGTTGGGAGGAATTCCAAGAATGGCATATGACAGGTGCTTGCAGCAGAGGTGGGGTTTTAAGGGAGGGTTTTATATGGTTCCAGATGGTTGACAGGGTGGTTTCAACCATCTGTAACTAGATAAGGAATTAGGTTTGGATAGGAATGAGGGGTTGGCGTGGAATAGGTTGGTTAGAGGAGGAAGATGGTGTCGGAAGTTAGGAGAGAGGTTGTCAGACGTTGGTGGAAGAAATGATTGAATACATAGGTGCGCAAAGAGAAGCAACTGATGGGAGCTTGAACTGGAGGTTGATGAAGGTTTATCAACCGTTGGATCTGATGATCCAGTGGCATGGAGCGAGGCGAGTGGTAACAAAGATGCAGGGCCACGTGATGCACTGAGATGTCGCCACGTGGCCCAATAGGAATTAGAAAATATATAAAATGGAGTAAATGGAAAAAGAAATAAAAGGAAGTCAAATTAGCAAAAAATGAAAACATGAAACTTATAGATCTTGACGAGATATACAACTTTCATGTAAAACTTGAAGAGAGATAAAATCATCTATATACATAAAGTACTTTTGCAAGTAATTTAATGCATTAAATTACTTATTTTTATGGATTTTTATTATATAAATTAGGTAAAAATAATTGTATACAATATTATTATAATTTTTATTAGATTTTTAATAAATAATAAATACATTAAATAATAGCACAATAGGTATATAATATACAATAATTATATGTAATTATTTACAACACAATATTAATTAATTAGTGAGAATTATCAGTAATTTTTTATTGATTTTCTTAAGCAAGAGAGATAATAAAAAAGAATAATGTAGATGAATATGAGATTCAACAAAGGGCAAGGAGATGGAAGTGAAAGGGCGTTAGAACTGTGGTAAATCACGATGGATTTTGTGCCAGAGCTTAAGGCTTTAACGATTTTAAAACCTAAAATTAAACTAAATGGCAAACTGATTAACGAAAATAAAGACAGGATTAATCATTATAATGAAAAGCATTAAATTAAACCTAACCTAACAGCTCAACAAGCTCGAAAGCTTGGAGCAGAAGAATCTCACTAGAGCTACTTCGACAAATCTTGGACCATCTCTATCCACCACCTTATCCTCACCTTGAAGGTTGGGGATTTGAAGTTGTCACCGACGACTCAAGGGGAGATCTTTAGGGGTTACGGTAGTGGAAAGGGGATCAAACTCAAAAAGGGGAGCATAGCTCTGATTTTATACAAGTGTGAAGGACAAAACGAGGAAGAGTATGGATGGACAAAGGACGGTGGTAGGTGGAGATGCTAGTATGGGCATGAAAGAAGGACAATATGGGAGCGCAATGGTGGTGGTCTCAAGGATCAAGGAGGAGAGGGGGAAGGTATGCAAAATGGAGAAGTCAGGAGCTCCATGTGGTTCTGACAAGAGAGGAGGCGGAGGCCGGACATTTGACCGGGGGACAACGGTTCGATCGCTATGGTTGGTCCATGTAGACCAGCTAGAAATTAGGGAATTATATATCATTTATTAAATCGATTAGAAATAGCAAATGAATTTATTAATTTGTGGTTAAAACATAAAAAATATTTGTTATATTATGTAGTATTAAATTCTATTTTTATTTATTTTTACATGCTAATTTATGACATGTTAATATTTACGTGTATGTATATAGGTATGTAGACATGTATTTTATGTATCTTAAATTTATTTTGTATTTTGTATTTTATTATTTTATAAACATAATTTATACATTTATAACTTATTTAAATACACTTTTACATATTTTTAATTTATTTTTTTGAGTTTGTTTACATACTTAAATAATTATGTAAATATATTATAGGTATATTACAGATATATATTAGTTATATATTAAATAGATTTGTTTATTTTAATACATTTTAGTGGTTTTATTATAATTTTATTATTTACATGTATTTTAAATAATATTTATGAATTTATAAAAAAAATTAAGAAAGTGAAAAACTGTAAAGAATGGATATATTGAATATTATATACATAAATATTGCACAAATGAGGGCCCAAAAGCTAACTTTTGCATCTTAACTCCAAATTAAATTAAACCACCTTCATTAAATTGATAATATAATTTTATGAACAATAAAGTGAGTTTGATGAATTTTGAGTTTGTATGGATAAGATACTGGTCTGCAAAGTTTTCTTTACAGCTTTTTATTCTGTGTGTCCCGAGCACACTGTGCATTATTTTTTAGTGATATAAATTTTGTATTTTCTTTGTATTTTTATATACAATATTCATGTTCAAAGTTTATTGATTTGAGGTATAAAAATAAGAAAATAAAGTAGGTCCCACAAGGTCTATTATTGGGCTATAGAATTAGGGTTTTTGAGTGTTTTCTATATAATTGGTTGCCTTACTTATCTCCCCCTACTTTATCCCATGTCGACCAAGTCATCATGATGGCTGGGTTTCGGGGTTAGGGTCACTCAGTATCTTTTACACTTCATTCTTTTTTTTCTCCTCTTTATTCTTTTATTTTGGGATTAAATGCAGTATTATATACAATATTTAATGTGAATTATTAAGTGTTATTTTTCACAGATTAATGATATATACATGTACTTAGCTAGGGATTTAAGTTCAAAATGAAATAATAAAGGTGATGAAATGAAGATTCATTGCCAGGTTTATCAAATCCTCAAATGAACTTATAAGCGTAGACAACCAAATTGTATTTTTAAGGTCTAAGGCAACCACTTGCATCTCCCAAAATCCACGAGAGTCAGACCTTGAAACTTAGGGTAGAAGACTAGGATTCATGCTCTAACCTTAGGGATTCGTCCTCACACTCTATCAAGGGTTAAGTACATGTGTCCAACGAGGGTTTTACTGCCCGTAATATAAGGTTGATTTTATGAAAAGTTAGTTAATGTCAACTTGCATAATTCAGCCCCAAATTTAAGAGTTGGTTATCACTTGATTAAGGTGACCACAAAATATATGCCTAACATACAAACCCTTTTTCCTTTTTCCTGGAGATGGAAAAATCCGAGGAAGAAGACGGAAAACAAAGTGCAAGAGAAAATCAATGATGCATGCAGTCATCCAGAAATACTTACAGTGATTCCCAGCACTCTCCATGTGGATGCTAGCCTGAATTTATAAATTCTAACTATATAATGCAAGTGAAAAAAGCCGCACCTAAACATGAGTCTTATTACGACGAAGAATTTCGATTAATTTTGACTAAATATAATGTAGCTTACGCTTGTTTCCATGAATCTCCTAAGATTTATTAAGTGAATATTATGAGATTGATTGTGTGTCTTAAGTTACAATTACATATAAGGCAAAATTGGCCTAAGATATGTCTATATGAATCGATGTGTCTTGACCTAAATCGCCACTTAAGTCGAGAATTACTCTCGACACATTCACACAATAAAAAGAATTAATAAAGGCATTTTTTACATTTGCGAGAACTCAGTCGAGAATCGTTGTAAGTATGGCAAATTATTACAATTATTCACAATAAATATTAGAAAAATAATTAGTCTATTTAATTAAGCAAAATCTATCTCTAAATTGACTCGTAAAGTGGTCTCAACAGCTCGAGCTCCGAGCTCTTCACCTCTGCGATCCTCTGAGATTCATCAGCTTCACGGGCCCTACCACAAAACAAGAGAGTGGTTGGAAATTCTCAAGATAATTTAGCTAAAATGAAGTAGACACACAAGGAACACAATTTAGCTAAACAATAGAGCTGATCAACACTTAAGCAAATAAATAATTACAACAAGACAATCAACATACAAGGCTTATCCTGAAAGCTCCAAAAATCACTAAAATAATCTATTAATTCTAAATCAAATCAAACAATGTGTCACGTCCAAGACAACAACTCCATCTGATGAACATCTAATCGGCTAAGATAAAATGTGCTTATTGTAGCATAGGCCAAGAAGCAATCAACAGAACCAAGTCAAAGGTCTCTATGAAGAGGAATTTGTTTAATTTATAACCTATGCATGTCCAGGGTCAAACACAAGGACACGAGAAATTATTTAATTTAACTAAGGAGTCAAATATTTTTTTAGGTGATTTATAGGCTATCTAGGTCTATCATACACGACATAATGCAATGCATGCAATTTTTAAATCATTTTATGCAACTTATATTACATGGAAAATAATGATGCAATGCAAAATAGAACAAATGCATAATGCAAAAATATGTTCATGATTAAGCAATTAAATATTTTGTGAAAGCAAATAATAAATGAATGAACAATCAGAGTATCAGAGAATGTGATCCAACCAAAATATGATTTAATTTTAAGGTTGATATAGGTTGAATAGACAATTTATGCTCTCGTAATAATGAAGTGTGAATGATCAATAAAGATAGAGAAATAAATACATCAAATTAAAGATCACAAAGAGAGCTGTCAAATGACACCAATTTTATTAATTACGGAAATAAATTTCACGATATATTAAAGGTACAAGGTGGAGGCATAAATGCAATAAAACTTATTTATTCAATCACAAAAATATCTAACGAGGACTAAATTGCAAATAACATAACCTGACAGGATACACTAATAAATTCACCATGACATGAATTATCGATAATCTTGAATAATTCTAAGGGCTCATCTGCAATTCACCTCATGTGCCCCACGCATGTGATACTTAGGCTCGGAGGTAGGCTCATGGCTCCTGCCACATGTCATTGTCTCACGCTTCATCGCAGACTCGGGTGCCCTAAGCCTAAGGTCGGAATCGTCACCTTGTGAGGATACATGGCAGAATAGAAATCGTTGGATGTTGCAGAAAATGGCTTCATCCGATGACAACAGCTAAATATGTTCTTCCCCTTCCGCCGCTAGCATCGGTAGATGGGTGGAGCTCCGACGGGCTCCCCTCTGTTGCTTCGTACTTTTTCTGCAACTCCTGAATGTCAGAATCTTCCCCAACACCATGTGAAGGCGTTGATGGTGAGAGTTAAGGTAGAAGATGAGCGGAGAGTGTCACGACCCTAATTCTGGGTCGTCGAATCCTCCCATAACCGGATCTGGTTACTCAGCAATAATTTATTCAGCAATCATAACTAACATTCAGAAACAAACTGCAATTAAAAATACTCAAAAGGAAGTATTTCAGCACTTCTCCATTCACAAAATAAAGTTTACATGAAATAATGTCCCACTATAACCATTTACATGTTCACCATCTGGAAAGGAAATACACCACAAAATTACTAGCTACCTGATGAATCTCGTATTCGTCATGCTAAAAACTCACTATTAAAATCCCTGCTTAAATAAGCCAATAAAAATACCCTCTAATTCTTTGTTTTTATCATGTATTATATTGTGCATAATTTACCATTTAATTATTGTATTTAATTTCCTCTATTTTTCTTGTAATTATTTTATCACTCAAAACCCCCTAAAAATTAGGTAGATAACTTGTCTATAATTCACTGACCCTTAAAAAGATAAAAAAATACAAAAAAATCTCAAAACCACAAACTGGGTGTTTTTATCCCCTTGAAAATACCCCCAAAAATAGCTTTTGTACAAATGACCTCTTTTGGCTTTTTGACCAACATGAAAATTGTAGATCTCATCGAGACGAGTAACTTTCATGTTTTGACTTTTTCCTAATTCAGCCTCTAACTATTTCTTTTCTAATTTTCTTTGTATTTTTCTCTGAATTTTCTCATTGGGCCACGAGGCGTCCTCTGGGCCGTCCACGTGGCCGCTCCTCCTTCTGCCACCTAGCACCCAATCTGGGCCATTGGATCCTCTTCTTCTCGATGCATCTGAGCGCTCCATCCCCGCCGCAATTCTCAGCCCTTGATCTGACTCCTAGATCAGATCATGGCCGTCCACTAGCGCCTGATCCTTAGCCGCTCGATCGATCTCTCATCCTACGCCTCCTGTGCAGCCACGACACCCCGTCGCCATAGCCGCCCGATCCCTCTTGAATCCAATGGACCACCATCTTCCACGACATCTATTTGTCGCCAGCCGTCAGATCTCTCCTGAGATCTAATCTCAGCCACCCTTCAGCGCCATCATCCTAACCGTTGGATCTCTAGATCCAACGGTTGACCTGTCGTCCCCTACCTCCAGACATCCCCTTCTCCAGCCGTTACATCACGTAAGACCACTGCCCCCTTCCTATTTTAGGAAGGACCTCCGACCATCTCCTCCGCATCAAAACGTCCCTCCACGTAGCCCTATTCCCTGCCTTCCTCGCGCAAACGTCCACAACCCTCCTCCATCACTCCCTCACCATTAAAACCACCATTGAAACTCCCCTCCCCGCCATGTAACGCCCAGCCAAACTCCACCTATTTAAATGTCCCTCCACCACCACTGAGACCCATCCACCAATTTGGGGCTTCGGCCCAGCCTTTGGCCCTCCGGTGACAGCGGAGGGGCCCTTGCAAAGGGGGTGATAACGGTCGAAGCCCCGGTGAGATCCATGGCTACTCCGCCATGTACGCTCCACCTCCCTGGTGGTAACTCAGCTCCCTGGACCGGTCGTCCAGGTCGAGCCATGACCGGAGAGTCGAACGACTCTCATCCCAGACCTCCTCCTCCACTGGGTTCCCCTCCCCGATGAGGTCTTCTTCCTCCTTCTTTTTCTTTCATTTTCCCTGAATTATTACGCCACCTACAGCCACTGTCACCCTCATCTGTTAATCCCTTAAGCTCCGCCAGACCACTCCGATCATCGCCAACCCCCTCCGACATCACCTTCCCTTCTCCACGACCCTAACCACCAAGTGCCACCTCCTCCTCTGCTTCGCCGGAGATGGAGCCCAGGGCCACCGCTCCCGTCACCTTCCTGGCCCCCACTCACCTCACCTCACTCGCACACACGATGCACTCGCTTCGGCTAAACTTACTACTGCAGGGATTTTTGAATTGCCGGAGTTCGCATCGGAGCACCTTCGATCTCCTCCCTTCCGGCAAAGCTCGACCAAGCGCCACCGCCGATCAGCCATAGAGCTTCGTCGTGCATCCAAGACCTCCGCCAGACTTGTTGCTATCTTCGCTGACCCTCAGGCTACCCTCAAGAGCTCGGCGGAGCTCTTCGCGTGTCGCCGGAGTCCCGCCTCCTCCGGTGACTCGCGGTGGAGAAGATGCTGCAGGTGTCGTCCGATCCTCCTGATCGGGCGGCCCAAATGATGCCACGTGGTCGACCCGAGCCTCGTCCCCGACCTATAGGCTCGGGTCATCCGAGCCTCAAGACGAATCACAGACAGCCGCCACGCGTCCCGAGCCTGAAGCCTTGACCCGAGCCTGGGCCCTCACGTGCAACGCACGTGAGGCCTGGGTTATTTGAAAAGAAGACCCTATAAGAAATGGAAATTGCAGTTTGGTCCTCCAGGCGCGTGCCTCACGTGCGCGTTTGGGGTTATTTACAGGGAGGCCCTTCATACTTTCTGAATTTACAAATAGGTCCATGTGCGCAATAGGAAATTTACAAAGGACCCCAGGTGGTTTTTGCTATTTGCATTTAGGTCCCTCCAGGGACCTAAATGCAATATTTATTCTTTTATTTTATTGCATTTTTATTACAATTATGCCCTTGCACTGTTTTTAGCATAACTTGAGCATCGTAGGTCCAAATTGCATGATTTTAGTGTCGTTTTGATCCTTGTTCTGTCCTCTACATTTTAGCATGCTTACTTGTTTCATTTGACATTGTTTTAATTTAAGTGATTTTTTATGTGAAAAATGGGACCGTGCTCTACTTGTCTTTCTTGATCTGATGGCCGATTTTTAATGATGTGTTCAAATTGACTCTAATTTTTTTATATTGCATTGCTCACATTTTAAGGTATAATTCTGACATTTTATTCATCATGCATATTCTCTTGCATTATTTGCCCATGCATCACTTCAACTTGCATAAAAACAAAATAAAAAATGCATACAGCATAGCATCGCTTGTAAATAGCATAGTGCATCATAATTTGCATGAGGACCTGAAATTGAGATTAAATCACATTGAGCTTCATGAATCAAAATTCAATACACACTTTAGGCTGCCATATCCCTGTGTTCGACCTTGGTACACTTGCCAAGTATAAATATTCCACAGCATTCAAAGTCTGTGGTTTTTGCTGAACCGAATTCCTCTCCTGTACTACAGCATAATTCCACATTATTATAGAGGCGAAATTCGACGTTCATCAAATGACGTCGTTGCCGGGGATACGACTTTGCTTAATTTTTGGATTTTGATATTTTTTTATTAATTTCAAAAAATTTCTTAGGTCCTCATTTCATGCATAATATTTACTGATTTAATTTCTCCAGGTTTTCTAACGTCTATCTTTTGTGGCAGGGCCCATGGAGATCGAGGACGCTCGATCCTCGTGGAGGCGTGATGTCGGGAACTTCCGCTGAGGAGGCCGCGAAAGAACCTGTGAAGGATTTAGGAGATTTTAGCAGTCAAAATTGCATTACATTTTGTAAAAAAAATTAGATAACTTGCATCTGCATATTTATTTTCAGTCTTGCATATTGTACAAAAAAAACCCCTCACACACACATACACCTACACTGCACATGCACATACTCACCCCACCCTCCCCCTGTATATTCCTTTCTCTCTCTCTCTATCTCTCTCTGTGGGTGTATTTATTCTTCACGAAGCCCCTCCCCCTCACCCTTGTATCATAGAACACCCCCCCCTAACACAGACCTTACTTCGGCTATTTGTAGCCTAAGTATAGGGGGGACCTGCCTATTCATCTTTCCCTTATTCGGTCTTCTTATGCTTAGGCCGATTTTGGCCTAAGTATAAGGGGACCCTCCTCCTCAGTTCCCCTATATCACCCTATACTTGAAACGAGCCTTGGCTTCATGGAACTTGTGCTATGAGGACATCGCAAATTTTAAGTATAGGGGGGTATACCGTATATTATTGTATATTTACTTTAGCCTTAGCTCACGTTTTTAAAACTTTTTAAAATTTTATTTTTCGGGCTGGGTTTTGGTAAACTAGTGAACTGAGTAAAAACCTGTAAAAATTAAAATTTGAGGGATTAATTTTTGTAAATATTCCTGTATTAAAAAAATATTGAAAAACTGAAAATATTTCTTGTGAGGTTGACTCTGACTATTAGGTTTAGTAGGCATTTTCAGTGAGGGAACCTCGGTCTCCCTTAGCAGAGTGGGTGGTTTAGAGGACATCGCATACGGCCCCGTCCTCAAGTAACACGGGCCTCGGCCCGTACTTACACCCATACTGGATGAAAATGTATACTTTTATTTGAGCCTGGGCCAGTCATTGTCTCTCCGAGGAATTAAAAAAATAGTAAAAAAAATAAAACCCATAAAATCTACAAAAGATAAAAAATCACACAAAAATTCACTAACCCTAGGAGTTGGTGTATTCCTGACACATTCACACTCACGCAAGGCTTGAGGATTTTGAGGACACTGGATCTCTGGGATCTTGAGAGTTTGAGTTAACATGCCTTAGTCATTAGGGTTTTCATGACTTAAATATCCACACTCCTCTGGTTTGAAAGATTTGAGTGCTATATTGCACTCTTCATCTCTACTTTCAAGAAAATATGATCAGCACAGTCACTTCCACAACTGCATGATTGATGAGCTGAGTTGAGATATCACTTGAGGAACTAGGACCATAGATTTAAGTTTAGACCCGATCTAATGATATTCGAGGATGGGATAAAGTTAATGAAGGCTTCAGAAAACCTGGGTGTCAGCAAAACCCTAGCCAGTATGTGAACAAGATTCATATGCTATCTCTTTGATATTTACCTAAAAGTGCCAGGGTGTGATGAAACTTAAAGGAATTTGTTGTTCAGTGTGCGCCAATCTCTTGGTAAAAGCAGTGGAGCTAGCCAACAAAAGAAATGAAATGTCAAAGAAAAGCTCTAAATCTAAAGTCAAATTCCAAATGAGCTTCCACCAATGGCGAGTGCTCTCAAACATTTTCAAAGTGTCCACTTGGACCAAGCGCTAATTAGGACCAAGGAGTCGGGCTGACACCACAAAAAGGGCCCTGCATCGTAAGCGATACAAGTCTGGGTGTCGAAGGTATCTTAGATACTCAGAAAAGACACACCCCGGTGTACTCCCAGAAAAACAAGTGTAGACAACTCCAACTCTTTTGACGGACACATTGATCAACAAAATAATAATTTACATGTGTTGAGTAAAAAGGCACTCGAGAGGTCCCTTGTTCCAATGAGAGGGTGAGAAAGATAAACACAACCCCATGTCCCTCCATCATCTGGCCGTCCATCTACACTTTCAAGTCTGACAAACTATAGAGACAGTGGACTGAAGCAAGAGTAGACTTATTCCCTAGTATTGAGGATTAGGTCTAGAGGAGAGTCTTTGGGACTGGAACTTTGGGTGATGCATCGACTCGGCTCTCATAAAATGCAGTACACTAAATGTCATATCCTTATATTATATATACAAAAAGAGAGACTGATAATCAGAGAAGTTGGATTCCTTCTGACTAAGGCTTGGATAAACCCGGATTTTTAAGATCACTTAGGTCAAGGGTCTTCGAATGATCAAGCCTTGAAAATTTCACATGCACTGTCAGGAATTGATCCAACTCCTTCATTCTTTAGATGCTCGAGGACGAGCATGGTTTAAGTATAGGGGTATGATGAATCTCGTATTCATCATGCTAAAAACTCACTATTAAAATCCCTGCTTAAACAAGCCAATAAAAATACCCTCTAATTCTTTGTTTTTATCATGTATTATATTGTGCATAATTTACCATTTAATTATTGTATTTAATTTCCTTTATTTTTCTTGTATTTATTTTATCACTCAAAAACACCTAAAAATTAGGTAGATAACTTCTTGTCTATAATTCACTGACCCTTAAAAAGATAAAAAAATACAAAAAAATCTCAAAACCACAAACTGGGTGTTTTTATCCCCTTGAAAATACCCCCAAAAATAACTTTTGTACAAATGACCTCTTTTGGCTTTTTGACCAACATGAAAGTTGTAGATCTCATCGAGACGAGCAACTTTCATGTTTTGACTTTTTCCTAATTCGGCCTCTAACTATTTCTATTCTAATTTTCTTTGTATTTTTCTCTGAATTTTCTCATTGGGCCACGTGGCGCCCTCTGGGCCGTCCACGTGGCCGCTCCTCCTTCCACCACCTAGCGCCCAATCTGGGCCGCTGGATCCTCTTCTTCTCGCTGCATCTGAGCGCTCCATCCTCGCCACAATTCTCAGCCCTTGATCTGACTCCTAGATCATGTCATGGTCACCCACTAGCGCCTGATCCTTAGCCGCTCGATCGATCTCTCATCCTACGCCTCCTGTGCAGCCACGACACCCCGTCGCCATAGCCGCCTGATCCCTCTTGAATCCAATGGACCACCATCCTCCACGACATCTATTTGTCGCCAGCCGTTAGATCTCTCCTGAGATCTAATCTCAGCCACCCTTCAGCGCCATCATCCTAAAAGTTGGATCTCTAGATCCAACGGTTGACCTGTCGTCCCCTACCTCCAGACACCCCCTTCTCCAGCCGTTACATCATGTAAGACCACCGCCCCCTTCCTATTTTAGGAAGGACCTCCGACCATCTCCTCCGCATCAAAACGTCCCTCCACGTAGCCCTATTCCTCGCCTTCCTCGCGCAAACGTCCACAACCCTCCTCCATCACTCCCACACCATTAAAACCACCATTGAAACTCCCCTCCCCGCCATGTAATGCCCAGCCAAACTCCACCTATTTAAACGTCCCTCCGCCACCACGGAGACCCATCCACCAATTTGGGGCTTTGGCCCAGCCCTTGGCCCTCCGGTGACAGTGGAGGGGCCCTTGCAAAGGGGGTGATAACGGCCGAAGCCCCGGTGAGATCCATGGCTGCTCCGCCATGTACTCTCTACCTCCCTGCTGGTAGCTCAGCTCCCTGGACCGGTCGTCCAGGTCGAGCCATGACCGGAGAGTTGAACGACTCTCATCCCAGACCTCCTCCTCCACTGGGTTCCCCTCCCCGATGAGGTCTTCTTCCTCCTTTTTCTTTCATTTTCCCCGAATTATTACGCCACCTACAGCCACTGTCACCCTCATCCGTTCATCCCTTAAGCTCCGCCAGATCACTCCGATCATCGCCAACCCCCTCCGACATCACCTTCCCTTCTCCACGACCCTAACCACCAAGCGCAACCTCCTCCTCTGCTTCACCGGAGATGGAGCCCAGGGCCACCGCTCCCGTCACCTTCCTGGCCCCGACTCACCTCACCTCACTCGCACACACGATGCACTCGCTTCGGCTAAACTAACTACTGCAGGGATTTTTGAATCACCGGAGTTCGCATCGGAGCACCTACGAGCTCCTCCCTTCCGGCAAAGCTCCACCAAGCGCCACCGCCGATCAGCAACGGAGCTTCGCCGTGCATCCAAGACCTCCGCCAGACTTGCTGCTATCTTCGTCGACCCTCAGGCTACCCTCAGGAGCTTGGCGGAGCTCTTCACGTGTCGCCGGAGCCCCGCCTCCTCCGGTGACTCGCAGCGGAGGAGATGCTACAGGTGCCGTCCGATCCTCCTGATTGGGCGGCCCAAATGATGCCACGTGGTCGACCCGAGCCTCGTCCCCGACCTATAGGCTCGGGTCATCCGAGCCTCAAGACGAACCACAGACAGCCGCCACGCGTCCCGAGCCTGAAGCCTTGACCCGAGCTTGGGCCCTCACGCACAACGCACGTGAGGCCTGGGTTATTTGCAAAGAAGACCCTGGAAGAAATGGAAATTGCAGTTTGGTCCTCCAAGCGAGTGCCTCACGTGCGCTCTTGGGGTTATTTACAGGGAGGCCCTTCATACTTTCTGAATTTACAAATAGGTCCCTACGCACATTGGGAAAATTGCAAAGGACCCAAGGCGGTTTTTGCTATTTGCATTTAGGTCCCTCCAGGGACCTAAATGTAATATTTATCCTTTTATTTTATTGCATTTTTATTACAATTATGTCCTTGCACTGTTTTTAGCATAACTTGAGCATCGTAGGTCCAAATTGCATGATTTAGTGTTGTTTTGATCCTTGTTTTGTCCTCTACATTTTAGCATGCTTACTTGTTTCATTTGACATTGTTTTAATTTAAGTGATTTTTTATGTGAAAATGGGACCATGCTCTACTTGTCTTGCTTGATCTGATGACCGATTTTTAATGATGTGTTCAAATTGACTCTAATTTCATTTTATATTGCGTTGCTCACATTTTAGGGTATAATTCTGACATTTTATTCATCATGCATATTCTCTTGCATTATTTGCCCATGCATCACTTCAACTTGCATAAAAACAAAATAACAAAAATGCATACAGCATAGCATCGCTTGTAAATAGCATAGTGCATCATAATTTGCATGAGGACCTGAAATTGAGATTAAATCACATTGAGCTTCATGAATCAAAATTCAATACACACTTTAGGCTGCCATATCCCTGTGTTCGACCTTGGTACACTTGCCAAGTATAAATATTCCACAGCATTTAAAGTATGTGGTTTTTGCTGAACCGAATTCGTCTCCTGTACTACAGCATAATTTCACATTATTATAGAGGCGAAATTCGACGTTCATCACTACCTTACAGAGTAAAGCTATTGGGGCTGGCTGGATGATAATTATGTTAGTTGGCTGGATTATTAAAGTCCTTGTAATGGCTCACCGACACCTGTTGCGTTTTCCATAAATCATAGGATAACAATTAGCGAATGCTAAGTAACGAAAAAGAGAAAAGCAAACAAATGTGCAGTTTATCAAAACTTATTATACCAGAAAATTTCATTCTTCTTATTAGTTTAAGACATATTCCTTCTATCTCACATTAGGGATTGGTCCTAGGGAACCCCACCATTAATGGACTTTGAAGCTGTGGAAACTTCAGGATTGGATATTGCATTGATCTGGTGAGCTTATGTCGCCGCACATCGCCTCAACCAATCCTCCAATGCTACCCTGACAATTTCCTTTTGTTTTATTATCCATGTTTTCAAACCATCAGCCTGACAACAAATAAGCACACCATCCTCGAGGACTCAGTTGCCTAAAATCACAGGCTAACTTTTAATCACATAAACTAGTGACTTTAAATACATGTTATCGTGATCCAGCCGCTATTGAACTACCCGTGCCTCTACATGGCATGACTACATCTTCCGTCGTTCAAGCCGAATATATTGGCACGTGGTACCACGCGTTGCAAATCATCCATTTCGTGCATACTTATCATAAGCAAGGCAACCATGTACCACCTAGGTAGGCAACACCAATACGAGTTCCTTTTGACAAACCTACCGGTTGCATGCCCGACCTATAATTCTACTCCAAGTCATTCCTAGCGTAACACATGATCATTTTTAGAATCTAACTCAATAGACATCAATTCCCATGATGTAATTCCTCTTTTAAGCCTTCAATTTGCATATTCATGTTTACTGAGTATAGACTTACACATATAATAATTCATGTATACATATACCCATATTTATTTATATTTTTACTCCTAAACCTTAACTTTCCAAGCCATTGCATCTATTCGAAGCATAAACATTATTTTAGTGAAAATTACAAAGCGTCTTTCTATATTTTCTCAAAATAGACAAATTAGGATTCTTCTTAGTGAAAAACATAAAATCAGGAATTCAATGATATCGTATGAAAACCCAACAGCAAAAGGAAGGATTTCGTTACCTAATCGAGCTCTCTCTCTCGTGTATGCAGTGCTTTATCATGATTCTTTTTCAGAAAGGATGATTTATGGATCCTAAAACGATCGAATTTCAATTTCATGTCAAAAACGTTGAGATCGTGCCAAGAACGCGAAGAACGAATGAAGAACATGAAGAACACACGAAGAATATGAAGAACACGAGGAACGTATTTTTCTCTTAAAATTTTAACATAGCTTCCCCTTGTATGGAGTGATATATAGGAAAATTTCTGTAGAGTTTCCCCTTATATCGGGACATATTTCTAGGAAAATTTTGGCAGAGTTTCCCCTTGTATCGGGACATATTTCCAGGAAACGTTTGGCAGAGTTTCCCATTATATTGGGGTATTTTTCAAAAGAAAATGGAAAGAGTTTCCTCTGTAAAACCATTGAGAGGAAAGAAACAAAGATGGAAAAAACATATTAGATCTGCAAGCGATGGAGAATCGGTAGACACCATGCGTCTTAGATGAGTGAAAGTGTGACGGATCACAAAGTTCACTAACGTGCATAGCCGCCCACACCTAAGTAGGGTATTACACATATTTCTCCTTGAACCACAACAAAAAACGAAATGGAAAGGAAGATGAATTGAAAACTAAGCTGGAAAAAGATGAATCGAAAACCTAGCTTAAGTTAGAGTTTACTTACGAAGCCAACTAGGAGAGGATCATATCTTCCTCCTCATCATTCTCCCGACAACGCTTCGTTAGCGCTCCTTCCCCGTCTCCCACTCCTCCTCCCAAACCTCTCGACCCTAGCCCTCAGGGTAGTGGTGGTAGTGGAAATCATAGAGAATGAATGGGTAGGGGCTTATTTATAGGCTCCAGAAAACTACTAACCATGGTTAGTAAAGCATGGTTTAGACCTTAATCACAGTTAGCGACCCATGGTTTTGGCCCATGTTTTTGGCCATGTCTTATCCAAAACTTAGGGCTTAAGTTAGAACTCTCCAGAAGATTCTACATTCCCTAATGACGCATAATTAATGCTAATCGTGATTAAATTTCACTAATCACGATTTAACTTTCACGGTTCACGCTTATCTTTTGCTAACTATTGATTAGTGTTCGCTAATGGTCATTAATGGTTTTCAAACCATTATTAGTTTCTATAATCATGTTTAATTGTTCTTGATGGTGGTCATTACGGGTTAATGACATCTTAAGCCTCTTTACTTCTCTTTATTCCAAAAATCATAATAATTCGAAATGAAGTTTGATTCACACAAAACAAATTCTGTTGATTTCCTCTTGACGAGATGAAACTTATGATTTAGGATCCGATAGACAAACAAGTTCAAGGTAAAGGAAGCCTCGTCCTCGAGACTTACAATGTAGGCATAACAACCTTAAAGAGGATTGGAGCCATAACAACCTTAAAGAGAATGCACACCATTTCATTTAGAATGAAGATACACATAATACATAATGTTGTCATTCAAATAAATAGGGATATTTCTCTCTCATATCTTCCTCAGGTTCTCATGTGGTTTCTTCAAACTCTTGCTTCTGCCATAATACTTTAACTAGAGGTACCTCTTTATTCCTCAACTTTTTAATATCTCTATCTAGTATTTGCACAGGTATTTCTTGATATGTCAAGTCTGGCTCAACATGCAATTCATCATAGCTTATATTATTAACAGTATCCTTAATATACTTTCTCGGATTTGATCATGAAAAACATCATGTGTTGCCGAAAGATGTGGAGGAAGTGCAAGTCTATATGCGACTTTCCCAATCTGCTGAATAATTTCGAAGGGACCCACAAACCTGGGTGCCAACTTCCCACGCAAGCCAAACCTATGAACTCCCTTCATAGATGATACGTTTATGAATACGAAGTCACCTACCTCAAACTCAAGGTCTCTTCGCTTGGTATCACTATAGCTTTTCTAGCGACTCTGAGCAGTTACTAGTCTTTTCGAGCAAGCTCTACATCTTCCCGTATCTATTGGAGACTGTCTGAATCGTAAAGGTTATTTATCAAGACCTCTTGCCAACACAGAGGGGTAGTACACCTCCATCCATTTAGTGTTTCAAATGGTGTCATGCCAATACTTGTATGGTAACTATTGTTGCAGGTGAATTATGCAAGAGGCAAATGTTTCACCCATGATCCATTCCATTCTAAGGCACATGCTCATAGCATATCCTCTAAACTCTGAATCATACATTCTGATTGACCACATGTTTGTGGATGATATGTTGTGCTCAAGCATAAACTGTGTGCCTAATGCTTTCATGAATTTCTCCCAGTAATGTGAGGTGAATCATAAATCTCAATCGTAAACTTCCTCTTTTGGGATACCATGGAGACGAATCACATGTATAATATATAACTCAGCAAGCTGGTCTGGAGTGGAGGACAAGCTTATTGGAATAAAGTGTGCTACCTTGGTTAGACGATCTTTTATAACCCATATATGTCTTTACCACCAGTCGTCTGAGGTAAGACACTAACGAAGTCCATGGAAATACTTTCCCATTTCCATTCAGGGATAGGGAGGGGTTGCAACAATCCTAACGGCTTTTGGTGTGAAGCCTTTACATGCTAGCAAGTAAAATATGAGTTTACAAATTCTGCAACATTTTTCTTCATTCGCGGCAACCAAAAGTCTGAACGAAAATCCTTATACATTTAAGTAATTCATGTATGAATAGATAATCTAGAGCAACATGCTTTACGTAAGATGTTTTTCCTCAGTTCAAATGTGTTTGGTACACAAACTCTGTGATGGTTATATAGTAACCCATCTTGTATCTGGAATCCCTCTATCTAATTCTTCTCAATTTGTTGTCTCAAGTCTTTAAGAATCAGATCATCCTCCAGTCCTTTCTTTATTCTCCCAGATCTTTGGTTTATATCGGCAAGGAATAGTTATAGTATCATCATAACTATCAAACGATTTCCATTAACTCAATGTTGATAGTAAACCCCAGAAGTAGATAGCACTCACCAACCCAGGTGATTAAGTTTTTCTGCTAAGGGTATCTCCTACGACGTTCCCCTTACCAGGGTGGTAGGAGATGGTGCAATCATAGTCCTTCAATAGCTCTAGCCACCATCTCTGTCTCATATTAAGCTCCTTCTGATCAAAAAGATATTTCAAACCTTTATAATCATTGAATATTTCAAAAGTAATACCATAGAGGTAATATCTCTATATCTTTAAAGTGAAGACTACGACATCTAATTCAAGGTCATGTGTCGGGCAGTTCCTCTCATGTGTCATGAGTTTTCATGATGCATAAGCAACTTCCTTATCATGTTGCATAAGAACTGCCCCAAGTTCTTCTTTAGATGCGTCAGTCTACACTCTAAACCCTTCACTCCCAGAGGCTAGAGTAAGGGTAGGTGCAGATGGTAGGCATTCTTTCAGTGTATGAAAACTAGATTTGCATGCGTCGTACCATCTGAATGGGACTTACTTCTGAGTTAGCCTAGTCACTGGTAATGTTATTCATGAAAAGTCCTTCACAAATCTTCCATAATACCCACATAAACCCAGAAAAGATCGTATTTCTATGAACTTCGGGCATTCCCAACTCATCACCACTATAATCTTTTTAGGATCAATTGATATACCTTCCCCAGAAATAACATGGCCTAAGAAGGATACCACCCGCAACACTTTATAGTGGTTGTTGTGTAGGAGATGCTCCTTGTGAGCCACGACCTCTACCATCTCTTCCTCTGTGTGTTGCTCCATTGCTCGGGGTGGAAGTTACGCTGTTAATTGGGGTTGGTTTAAACCCTGAACCTCTCAACTTTGGATAGTCTTTCTTGGCGTGGCCTCCTGATGATAGTAATAACATGCACGTGTTCCTATTTGCGTTGAAGACCCAACCACATAGGTACTAGCTCCTGTTGTTGAGTCACGAGGATATAGTGGAGATCTAGAGAATCCCCCTCTTCCTGATAATTCTTGGCCCAAAGGCTGTGGTGAACATATACTAGACCCAATTGGATGATAGCGACTATCTCTATGATTATAATTCACCTTGCATTTGGATGGTCCACCAGTAAAGAGGAAGCTTCTTCTTTGACGGTTTTCATCCCTTTCTATCTCAATACGAGAGGCGATGTCCATGGCTTCATATATAGTGATGGTTCTAAAACCTGCAAGCTTCTCTCTAAGATCTCCTTGAAGCCCACTAACAAATTTGGTAAGACATTCCTGTGGTGAAGCTTATTGAGTCGGAGAGTAACGTAGCAGCTCCATAAAGTGAATATGATGATCTTGTAAATTCTTCAAACCTTGGGTCAGAGAAGCCAACTTCCTCCTCTTCAGTTCTTCCCAATGGGAGGGACATAAGAGAGCTCGGAGTCTTTCTTCCAAGATATCCCATGGAACGGGATCTACTAATTTCTTGGAAATTGCACTCCACCATCGTCTTGCGTAGACTACTAGGGAGTAATCATCAAAGTGCACCCAAGTGTCCGCCAGTGCGTGTATTATTCTCAACATCCTATTGACACCATCAAGCCATGGTTCTGTCTCAATGGGTGTCTCTATTCCTTTGAATCGAGGCATCTTTCCCTTTCTGTGATTGTTTAGTAATTTTTTATGTCTAAGATGGGCATTCTCCATTGCTCCTTCATCTGGAGTAGGAGCATGCTCAGTAGAAGGATGCTAACTAGATTCTTCCTCAGAAAGATGGACGGAACCTTCAATCCTAACATCCACAGGTATGGATGCCTCATGTCTCTCAGCTTGTGCATTGAGCCTATCCTCTAATGCATGATGCTTTTGCCCCTTCTCTTGCATTATTGTCATCATAGCTGCCAATTGCCTAGATACGTCTTGGTCTGCCATGATTCGGGGATGAATCAAGGACAAAGGTTAAGTCCTATACATTTTAGCATGATGCATAAGGGACAATGACTTGTGAATGATGTTGCAATCACTTTTTAAGATCAAAGGATATTAAGACAACCTTAGTTTCTGAATACTGCTCATAATTATCAAATACTGATTAAATTATTGAAGGAACCAGGTTCTGATACCAGACTGTAACGACCCCAATTTCGGGTCGTCGGATCCTCTCATAACCGGATCTGGTTACTCAACAATAATTTATCAGCAACCACAACTAAATTAAAAAATAGTCAGCAATTAAAAATACTCAGAAGGAGGTATTTCAGCACTTTTCCATTCAAAAAAAAAGTTTACATAATACATTGTTCCACTATAACCATCTACATGTACATTGGCTGGAAAGGAAATACACCAAAATATTACTAACTACCTTACAGAGTAAAGTTACTATGGCTGGCTGGATGACTATTATGTTAGCTGGTTGAATTATTAAAGTTCTTGTGATGGATCACCGACATCTGTTGGGTTTTCCATAAATTATCTGATAACAATTAGCGAATGCTAAGTAATGAAGAAGAGAAAAGCAAATAAATGTGCAGTTTATCAAAACTTATTATAATAGAAAATTTCATTCTTCTTATCAGTTTAAGATCTATTCTTTCTATTCCACATCAAAGATTAGTCCTGAGGAGCCCCACCATTAATGGACTCTGAAGCTTTGGACACTTCGGGATTAGAGATTGCATTGATCTGGTGAGCTTATGCTGTCGCACGTTGCCTCAACCAATCCTCCGATAGTACCCTGATAATTTCCTTTTGTTTTATTATCCATGTTTTCAAACCCTCATCATGACAACAAAGAAGCACTGTTCTCAAGGTCTCGGTTGCTTAAAACCATAGGCTAACTTTTAATCACATAAACTAGAGGTTTTAAATACATGTTATCGTGACCCAGCCGCTATAATACCACCCGTGCCTCCACATGACATGACCACATCTTCCATCGTTCAACCCGAGTATATTGACACGTGGTACCACACGTTACAAATCATTCATTTTGCGTGCACTTATCATAACAGGGCAACCACGTACCACCTAGGTAGGACAACGTCAATACGGGTATACGACATGTAGTTCTATTCCAAGTCATTCCTGGCGTAACACACAATCTTTTTTAGGATCCAACTTAATACGCATCAATTCCCATGATGTGATTCCTCTTTTAAGCCTTCAATTACATATTCATCAATACTGAGTATAAACTTACACATATAATAATTCATGTGTACATATACTCTTATTTATGCATATTTTTACTCCTAAACCCTAACTTTCCAAGCCACTACATCTATTCGATACTTAGACATTATTTTAGTGGAAAATACAAAGCAACTTCTATATTTTCTCAAAAATAGTTAAATTAGTGTTCTTAGCAAAGAACATAAAATCAGGAATTTCAATGATATCATATGAAAATCCAACAACAAAAGGAAGGATTTCGTTATCTAATCGAGCCGTCTCTTGCGTATGCAGTGCATTATCGTGATTCTTTTTCAGAAAGGATGATTCATGGCTCCTGGAATGATCGAATTTCAGTTTTGTATCAAAAATGCTAAGAACATACCAAGAATGTGAAGAACGAACGAATAACACGAAGAACACGAAGAACACACGAAGAACTGAAAGAACACGAGGAACATATTTTTTCTATTAAAATTTTAGAGAAGTTCCCCTTATACGAGGTGATATTTATAGGAAAATTTCAACAGAGTTTCCCCTCATATCGGGACATATTTATAGAAAAATTCAGCAGAATTTCCCTTATATCAATATATATTTCTAGGAAAATTCAACAGAATTTACCCTTATATCGAGACATTATTCAAAAGAAAAACGGAAAGAGTTTCATCTATAAAATCATTGAGAGAAAAGAAACAACGAAATGGAAAGAACATAACAGAACTGTAAGCGATGGAGAATCGGTTAGATAAAATACGTATTAGATGAGTGAATGTGTGACGAATCATAGGGTTCACTGACGTGTTAAGGTATTACACAGATTTCTCCTCGAACCACAACAGAAAACGAATCGGAAATGAAGATGAATCGAAAACTGAGATGAAAAAAGATGAATCGAAAACCTAACTTAAGTTAGAGTTTACTTACGAAGCCAACTAGAAGAGGATCATACCTTCCTCCTCCTCGTTCTCCCGACAGCGCTTTGCTAGCACTCCTTCCCTGCCTCCCACTCCTCCTCCCAACCTCTCAACCCTAACCCTCGGAGTAGTGGTGGTATTGGAAATTGTAGAGAATGAATGGGTAGGGGGCTATTTATAGGATCCAAAAAACAACTAACCATGTTTAGTAGACCATGGTTTAGACCTTAATCGCGGTTAACAGCCCATCGTTTTGGTCCATTACTGTGGCCAAGTCTTATCCAATACTTAGGGCCTTAAGTTAGAACTTTCCAGAGGATTTTAGATTCTCTAATGACGCTTAATTAATGCTATTCGTGATTAACTTTCACTAATCACGATTTTACTTTTGCATCTCATGGTTATCTTTTGCTAACTATTGATTGGTGTTCGCTAATGATCATTAATGGTTTTCTATCCATTATTAGTTTCTTTAATCATGTTTTATTAGTTTTAATGACGAACATTACGGGTTAATGACATTTTAAGCCTCCTTACTTCTCTTTCTTCTGAAAACCATAACAATTCGAAATGGAGTTTTATTCTCACGAAACAAATTTTGTCAGTTTCCTCTTGATGAGATGAAACTTATGATTTAGGATCTGATAGATGAACAAGTTCGAGGCTTTACAATTATAACAACTTAAAGGAAGTCTCATCCTCAACATAACAACCTTAAAGAGGATTGAAATCATAATAACCATGGAGAGAATGCACACCATTTCGTTTATAGCGAAGATATGCCTAATACACAGTGTTATCATTCAAACAAATATGGATATTTCTCTCTCATATCTACCTCAGGTTCCCATGTGGCTTCTTCAAACTCTTCGTTCTGACACAATACTTTAACTAGAGGCACATGTTTATTCCTCAACTTTTTAATATCTCATCTAGTATTTGCATAGGTATTTCTTGATATGTCAAGTCTGGCTCAACATGCAGTTCATCATAGCTTATATTATGACCAGTATCCTTAATATACTTTCTCAGATTTCATACATGAAAAACATCATATATTGCCAAAAGATGTGGAGGAAGTGCAAGTCTATATGCGACTTTCCCAATCCGTTGAATAATTTCGAAGGGACCCACGAAGCTGGGTGCCAACTTCACATGCAAGCTAAATCTATGAACTCCCTTCATAGGCAATACTTTTATGAACACAAAGTCACCTACCTCAAACTCAAGGTTTCTACGCTTGGTATCACTATAGCTTTTCTAGCGACTCTGAGCAATTATTAATCTTTTTCGGAGCAAGCTCTACAGCTTCCTATGTCTTCTGGAGTCTATCTGAATTGCAAAGATTCTTTATCAAGACCTCTTGCCAACACAGAGGAGTAGTGCACCTTCATCCATATAGTGCTTCAAATGGTGTCATGCCAATGCTTGTATGGTAAACTATTGTTACAGGTGAATTCTGCAAGAGGAAAATGTTTCACCCATGATCCTTCCGTTCTAAGGCACATGCTCGTAGTATATCCTATAAAGTATGAATCGTACATTCTGATTGACAACATGTTTGTGGATGATATGTTGTGCTCAAGCATAATTGTGTGCCTAAGGCTTTCGTGAATTTCTCCTAGTAGTGTGAGGTGAATCGTGAATCTCGATTGTAAACTTCCTCTTTTGGGATATCATGGAGATGGATCGCATGTATAATATATAACTCAGCAAGTTGGTCTGGAGTGGAGGATAAGCTTATTGGAATAAAGTGTGCTACCTTGCTCAAACGATCTATTATAACCCATATACTATCTTTACCACCATTCATCTAAGGTAATCCAGTAACGAAGTCCATGGAAATACTTTCCCATTTCCACTCGGGGATAGGGATGGGTTGCAACAATCCTGACAGCTTTTGGTGTGAAGCCTTTACCTGCTGTGAAGTAAAACATGAGTTCATAAATCTGCAACATTTTTCTTCATTCGCGGCCACAAAAAGTCTGAACGAAGATCCTTATACATCTACGTAATTCCTATATGAATAGATAATCTAGAGCAATGTGCTTTACGTAAGATGTTTTTCCTCAGTTCATGTGTGTTTGGTACACAAACTCTGTGATGGTTATATAGTAACCCATCTTGTATCTGGAATCCCTCTATCTCATTCTTCTCAATTTGTTGTCTTAAGTCTTTAAGGATCGGATCATCCTCCGGTCCTTTCTTTATTCTATCCCAGATCTCTGGTTTTTATCGATAAGGATAGTTATAGTATCATCACTACTATCAAACGGTTTTCCATTCACTCAATGTTGATAGTACACCCCATAAGTGGATAGCACTCACCAACCTAGATGAATAAGTTTTTCTGCTAACGGCATCTGCTACGACGTTCCACTTACTAGGGTGGTAGGAGATGGTGCAATCATAGTCCTTCAACAGCTCTAGCCATCATCTCTATCTCATATTAAGCTCCTTCTAATCAAATAGATATTTCGAACTTTTATGATAGGTGAATATTTCAAAAGTAATACAATAGAGATAGTGTCTCCATATCTTTAAAGCGAAGACTATGACAGCTAATTCAAGGTCATGTGTCGGGTAGTTCCTCTCACTTGTCCTGAGCTGTCGCGATGCATAAGCAACTACCTTATCATGTTGCATAAGAACTACCTCCAAGTCCTTCTTTAGATGGGTCAGTGTGCACTGTAAACCCTTCACTCTCAGAGGGTAGAGTAAGGATAGGTGCAGACGTTAGGCATTCTTTCAGTGTCTAAAAACTAACTTCGCATGCATCGGACCATATGAATGGGACTTCCTTCTGAGTTAACCTAGTCATTGGCAATATTATTCGTGAAAAGTCCTTCACAACTCTTCTATAGTACCTAGCTAAACCCAAAAAGATCGTATTTCTGTGACAGTCTTCAGGCATTCCCAACTCATCACCACACTAATCTTTGTAAGATCGACTGATATACCTTCCCCAGAAATAACATGGCCTAAGAAGACTACTTCAGACAACCAGAAGTTACATTTGTTATGTTTAGCATACAATTTGTTCTTCCTTAGAATTTCAAGTGCTTGTCGGAGATGGTGTTCATGCCGGTACTTATCATTGGAGTAAATAAGAATGTCATCAATAAAGATTACTACAAAGTAATCTAAGAACTCCCTAAATATTCTATTCATGCGATCCATAAAAGCTACTGAGGCATTTGTTAGTTCAAAAGGCATAACTAAAAATTCATAATGTTCATATCTTGTTCGAAAGGATGTCTTGGGATATCTGCATCTTTAATCTTCAACTGATGGTATCCAGATCTTAAGTCAATCTTGGACTACACAGGTTGAACCCTGCAACTGGTCAAAGAGATCATCTATTCTTAGCAGATGATACTTGTTCTTTATTGTCGTCTTGTTTAACTGTCTATAGTCAACGCATTACCGTATTGACCCATCATTTTTCCTCACAAACAAGACAGGTGCACCCCATGGTGAAGTACAAGGATGAATGAATACTTTATCCAACAGTTCTTGTAATCGTACTTTTAACTCGTAACTCATCTGGTGTCATCATATATGGAGGGATAGAGATAGGTTGAGTGTCAGGTATGAGAGAGGTTTCAAATTCAATCTCTCGCTTAGGTGGTAATCCAGGTAGTTCCTCTGGAAATATATCAGGAAACTCGTAAACTATAGGTACATCTTCTATCATCATGTCTGGCCCTGATTTAGTGGTTACATAAGCTAAATAGCATTGGCACCCTCTCTCTAACAACGGTTACGCCTTCAGAGTAGAGATGTATTTGACATTATTATTGGATGTCTTTCCAATGAACCGGAACTCTATCGAGTTAGGAAGATGAAAAGTTATTGCCTTCTGAAAATAGTCAAGTCATTCATTTCAATTACTAGTAGTGAAACATGTGTTTGATGTCCTGTTATCAATACTACACAATTATCCAGGATTTCTCGGATTATAAATACTTGTCCTCTTGGTCCCTTTATCAGATAGGATTGTTGTACTTCTATTGGTATCTTACCCAAAGTGGGTACTAATCGTCGAGCAATAAATGAATGTGAAGCACCATACTCAAACAAGGCATGTATTGAAAAGCCATGAATAGTAACGATACCTCGTACGATCGTGCGTGAATTGTAAGCGTGTTCTTCAATGATTGCATTGAGCTGGCCAGTAGGAACAGGCGAGCTAGAACCCGCGACACTTTCTAGTGGTTGTTGTGTAGGAGATGCTCCTTGTGAGCCATGACCTCTACCATGTCTTCTTCCGTGTGTTGCTCCATTGCTCGGGGTGGAAGTTACACTGTTAGTTGGGGTTGGTTTATACCCCGAACCTCTCAACTTTGTATAATCTTTCTTGATTTGGCCTTCCTTCTGACAGCAATAATACACACATGTTCTTGTTTGAGCTGAAGATCCAACCACAGAGGTACTAGGTCATGTTGCTGAGCCATGAGGATATAGTGGAGGTCTAGAAAAACCCCCCTCTTCCTGATAATTCTTGGCCCAAAGTCTGTGGTGAGCTTATATTAGACCCAGCTGGATGATAGCGATTGTCTCTACCATTATAATTCGCCTTACATTTAGATGGTCCACCAGTAAAGTGGAAGCTTCTTCTATGACGGTTTTCATCCATTTCCATCTCAATACGAGAGGCGATGTTCATGACTTTATATATAGTGGTGGCTCTAAAACCTGCAAGCTTCTCTCTAAGATCTCCTTGAAGCCCACTAACAAATTTGGTAAGACATTCCTGTGGTGAAGCTTCTAGAGCCGGAGAGTAACGTAGCAGCTCCGTAAAGTGAATATGATAATCTCGTACATTCTTCGAACCTTGGGTAAGAGAAGCCAACTTACACCTCTTCATTTCTTTCCAATGGGAGGGACAAAAGCGAGCTCGGAACATTCCTTCCAAGATATCCCATGGAACAGGATCTACTAATTTCTTGGAAATTACTCTCCACCATGGTCTTGTGTAGTCTGCTTGGGAATAATCAACAAAGTGCACCCAAGTGTCTACTGGTGCGTGCATTATTTTCAACATCCTACTAACATTATCAAGCCATAGTTCTGCCTCAACATGTGTCTTTATGCCTTTGAATCGAGGAATCTTACTCTTTTGGTGATTGTCTAGTAATTTTTGATGTCTAAGAAGGGCCTTCTTCATTGCTCCTTCAGTTGGAGTAGGAGCAGACTCAGTAGAAGGATGCTAACTAGATTCTTCCTCAGAAATATGGAGAGAATCTTCAATCCTAGCATCAACATGTATAGATGTTTTAGATCTCTCAGCTTGTGCACTGAGCCTCTCCTCTAATGCATGCTGCTTTTACCCCATCTCTTGCAGCATTGTCATTGTAGCTGCTAATTGCATAGACACGTATTGGTTTGCCATTATATTGAGATAAATCAAGATCAAAGGTTAGGTCCTATACATTTTAGCATGATATACATAAGGGACAATGACTTGTAAATGGTGCTGCAGTCACTTATTAAGATTAAAGGATCTTAAGACAACTTTAGTTTTTGAATACCGCTCATAGTTATCAATCACTGAATAAATTACTAAAGTAACCGGGTTATGATACCATACTGTAACAACCCCAATGTCGGGCGGTCGGATCCTCCCATGACCAGATCTGATTACTTGACAATAATTTATTTAGCAATCACAACTAACATTCAAAAACAGACTGCAATTAAAAATACTCAAAAGGAAGTATTCAGCACTTTCCATCACAAAATACAGTTTACATGATACATTGTCCCATTATAACAATTTACATGTATATCAGTTGGAAAGGTAACACAGCAAAATATTACTAACTACCTTACAGAGTAAAGTTACTGTTGCTGACTGGATGACTATTATGTTAGCTGACCGGATTATTAAAATCCCTGTGATGACATACTGGCATCTGTTGGGTTTTCCATAAATCATAGGATAACAATTAGCGAATGCTCGGTAACGAAGAAGAGAAAAGCAAACAAATGTACAATTTATCAAAACTTATTATACCAGAAAATTTCATTCTTCTTATTTGTTTAAGATATATTCCTTCTATTTTACATCAGGGAATAGTCTTGAGGAACTCCACCATTAATGGACTCCGAAGATGAGGGCACGTCGGGATTAGAGATTGCTTTGATCTGGTGAGCTTATGTCACTGCATGTTGCCTCCACCAATCCTCCAATACTACTGATGAGCCGCAAATTTAGCCCTTTAATTGTGTGGAATTAACACTCAGACTGTCATTGCAGTCAGGATAAATTTGGTTCATCAAAAACCATCTAATTGATATATCAATAAAATCAAATGGTCATATTTGTATTTTGCTTGGGCAAGCCCGAGGTCGAACTCAGGGACACAAGCCTCTCTCGTGATATTTGGACTTAAATTAATTTAACTAAGTGTTGGCTTAATGAGTAGTAGGTCGATGAAAAGCATGTAAGCAAGACAATATGCATTTTTTTACTTTCTTTTTATCATGCAAATAGATGCGATGAAATGCAACAAAAAATTATGCCTAAATTAAAAGAATATTTGAGCCATTTAGGTCGAATCAGGGACAAATAATTGAAACTATTTTCATTGATGTAAAAATCAGGCATATGAATCATTATACTAAAGACACTTAGCCAATAAAATAATACATCAAAACTCATAATGTCAAATCTGAAATACAAGCATGCCACCAAGAAGACAATAAAATGGGCTTCAAAACGCCACTGAAATCGACTCAATCAAAGCTAGGATGCTCAAGATATGCACGAGTGAAGACAGGGGCATAAATGCAAGAAAACATGAAAGATAAATGGCAAACAGGTCCCTGAGAGGGACTAAAATGTAATTAAAAGAAAGTTCGGGACCTTCCCTGTAAATAACCCACACGTGCGGGGGTATTCTTGCAATTATTAAAACCTAAGAGGGTATAAATGCAAAATACTTCTGTACATGGTCAGCACGTGACTCTGGACCTGTCTACAAATTTGAAGAAGTTAATGGTCCTCCCTGCAATTTGTCCTGGTCGCACGTGACCTGCACGTGCGCTCTAGGTTCGGTGAAGGTCCAGGCTCGAAGGAGGCTTGGGAGAGCTTCGACTAGGCTCAGGATGAGGCTTCGGTTCGATGCAGGCTCGGAGAAGCTCGGAGCGCCGCGGAGGCTCGATATAGGCTTGGGGAATCCAAGCCTATAGATCTGGAGCAGAGCCTCGGAGAAGCCCTGGTGATGACACGTGGATGAACGGAGACCGTCCGATCATCGAGATCGGACGGTAGCTGGAAGATGCACTACATATCGTCATGGTTGCCTCTGCGCCGTTGGATGAGCTCCAGGGAGGAGCATCCAATGGTGCATGTGCCTTCGTCCTCTGCTTCAACAGGCGGCGGAACCAAGACTCTGGCGGAGGTGTCCGAGCACCACCGCTCGTCCTTAGTGCCGATGAAGCTCACCTGCTGCTCTTTAATGGTTGTCGATGAAGCTCTAGGTCTGGGCGAGCTGCAGCTATGCTTGGAGAAGGCCCTAGTTGCTCCGGTGATAGATATGGAGCTCGCCAAGAGAACTCTGGCGAGCTCTCTGATCATTGAATTGGAAGTACCTGCAGCGTTGGTGCCTAGTTGAAAATGTAGTGTGGGATGTGTGGACTGGAATGGGAACCTCGACGATTGAAGAAGGTGGCGCCTCGGTGCTCTTCAGTCGTGGAAGTCTGAAGAGATGGGTCGGAGGGGCCAGAGTTTATGGGGAATTTGAGAAGATGGACGGAGAGGTGTGCGTGGATGGTGAAGGGTGGCGAAGCTCACTAGAGGGTTAATGGAGGATGATGTTATGCGGAGAAGCCTAACTAATTACGAGAAAATTGAGTCAAAAAAAAAACTAATTACGAGAAAAGAAGTAAAAAAATGCAAAGAAGATCCGAGACTTACCTGAGATCAGGCGGAGCAGAGCTTGGGCTCGAGCGTCGGGGAGATGCTCTGGTCATCGCTGGATCACCGCAGCTAATGGTGGTAGCTTGGCGGGGCGGAGCCACTGCAAACCTGGCTGACATCAGCCAAGGGTCGACACTGGGGGCACACGTCGTCTTCGCGCTCCATCTCTCCTCCTCGCTGTCACCGAGAGGAGGAGGAATGCTGGGCATGGCCCCGCATAAAGGCGGACGACCGTGACATGGGGCGGAGATGGGGTATTTTAAGGAATGATGGAGGTGGTTATGATGACGATGGGCGTGCTTTGCGGGAAGGATACGGAGCGAGCGGAGAGGAGTCGTGGAGTAAGTGGACTCCAGCGAGGGTCGTGGATGATCGGGCGACGTCGTGGAGGTTTTTGATGAATCTCATATTCATCGTGCTAAAAGTCTCATATTAAAACCACTGTCTTAACTAATCCAATAAAAATCACTATTAATTCTCTATTTTTATCTTGTCTTATATTGTGTACAATTATCCCTTAATTATTTGTATTTAATTTCCTTTATTTCTCTTATAATTATTTTATCATCAAAAACTCCTAAAAATTAGATAGAATAATTGTCCATAATTCACTAACCTTTAAAACCTAAAAAAATAGAAAAATATCTCAAAACCAAAAAAGCTGGCACTTTTATCCCTAATAAAAATACCCCTAAAAATACTTTTTGTACAAATGACCACTTTTGGCTTTTTGTCCAACATGAAACTTGTAGATCTCGTCGAGACGAGCAACTTTCTTGTTTTGACTTTTTCCTAATTATGCCTCTAACTATTTCTTTCATATTTTTCTTTGTATTTATTCTTCTGAATTTTCTGATTGGGCCACGTGGTGCCCTCTGGGCCGCCCACGTGGCCCGCTTCCCCTTCTGCCACCCTGCGCTCATCTGGGTCATCGGATCCACTCCGTCCCGCCTCAATCCCCACTGTCCATCTATCGCTTACTTCCAGCCATCAGATCTCTCCTGAGATCTAATCTCATCCGCTCCCGCCCATTTTTCAGCCACTCGATCCCCTTCGCATCCTACGACTCCCATCTCTCCACGTCACCCAATCTCTCCCGGCCATTCGATCCTACCTCTCCATCTGGGCCGTTCTTTAGCGCCCATTCCTCCACCGCATGATCAGATCCTAAGGATCTGATCTCCACCCTCTGCTCTCGCACCCATCCAAGCCTCGATCCAACGGCTCGATCATCGTCTCCTACCTCCGTTACCTGCTCCCTCCTGGCGTTACGCATCACCAACGCTCCTCCCCCTTCCTATTATGGAGAGCATCCCAACCATCTTCTTCTTCTCGAAACACCACCTACATGTACCCCATTCCCCGGCCATTCTCGCTGACCCTTTACTAACACCCTCCATCACTCTGCCACATTAAAATCTCCATTTGAAAACCCATCACCACCTCATAACACCCGGCAATCCCCTCTTATTTAACCACCTCCTCCGCCACCTTCAGCCATATCCACCATTAGAGGGCCTCCTACCTAGCTTCGGCTGCTCTCCGGTGATAGCAGAGGGCTGGCTTTGAGAGGCGATCATGGTCTGAGTACCTCGGTGTGATTTGTGGTATCTGGCCACGTCGTGGCTACCAATGGCGTGCTGTTGAGCTCTGTGCCATGATCGAGCATGCTGGGCGACGACCCAGAGCTCCGATGGAGCTCACCCCCAGGTCATTTCCTCCGCCAAACACCCAGCTCCGGCTAGGTACCCACTACCATCTTTTTCTTTTAATTTCGCGCAATTTTTCCAAACACCTCCGGTCGATTCACCCTCGCCTGACCGCCCCTTGAGCTTCACCAATTCACCACCATCCACGCCAACACCTCCGTTCACCCTTCCCCGTTCTCCACAACCCCATACACTCCGACCCACTTCTTACCCTACTCCGCAGGAGAAGAACCTCAAGGCCACCGCATCTCGTCGCCCCCACGGCCTCCGCCCACCCCATTTCACTTGCACTTCACGTGCACTCGCTTCGGCTATGACTGACCCTTGCAGGTACCTTGATTGGCCAAATTTTGCGCCAGAGCTCCTTCAAGCCTTTCTCCTCTGGCGAAGCTTCATCGACCGCTCACGTCAACCAGCTCCGGAGCCTCGTCGCGCCACCAGCTTCGTCGCGAGGTCCCTATCTTGCTTCTCCGACATTCAGGGGACCTCACGGAGCACGGAGGAGCAATTCGCGTGTCATCAGAGCCCCGCCTTCTCCGGTGACCCGCGGCGATGGAAGAAACTACAGGTGTTGTCCTATCATCTGGATCGGACGGCCGAGATGAAGACGCGTGGGGCCCGAACCTCCGGTCGAAGCTACAGGCTCGGATCCCCCCGAACCTCGATCCGAGCTCCTAGCTGCTGCCACGTAGCCCCGAGCCAGAGGCCCCCTTCCGAACCCAGCCCCTCACGTGCTCCCCACGTGAGGGCTTGGAAAATTTGCATGAAAGACTCGGTATCTTTTGATAATTACATCCAGGTCCCGGGGCGCGTGCCTCATGTGCGCGCCTGGGTATTTTACAGGAAGGCCCGACCGATTTCTGAAATTTACAAAAATGCCCCCGTGTATGGAAAATTATAAAGGGGCCCAGGAAGTTTTTGGTATTTGCATTTAGGTCCCTCTAGGGACCTAAATGCAATATTTATCCTTTTTATTTCTTGCATTTTTATTACAATTATGCCCATGCGTTGTTTTTAGCATAACTTGAGCATCGCAGGTCCAAATTGCATGATTTTAGTGTCGTTTTGATCCTTGTTTTGTCCTCTACATCATAGAATGTTTAATTTTCTCATCTGTCACTGTTTTAAATGAAGTGAATTTTTGTGATAGATGGTGACCCTGCTCTCTTTGCATGTGCTTTGATTTGATGAATGTTCTTCATATTGTGATTAATACGACCCTGATTTCCATTTGTATATTGTTGCTCATATTTTGAGGGTATATTTATATTCTTTTGTTTAGCATACATATAACCTTGCATAATTATTCATACATCACTTTATAATTGCATAAAAACCAACTAAAATTGAATGCATCATATTATTGCTTCATAAAATTCATAGTTCCTCATGCTGACCAAAGATTGAAAATAATTCACACTTGTGCTACATGAATCAAAATTCGATAAAAAGATTAAGTAGTTGTGTCCTTGTGTTCGACCTTGGTAGACTTGCCAAGTATAAATACTCCACAACATTCAAAAGATTGTGGTTTTTGTTGAACCAAATTCGCCTCTTATACTACGACAATTCAAGATTATTAAAGAGGCAAATTTTACGTTCATCAAATGGCGTCGTTGTCGGGGACACGGCTTACTTAATTATTGAATTTTGATTTTCTTTGTTGAATAATTTCAAAATATTTAGGTCCTCATCTCATGCATCATTTTTTGCATCACGACTATTGATTAATTGCCTATGTATTTTTCTAACTTCCCTCTTTTGTGGCAGGGCACATGAAAATCGAGGACGCTTGATCCTCATGGAGGCGTGAGGTCGGGAGCTTCCGCTGAATAGGCCACAGAAGAATTGGTGAAAGAAATTCCAGGACCTTTTATCAATCAGCCTGCATTTGCATATTTGTAAAAAAATATTGTTGCATGTGCATATTTATTTCAACAGTCCTCCTAAAGGGCTTGCATGTTGTAAAAAAAGAAGGTAGATCACTTGATGATCTACCCCCCCCCCCCTCACGCACACACATTTGCACATACACATTCAACCCCCTATCTCCCTTCCCTCTGTATATTTCACTCTCTCTCTTTCTCCCTCTCTATGTATATTTCACGAACCCCCCCCCCCCCCCCTTCCACTCTTGTATCATAGTACAGACACCCCCCCCCAACTCAGACCTTACTTAGGCTATTTGTAGCCCAAGTATAGGGAAGGACTGCCTGCTCATCCCTCCCTCGTATTGTCTTCTTGAACTTAGGTCAATTTTTTGACCTAAGTTTAGGGGGACCCTCCTCCTCAGATCCGCTATATCACCCTATATTTGATCGAGCCTTGGCTTCATGACACTTGTACATAACAAAATTTAAGTATAGGGGGGTATACCGTATATTACTGTATATTTACTTTAGCATTAGCTCGTGATTTTAAAACTTTTTAAATTCTATTTTCGGGCTTGGTTTTGGTAAACCTATGAACTGAGTTTTGTAAAAACCTTGTAGAAAATGTTTTCTTAAAATTGAGGGATTAATCTGTGTAAATAACCCTTTTTCAAAAAAAAAGGATTGAAAAATTAAAAACCCTTTCTTTGAATTTGACTCTGACTATTAGGCTTAGTAGACACTTTCAGTGAGGGAACCTCGGTCTCCCTTAGTAGAGTGGGTGGTTTAAAGGATACCGCATATGGCCCCCATCCTCACGTAACACGGGTCCGTCTATCGTCCCTTACTTACACCCATACTAGTTGAGAGTGGATACTTTTATTCATTTAAGCCTGGGCCAGTCATTGTCTCTCCAAAGAATTAAAAAAATTGAAAATTAAAACCCATAAAAATCTGCAAAAGTCAAAAATCACACAAAAATCACTAACCAAGGAGTTGGTGTATTCCTGACACATTCACACTCACTCAAGGCTTGAGGATTTTGAGGACACTAGATTTCTGAGATCTTGAGAGTTTGAGTTAACATGCCTTAGTCATTAGGGTTTTTAAACTTAAATATCCACACTTCCCTAGTTTGAAAGATTTGAGCGCTATATCGCACTCTTCATCTCTACCTTCAAAAAGAATATGATCAGCACAGTCACTTCCACAAATGCATGATTGATGAGATGAGTTGAGATATCATTTGAGGAATTGGGACTAGAGAGTTGAGTTTAGTCCCGATCTAATGATATTCGAGGATGGGATAAAGTTAATGAAGGATTCAGAAAACCTGAGTGTCAACAAAACCCTAGCCAGTATGTGAACAAGATTCATATGCTATCTCTTTGATATTTACCTATATGCCAGGGTGTGATGAAACTTAATGGAAATTGTTGATCAGTGTGTGCCAACTTTTGGTAAAAGCAGTGGAGCTAGCCAACAAAAGAAAAGAAATGTCAAAGAAAAAGCTCAAAATACCCAAGTCAAATTACAAAAGAGCTTCCACCAATGGCGAGCGCTCCCAAATATTTTCAAAGTGTCCACTTGGACCAAGCGCTAATTAGGACCAAGGAGTCGGGCTGACACCACAAAAAGGGCTCTGCATCGTAAGCGATACAAGTCTGGGTGTGAAGGTATCTTAGATACTCAGAAAAGACAAACCCCGATGTACTCCCAGAAAAACAAGTGCAGACGACTCCAACTCTCTTGACGGACACATTGATCAACAATATAAAAAATTACATGTGTTGAGTAAAAAGGCACTCGAGAGGCCCCTTGTTTCAATGAGAGGGAGAGAAAAATAGACACAATCTCATACCCTCCATCATCTGGATGTCCATCTACACTTTCAAGTCTGACAAACTAATGAGACGGTTGACTGAAGCAAGAATAAACTTATTCCCTAGTATTGAGGACGAGGTCTAGAGGAGAGTCTTTGGGACTGGAACTTTGAATGATGCATTGACTCGACTCTCATGAAATGCATTACACCTAATGTCATATCCTTATATTATATGTACAAAAAGAGAGTCTGATAATTAGAGAAATTGGATTCCTTCTGACTAAGGCTTGGATAAACCCAGAATTTTAGGATCTCTTAAATTAAGGGTCTTCGAAAGATTGAGCCTTGAAATCTTCACTTGCACTGTCAGGAATTAATCTGACTCCTTCATTCTCTAAATGCTCGAGAACGAGCATGGTTTAAGTATAGGGGTACGATGAATCTCATATTCATCATGATAAAAGTCTCATATTAAAACCCAAGTCTTAACTAATCTAATAAAAATCACTATTAATTCTCTATTTTTATCTTGTCTTATATTGTGTACAATTATCCCTTAATTATTTGTATTTAATTTCCTTTATTTCTCTTGTAATTATTTTATCATCAAAAACTCCTAAAAATTAGATAGAATAATTGTCCATAATTCACTGACCTTTAAAAAAACTAAAAAAATACAAAAATATCCCAAAACGAAGAAAAAGTTGGTATTTTTATCCCCCTTAAAAATACCCCCAAAAATACTTTTTGTACAAATGACCTCTTTTGGCTTTTTGTCCAACATGAAACTTGTAGATCTCGTCAAGATGAGCAACATTCATGTTTTGACTTTTTCTAATTATGCTTCTAACTATTTCTTTCATATTTTTCTTTGTATTTATTCTTCTGAATTTTCTGATTGGGCCACGTGGCGCCCTCTGGGCTACCCACGTGGCCCGCTTCCCCTTCTGCCACCCGGTGCCCATCTGGGTTGTCGGATCCACTCTGTCCCCCTCAATCCCCACCGTCCATCTATCGCTTACTTGCAGCCATCAGATCTCTCCTGAGATCTAATCTCATCCATCCGCTCCCGCCCATTTTCCAGCCACTCGATCCTCTTCGCATCCTACGACTCCCATCTCTCCACGTCGCCCAATCTCTATCGGCCATTCGATCTCTCCTACCTCTCCATCTGGGTTGTTCTTTAGCGCCCATTCCTCCACTTCACGATCAAATCCTAAGGATCTGATCTACACCCTCTGCTCTCGCACCCATCCCATCCGTTGGATCGAGAGATCCAACGGCTCGATCATCGTCTCCTACCTCTGTTACCCGCTCCCTCTTGGCGTTATGTATCACCAACGCTCCTTCCCCTTCCTATTATGGAGAGCATCCCAACCATCTTCTTCCTCTCGAAACACCACCTACATGTCCCCCATTCCCCCGCCATTCTCGCTGACCCTTTACTAACTCCCTCCATCACTCCGCCACATTAAAATCTCCATTTGAAAACCCATCGCCACCTTATAATGCCCAGCCATCCCCTCCTATTTAACCACCTCCTCCGCCACCTTCAGCCGTATCCACCATTAGAGAGCCTCCTACCTAGCTTCGGCCGCCCTCCGGTGACAGCGGAGGGCTGGCTTTGAGAGGCGATCATGGTCTGAGTACCCCGGTGTGATCTGTGGTCTCCGGCCATGTCGCGGCTGCCAATGGCGCGTCGCTGAGCTCCGTGCCATAATCGGGCACGCTGGGCGACGATCCAGAGCTCCGATGGAGCTCACCCCCATGTCATTTCCTCCGCCAAACACCCGGCTCCGACCAGGTACCCACTACATTCTTTTTCTTTTAATTTCGCGCAATTTTTCCAAACACCTCCGGTTGATTCATCCTTGCCTGACTACCCCTTGAGCTTTACCAATTCCCCACCATCCACGCCAACACCTCCGTTCATCCATCCCCATTCTCCAAAACCCCATCCACTCCAACCCACTTCTTCACCTGCTCCGTCGGAGAAGAACCTCAAGGCCACTGCTTCCCGTCGCCCCCAAGGCCTCCGCCCACCCCATTTCACTTGCACTTCATGCGCACTCGCTTCGGCTATGACTGACCCTTGCAGGTACCTTGATTGGCTGGATTTTGCGCCAGAGCTCCTTCAAGACTTTCTCCTCCGGCGAAGCTTCATCGACCGCTCACGTCAACCAGCTCTGAAGTCCCGCCGCACCACCAGCTTCTTCACGAGGTCCCTATCTTGCTTCTTCGACATTCAGGGGACCTTGCGGAGCACAGAGGAGCAATTCGCATGTCACCGGAGCCCCACCTTCTCCGGTGACCCGCATCGATGGAAGAAACTACAGGTGTCGTCCGATTATCTGGATCGGACGGTCGAGATGAAGACGTGTGGCGCCCGAACCTCCAGTCGAAGCTGCAGGCTCAGGTCCCCCACGAACCTCGATCTGAGCTCCCAGTTGCTGCCACGTAGCTCTAAGCCAGAGGCCCCCTTCCGAACCTAGCCCCTCACGTGCTCCGCACGTGAGGGCTTGGAAATTTTGCATGAAAGACCCGGCATCTTTTGATAATTACATCCAGGTCCCCAAGCACGTGCCTCACGTGTGCGCCTGGGTATTTTACAAGAAGGCCCCTCCGATTTCTGGAATTTTCAAAAATGCCACGCACATGGAAAATTTATAAAGGGGCCCAGGTGGTTTTTGGTATTTGCATTTAGGTCCCTCCAGGGAGCTAAATGTAATATTTATCCTTTTTATTTCTTGCATTTTTATTACAATTATGCCCCTGCATTGTTTTGTTAGCATAGCCTTGAGCGTCGTAAGGTCCAAATTGCATGATTTTAGTGTCGTTTTGATCCTTGTTTTGTCCTCTACATCATAGCATGTTTAATTTTCTCATCTGCCACTGTTTTAAATGAAGTAAATTTTTGTGATAGATGGTGACCCTGCTCTCTTTGTTTGTACTTTGATTTGATTATTGTTCTTCATGTTGTGATTAATACGACCCTGATTTCCATTTCTATTTTGTTGCTAATATTTTGAGGGTATATTTATATTCTTTTGTTTAGCATACATTTAACCTTGCATGATTAATACGACCCTGATTTCCATTTCTATTTTGTTGCTAATATTTTGAGGGTATATTGTATTCTTTTGTTTAGCATACATGTAACCTTGCATATATATCCATACATCACTTTATAATTGCATAAAAACCAACTAAAAATTGCATGCATCATATTATTGCTTCATAAAATTCATAGTTCCTCATGCTGACATAAGATTGAAAATAATTCACACTTGCGCTACATGAATCAAATTCGATAAAAGATTAAGTAGTTGTGTCCTTGCATTCGACCTTAGTAGACTTGCCAAGTATAAATACTCCACAACATTCAAAAGATTGTGTTTATTGTTGAACCACATTGCCTCCTATACTACAACAATTCAAGATTATTAAAGAGGCAAAATTTTACATTCATCAGTGTTAGAGATATGGAGATGGTGGATGAGGACTCGGAGGAATGGAAGGGACAGCAGAGTTGGTGAGGTAGCTGATTGTGTGAGAGAGAGGAGGTTAGAGGTAGGGGATGAAGCTTCGACCGTTGGATCTTCGATCGAGAAGAGGGCCCTGAAGAGCGGTAGGGATTAGATCTCGGTGTCTTAATCAAGGGGCATATGGCGCCATCACGTGGCGCAAGGAGGACACGGTGCGGGCGGGCGGTCCAGATCACATCTGGAATAGATCGGACGGTCAAAGATCTGGAGGATCTGATGGTGTGTTGGCTGTTGGATCTTGAGATCCAACCGTTATGGTGAAGGCATTAAGGAGCGGCTCTGATCTACTTGATCAGAGCCCATCCAAGGGTCCAGATGGAGGCGAAAACGAGCAAGCCATGATCAAACGATCATAGTATATCCAATGGATTGTGAGCGGGGCGCGTGGAGACAGTGAGGTTGTTGGATCAAGAAGAGATCCAACGACAGGGAAGAGGGCAGCAAGAGCAAGGGGGGCGGGAAGAGGCGCATGGCGTGAAGAGATGCGGCCACGTGGCTCAACCAGAAAGAGCCATGTGGCTCAATCAGATTATTGGGACAAAATTTGAAGGAATGACAGGGAAAACGACCGAATTGGAAAAAACTCAAAACATGAAAGTTGTAGATCTCGATGAGATCTACAAGTTTCATGTTGACCAAAAATGGAGATGAGGTCAAATAAAGGCAGAAAATATTTTTGAAGGTATTTTTAAGGCTAAAACACCACGAATTTTAATCTTGCTATTTTTTGTATATTTAATTTATTAATGACTCTGATATTTACAGGGAATTGTCTGGTTTTTATTAACACCTAGTCTAAGATAGGGGGTTAATTTCAGTGAATTATAAGCATGAAACATGGTTTCATCATCCCCCTATACTTGAACTATGCCCGTCCCTGAGCATCAAGAAAATGAACGAACTGAATTAACCCCCTTATGCATGTGCGTACAGGATCCAATATGTTCATGTCTTCTCAATTTTAGAGATCCAATCTCTTCTTAAAGCGATCACGGAAAAAGCTACAGTTTTATGGAATTTTTTATTTTTAATTTTTATTTGATTTTATATTTTCCAATTTTTATTTATTTTTCAAAGTGATATTTATCACACAAATTTACCTACTATATAATAGGTGGAATATAGATGAAGTATAGATGATATTATATAGTAGGTGAAACGGTCAAGCAACGGGCTCGAAGAACACACAAAAAACAAATCAAAACGGAGTCAAAATACAACAAATCAAAACACTATAAAAACATGATAAAAATACACAAAAAATTACTGGAAACCTTGTTGGGGTAGTTGTGTAATTACCCTAAAAGAATCTACGAAAACATATGTCAAAAAAGGCGTCCAAAACTTCCCTACAGGCTAGGGATATAAAAGCAAGAAAAAGAAATCAAAGTTATGCAAGTTGGACATCAAACATGGACTGTTTTTGAAAGGAAAAAATGAAAGTTTACATTTAGGTCCATGCGTGGGGACCTAAATGTAATATCTGGAAAACTTTGGAGCTTCTGGAAATTCTGGAAGTCCTCTGGGTTTAGTGTGCAATTTTTTTCACCACTTCGTCTGAACGATCAAGATTATTTCATGAAGAGCGATCTGGACCATTCGCTGCCTCCACGTGTCAACAGCCTGTAGCACGGGGTTGTTCTTGAGGATCTTCAGGTTATTCGCAAGTTGCTGACGAGTGCTTCTTCTCCGATTTTCCACAGGTAGTTGGCGACGATCTAGGGCCTCCAGCAGGGCCAGAGGGTTAGCTCTTCTAACCCTCGAGCTTGCCCGCGGTGGACGTCGAACGGCGATGGCTCAGAGCGACGGCGAAAGCTCGATGAAGGCGGCGGTCTCGTTGATCCTAGAGGTTGATGGAAGGTTGATGCACCTCCTTTAAATTGTGATTTTGTGAAGATGAAGAGTCCAATTGACTTGAATTTGCTCCCTATGCAAGATGGATCTGCAATTTACAAGTTTATGTGCTCGATTTGCGAGAAATCGACCAATGAGTTAAGGTTTGCAAGATAAAAAATGGCGTTTCCAGAATATGTGAAATTAGGTGTGAGAAATATATGAAAAAGGGAACGTGATTTGAATTGATTTGAAACGAATTTGGAATTGATTTCGATTGAGCGTCTAAGGTAGAGGATTAGACTAACTAATTACGTGATTAGACACGCTAATCGTGGCACGACGATCGAGATAAAATTTGATAAAGATGAAGGATTAGATCTAGGAAAACAGAGATGTATTACCTCAGATAGCTGCTACGACGGTCGATCTTCGCCGGAGCTGGTCACGTGCAAGGCGACGATGCAAGGCGGAGCTTCGCCTTGGAACTCCTCCCCGGAGGTCCTTCTTCCACGCGGGCACCGTAGCTTGGAGCTGTCACTTCCTGGACGAGCGGAGCGAGGCGAGGAAGAGAGAGGGTCGGCCACTGGGTGAATGTCTTCAGGTGGTTATGAGCGAGTTAGTTGTGATTCGCCAACTTTGAAGGTTTATATAGAGATGTTTCATGATCTCCAAGATAGATCCAATGGCGTCCGTGGATCTTGGTTATTAGGGGAGTAAATCCAAGGGTTTAGATCGCATGAATGAGTTATGAGGCACGCTAGAAAAATTAGGTGAAGAAGGTCGGGTACAACAACTGCAGTACCGGCTTCTTGGAGAAGATGAACCAGGTGCTGACACGTGTCAGCACCTGGTTGGCCAGATGAAGAAATTTCTTGTAAATTCGATAATAAATAGTAAATTGTGTTATTTTAAATAGGTATAAAAACAAGAAATGTAAATAATTATATTATCTAATTTATAGAATAATTATTTTTTTAAATAATAAATATTGTGCGAAATATAAATATTTTATTAATAAATATGTATAGATAAATAGGTTTTGGATTTTTAATATAATAAATAAATAATGAAATATTTATTTTATATTTTCTTAATTATTAGAATACTAAATAAGGATTGTGTGAATTTTTAGGGATTTTAATAAATTAATTTACATATATTAATAAATATGGGTATAAGTTATCCAGTTCATTTTTATCTATAATTTAGGGTTTTGGATTTTATTAAAATAATAAATAACCTCCAAAAATTCTGAAATAAATTAGAGTTAAATTACAAGATCATGAAAATAATTAGAAATTATAAATTTATTAAAACTATAAATAATGTGTTCTACATAAAATAAATAGCCCAGAAACCCCATTGTCATTTGATCCCAAAATCGACCTTTTGCAAACAGACTCCAATTCAATGAAACTACCTCTATTAATTAGAGAATATTATTTTATGAACTTTAAAGGTGAGTAGAGTGGAATTGGAGTTCGTATGAAGAAGTTATGATATTCGAAAGTTGAGATTTTAACAATTTAAAAGCTGGGTTTCTTGCCAGATATACAGGGTAGTATTTTTAACTTATTTTTATATTTTTATTTACATTTTTAGAAATAATTAGGAAAAGAGTTTGATGAAAAATATCTACATATGAATTAATTAAAAAACATTGAGGTTTTGTATTTATTTGATAAATAGTGAGAAGTACATAAAGTGTGTCTTAATTTATTTTTATGGTTTTCTTTCGTATCTCCCCCTACTTATTGGTTTGTCGACCAATCCATGCTGACTTGGTCTCGGGGGTTAGGCTATAAATATACCTTGCAGTTATATTTATATTTATAAGTCATATTGTACATATATACATATCTCCAATCTACCTTATTTTCTTTTCTTTGTTCTTTATTTATTTACATGATTTTGATGCGTAAAAGTGAATATTTATTCATGAATGAATTTTGAATAAAAGATGGGAATTAATGAATATTTACATGTATTTGTTAAGGGTTTTAAGACAAAATGCGACAGAAAAGTTAATGAATCATGGATTCATCAACCCCCTATACTTAAACTTTGCTAGTCCCTTAGCAAACACTTATTTAAAAAAGTAAGTGAAAAAGAAAGAAAGTTAGAATGAATTTGTTTTCCTAAACCAATTCATGAGAACAGACAAAGGACGGAGCTCGATCGGGCCTGAAACAAGCATTTTGTCGGAGCCTTAACTAGGATTAGAATTTTATCCTCAACAGTCCTCAAGTTCCACAAATCCTTATTCAAGATCACTTCATCAGCTAGTTCAGACTCATTTATTCATATCGCATACTCTATCATCCTTTAAGTCAATTTGTACAGTGTGTGAATTGATTTAGCTCTTCCTGCTTTGAGAAAGGAAGAAACCGTCCATCCCGACTATACACTTCTATTGCTCCCTCATCCAGCTACTCTTTCCTTGGGGAGGGAGGTATTCCCTTCTGAGGGCAGTTCGTGCTATGTCCACAATCGAGTATAGAAAGAAATTAGAAGAATGAGAAAAGAAGTGGAGTGCGACCAGTGTAGACGCATCTCCTTGTGAAGCTCAATCGGTGTAGCTAAGTCTCCACTAAGATGTGCAGGCATTTTTGGTGTAAGCTTGGACCATTGTGGTCGTATTTGGTGGCTTCTTCTTTGATTTGACTTTGTAATTTGCTCGCACTGCATTTATCTTTTTGTGCCTCGATGGATATAGCATCTTTTTATTCCGTCCCTTTTTTGAGGTCTTAGAAAAATTGTGTCAGCAGATCCTTCCCTCATCCGAAGCGACTATCGCAACCCATTCTCTCTCGTCTTTAGACGTCAATGCAACAAAGATAAGGATAGGAACACACTACCAAGATGTACTGCCCTTCGTAACTCCATGCGAGTTGAGCTAAGTGCAGAGTGCATGTGTTCAACATTGGTTCACTGGTGTAGAGTTGTATGGATGACATCAAACGATCTACTTAAGCACATATGACTTGATTTCCCGAATATGGTCTTATGGAACCCAAAGATTTTAAGTCACAGACATGAAGAGTCCAAATTCCAGATCCTAACTAGGCTCCTTACAACAAAAGTTAAAGGTCGTAATCAAGCTCCATCCTTTAGACTAGACTCAATGCCTAGTTCCAGAAATCAAACTTATTCTGAAAAATGCGAATGCAAATGCAACCATGTTTTTGTGAAGTATATTTTTCTGGATTTTACTTATTTTTAGAGATTTTAAGGCTTTTATAATTTTTATGACTTTTAGATCTTTGTATTTTTTATGGATTTCCTGATTTTTATAAACAAGTTTTTGTGCGTGAATTTTACAAGATATAGTTTATTTGAGTTAAATATCTAATGTATTTTACAGATTTTATCTACAAGGGATTTTACAAGGATTAAATGATTTTTACACATGGTTTATAAATAGAATTTTTAAATTATACAAATTTTAAATACATATTTTACATACAGATTTTAAATACAAGTTTTAAACATATTTTACTTATTTACAAGGATTTTATAAGTAATAAATAAATATATAAATGGATTTTAAATTAAACCTTACCCACTTTTATGGATTTTATAGATATAGAAAATACATACAAGTACGAGTTATGGACAAAAGTATATATATATACAGTATATAAGCACCCCCCTATACTTAGCTTGTGTTATGTCCTCATAGCGTCAAAAGAGAAAAAGGAGGACATAACTCGTGCTAAGTAAAAGTGGGTGAAAAAGAATAGAGAGTACAAGTCAATCAACCCCCACTATACTTACGATCAGGTCATCGTAAGTATAACGAAAGAGCAAAAACGAGGTGACTGAGTAAAAAGAATATACAACGAAGAAATAAAAGAAATAAGGAAAACGAAATCATCGAAATCACTTGGTCCCCCTTATACTTAGGATAAGGCATCCTAAGTATAGAAAAGAGTGTAGCCAAAAATCGGAGACCAGTGATTTGTGAAAAAGAAAGGATATACAAAAGACACAACAACAACAACAAAGCCTTTTCCCACAATTAAGTAGGGTCGGCTACAAGGATATACAAAAGAATCGGAACAAAATATAAAACGTCAATCAGCGAACAATCGGTCCCCCCTATACTTAGGATCTGGTATCCTAAGCATAGAAGACGAGCAAAAATGGGGATGACTGTGGTCTACGAAGAATATACAAGTGTTGCGGATCTCCAGAAAATCGAATGGCTCAAAAGTCTTTGTACAGGATGAGATGAAGTGAAAGAATGATCATATATCCTGTAAAAAATAGATCACTTCAATATGGGCCAGATGATCAGTAGTCTCGACGAAGTGCTTCAGCATCTGCCCATTAACCACGAACGGCTCTGCACCAGGTGACACATCTGATATTTCTATACTTCCATTGTTGTGCACCGTTCTGACTATATAAGGTCCTTCCCATTTGCTTTTTAATTTGCCAGGAAAAATTCTCAATCTCGTATTAAACAACCAGACTTTCTTCCCCGAGACAAAGATCTTGTGTCGAATATGATTGTCATGCCATTTCTTCACTTTGTCCTTATAAATGAGAGTGTTCTCATATGCTTGATTTCGAATCTCTACCAGCTCATTCAGATCTATCTTTTTCTTGGCTCCTGCTTTCTGTGCATCCAGTAAAATTTCTCGAATAGCCCATTCAGATTTGTGCATGATCTCTATGGGCAAATGGCATGGCTTTCCATAAACCAATCTAAATGGTGAAGTACCTAAGGGAGTTTTGTATGCAGTACGATATGCCCAAAGAACCTCATCTAGAAGCTGTGACCAGTTCTTCCTATCTGGTCGTACTAATTTCTGGAGAATTGATTTCACCTCCCTATTTGAAACTTCAGCCATGTCGTTCGTCTGTGGGTGGTAAGGAGAAGCTACTATGTGATCAATGTTGTATTGCTTCACTAGCTTTTTGACCTCCTTATTAATGAAATGGATACCCCCATCTGAAATAAGAATACGTGGAATCACGAACCGTGAAATAATGTGATTCCTTAGGAACTTGCAAACTATCTTACTGTATGCGGTTCGTGTGGGTATAGCCTCCACCCATCTACTAACATAGTCTACAGCGAGAAGAATATACTCAAAGCCACTGCTGGAAGGGAACGGTCCCATGAAATCTATGCCCCATGTGTCAAAGATCTCGCAAATAATAATGGGTCGCATTGGCATTGCATCTCTAGCAATGGTTGTCCCTACTGCTCTCTGACAATCCGGGCAACTCTTTACAAATGTGCAGGCATCTCTAGTAACAGACGGCCACCATAATCCGCTCTGAAGTACATTCTGTGTTGTCCTCTTCCCTGAGTGATGCCCCCCTGCCTCTAAAGAATGATATAAATTGAGGACACTATTATATTCCTCCTGAGGAATACAATGCCTGTAAACACAATTTGGTCCTTCACGAAAAAGAATTGGATCCTCCCAATAGTAGTACCGTGCCTCAGAAACTAGTATATTAACTCGATTCTTTGGCCAACCTTGAGGACTTTTCTGTGTGACCAGAAGAATAACTATATATGCATACCATCAAAGTTCGGTAACTGCAAAGATGCTCTCGTCAGGAAATCTCTCTGCCATCTCTAGCGTGTACTCATCTGAAGGTTGTTCTGTCTGTAATCGGGAGAGGTGATCAGCTACCACATTCTTTACCCCAGGTTTGTCTTTAATGTCCAAATCAAATTCCTGAAGTAATAGAATCCATCTAAGAAGGCGTGCCTTAGCATCCTTCTTTTCCATCAGAAATCAGATAGCTGAATGATCTGTGTAGATTGTGATTTTAGAGCCAAGAAGATAGGATCGGAATTTATCTAGAGCGAATACCACTGCCAACATCTCCTTTTCTGTCACTGTGTAATTGCGCTGAGCATCATCTAATGTTCTGTTGGCATAGTGGATAGCGATGGGAAGTCATTCCTCCTCTGTCCTAGTACAGCCCCGGCCGCAAAATCTGAAGCATCCGTCATGATCTCGAAGGGTAGAGATCAATCAGGTGGCTGTAGGACAGGAGCACTGATAATCTTTTCTTTCAATGTGAGGAAGGCATTAAGACATTTATCATCTAACAAGAACTATATGTCTTTGCCTAACAATTCAGTTAATGGTCGGGCGATCTTGGAGAAGTCTTGGATAAAACGTCGGTAAAAATCGACATGCCCAAGAAATGACCGTAACTGCTTGATGTTGGATGGTGGTTCGAGGTGCTTGATGACATCCACCTTGGCAGGGTCAACCTCCATGCCTCGCTGAGAGATGACATGCCCCAACACGATCCCGTGTGTAACCATAAAATGGCTCTTTTCCCAAGACAGAATGAGATCTACCTCACAACACTTTTGAAGTACCTGGTCTAGGTGCACTAAACAATCATCAAAGGACTCACCATAGACCAAAAAATCATCCATAAAAACATCTAGAAAATCACCGACCATGTCCGCAAAAATAGCAAGCATACACCTCTGGAAAGTAGCAGGAGCGTTGCACAATCCAAAGGGCATCCGTCTAAAGGCATACGTGTCGAACGGACATGTGAAGGTGGTTTCTCCTGGTCTTCAGGAGCAATTGTTACTTGTTTGTATATGGAGTAACCGTCAAGGAAACAGAAGTACTCCTTCCCTGCCAACCGTTCTATGACCTGGTCTATAAAAGGCAACGAGAAGTGGTCCTTCTTCGTCGCGGTGTTCAATTTTCTGTAATCAATGCACACCCGCCATGACGTGGTTACTCTCTTTGGAATCTCCTCTCCACTCTCATTCTAAATCATCTGAATTCCCGACTTCTTCGGGAAAACATGTAATGGGCTGACCCATTCAGAGTTGGAGATGGGATAAATAAAGCATGTGTCACACCATTTCGTAATCTCTTTCTTGACAACTTCTCGTAAAACCAGATTCAGCCTACGTTGAAACTCTCTGGAGGGTTTGTTGTCATGATCGAGATATATATGATGAGAACACAAAGCAGGATTAATCCCGCAGAGATCGGATACAGTCCACCCAATAGCCTTGCTAATTCTTTCTAGAATCTCCATCAAACGAGATTCTTGTTCGTCGGTCAAAAATGAACTGATAATGACAGGAAACTATCGATATGGACCCGCAAGGAAGGCATACTTCATATTTGGTGGCAAGTCTTTAGTTCTGGTAAAGTAGATTCTGGCTATGTTGAAAACTCATCCCTTTGTTTATTGGGATCTGTATTGGTTGTGGATTTGTCAGCAATTTGGTTATTCACCATCTCAATGTGCTCTAGAGTCGGACTACAAAAGATGTTCAAAACATCATCCGACTCGCTACTATGCTCATCCTCAGACTCATCAGAGAAAAACAACTCATCTAAATGAAATTCGGTCTAGATTATCTGAAGTGGAGGAATTGTGTAAGGTCTCTGAATCTGAAAGGTCTGCAATAAACTCCTCAGAAGTCTGATCCCTTTGCTTCTCATCATCCAGACTAAAATATAAAGTACCTTCTGAAGAATCGCCCCATGTAGTCTCGGACCTGTCCTCTGTTAAATACTCTTGGGTCTCTACTTGATATCTTTCGAGGTCGTCAAGACGGACCTCATCCATGTAATCGCAGGTGTCTAAAGAACTCAAGAAATCAGAAGATGCATCACTATATGTGTTGGAATCTCTCGCCATCTCTATATGTACCTTCTCGCCCTCGGCACGAAAAGATACCTTCCCTGTATCATAATCGAAGAGAGCCTTTGCGGTCTCTAAAAAAGGCCTCCCAAGAATAATTGGGGTAAGATGTAACTGTGTAGGGCAATCCATGTCCAGGACCGTAAAGTCCACTGGGAATTGCAGACCCTGCACGATTACGATAACGTTCCTTAATATACCCTTAGGTCTCTTTACGGATCTATCAGCAAACTGAAGGATTGTGCGGGATTTGTAAAGAGAACCTAACTCGAGCTTGTCGAGTAAGGAAGATGGTATTAGATTGATCGAGGAACCGTTATCTAAGAGAGTGCGATCGAATTCGGCATTTGCGATATCGCATCTGACATAATGTGCACTTGAGTCCTTCTTCTTCTTCTTTGGTAACTTATTCTGAATAGCACAAGATGTAGCCTTAGTCAAAACATGTTTCTCTGTACGGGGTCTTTTTTTCCTACACGTGGTGCATCGGTTTTTCAATTGATTCTTAAGCGTAGGAAAATGATCTAAGTCATCATGAAGTGGGATCAAAAAGATGTAATCCTTAAGTAAACGCTCGGTATCTGGAGTCACAGCATTCTTTTTGTTATTTTTCTTTCCTTTTCCAAATAAAGCATCAGGAAAAGGAACAATGTCAGGAATCAGAAAATCAGAATTTTTATTGATATTGGAATCAGCTTGTACATCGAGAGTTTCAGAATTATGTACAAAACTCTCTAAAACATGGGAAGACATGTTTTTGTCGGGAGTATCTGTATGGTCTGGCGTGATGTCATCGTCTGATTCGCCAGTATCCATGTCAACTGTATCGGCATCGTTCCCTTCTCTTGGATCTTCAAAGTGGTCCTTATCAACGTGCTGGTACTCCTCCTCGACATCAGAATCTTGATGCTCATGGATTTGCTCCTGCTCCTCTAGTGCCCTCTCCTCTACTCCAGCAGGTGCTCGTGGTGATCTACCGCTCCTGAGACGAATGAAGTTAGATAAAAATGCAGGAAACGAGATCTTACCTGTAGTATTGTCTACCTGGACTGGATGCCTCCTCTTGTTGTTCGGGTTCATCTCAGGCTGGGCAGGAAGAGTGGTCTTCGGTGTAGTTAACTCGTCCAGACGACGGTTAACCTGCTCCATCTCTGTCTTATGTGCAATCTGGAGCGTACTCAGCATATCTATGATCTGATTTAGTGCCTGGGCCTGTGAAGACATCCCAGGTTCGGTGTGGTGGCCCTGGCTTGCTCCTCTCTCTTGCCTTGGCGTGTATTGCTGAGAGGTGGAAGGCTGAGAGAATCTTTGCGGTGTGGAGGAAGATTGCTACGGCTGCTGATAAGGAAATGTATGTGAATAGTGAGCAGGATACTGGTATGATTGTGGTCTCCGATAAACATTCTGGTGAGACTGCCGCAACGTGAAGTTCTGGCAGTGCTGAAAATGTGGACGTCCATGCTGCGGATGACCGTACGGCTGCTGTTAATGATGCGGTATACTCGGTTGCCGAATTGGAGTATACCAAATCCCGTTAATCTCGAGAGTGGCTTGCGGTTCAACCTCCATATCTGCAGCGCTGGTGGTCTGGTCGGGATTGGCATGAGACTGATCCTCATGCCAATCAATCTGCGGAGTCTCTGGCTCGCTCTGTACGTAATGAACCTGACGGGTGGGTGGAGCGGGTAAGATCCTCCGTGTCGGTTGTGCGGTCGAAGAAGATTGGCTTTGCTGGTACTGAAGCTGAAGCTCTGAAACCTTCTTCGAAAGATCACTCAGCTGCTGAGGTAGAGATGAGAGTTTCTCCAACTCTCGCAACGGTTGTAAGTCCTGGACTTGCTTCTGAATCACATCCACCAACGTTAATTTCTCGCTAATGAAGCCCATGTTGGTGTTTGATTCAGATTCTGAGATGTTAGCCACCTTATGATGCTCTCAGTGATGTGGTGGCTGGGGGGCTTTCTGAAATGCTTGAGTAGAGTCAACGACTCTCAAGTTCTCAGCCATCCCTTCGAAGATGGCCCAGACTGACTCGGCATCCTTGTTCAAATAGCTGCCGCCACACGCAGCACTCACTAGCCTCTGGATGTCCGGCTGGAGTCCTTCGAAATAATTTTGAACTATCACCTTCATTGGTATCTCATGATGTGGGCATCTCTTCGTAAGGTCTTTGAATATATCCCATGCCTCATGGAAAGACTCATGCAGAAGCTGTGTGAAATTGGAGATCTGACTCCTCATCATGTTCGTCCTCCCCAGAGGAAAATACTTACGCAGGAATGTGGACTTCAGATCGTCCCATGTAGAAATTTCCCTTCCCAGATGACTCAGCCAGTAATGCGTCTTATCGGTTAAGGCAAAGGGAAAAGCCTTGAGGCATACAGCCTCCTGCGTAACTCCTGGATAACTAGTCGTACCACATATCATCTCAAATTGCTGTAGAAAGGTAAACAGCTCCTCTGTGGCATTCCCGTAGAACTTGGGAAGTAGTGAGATGAAGGGCGGCCTCAATTCGTATGACCCTTGATTCGGTGGTAGCCGAATCCAGTGATGGAGCGTTCTTGCGCCCGGGTCATACTATTCTCGTAAAGTAGCGGGAACCACTGCAGGCGGTAATTGGTTCCCGACCCCTGCTCGTTGTGCGGCTATCTCAGCCCGCAACTCATTCTGAGTTCTGAATTGTTCTTGAATCTGGATGTTCATCTGTTGGAGCGTGTCGAGAATCCCGGTCGTAATATATGCGGAGTCTGGTCTTCCTTCATGATGTTCATCAGCTGGTGGCCTCTCATCTACTGGTCCTTTACTGCGAGCCATTTGCTTCAAATATTCTGTGAAAGAAAAGCTCTCATAAGAACTCAGCAAAAAATCGGTTGGAGATCTTGATGATGTATTGAGACAAGGGTCTGTCTCAATAGTCTAGCCAGGAGGCGAGGGAGTCTGGGTCTGACTCTCCTCGAGATCAGATGGGACCAGCTTGGGAAGAGAGACATCCCAAGCTTGTGTAGATGTACGAACGACGGTGGATGGTCGAAAGCTCACGGAATCAGAGCAGAAAAGCCGTCGAGACGTCATCTTCGATATCAAGAGAAAGATCGGGAGAGCACGATTTGCGATTCAAAAGAGAGAGAGAGAATTCGTAAAGCTGCGGTAACTCACACCCCGCAAGCAAACACAAAGCAAACCCCGCTTTCACCAACACAACCCGGTGGAGACCGTAAGAGTTCGGTCTTTTATCTTGTCGGTTTTAGGGTTGTAATTAGCAAACAAGTAGACTCTATTAACGTGAGTTGGTGCGAGCTGATAGGTGTCCGATATTTTCTCCGAAACACTGGCCCCAGTCTTTACGGAAAATCACTCACACTCAGCCAGTATGGGAGTAAGTACAGACCGTTTCCGGCTACCCATGTTACTTGAGGACGGAGCCTTACGCAGTCTCCTCTAAACCTCCCACTCTGCTAAGTATACCCGGACCGTTTCCGGCTACCCGAGCGTACCCACTGAGGAATAGTGATTAGGTGTATAGACTAAGTAGAATTTCATGAGAACTACGGGGTTTTGGCTCTAACCTTATGGGTCGTCTCTCGCTCACGCACTCTGAGAAGATGTCCAAGGATTACTCTCCCAAATCAGATGAATCATTACATTTTTTAGGTCAGATATATTTAGCAGTCCCGATTTTATTTTGGGGTTTTATAATTTTATTGAGTATTTTCAAGCAAACGTCTACTTTTTTATTTTCTTTTTATAAGAATACTAAAATCATGCACCTAGGTTACAAGTCCTATGACTAACTACGAAAGCACAATCAGATAAAATAAAAAAACTAAGCAAGCATCTATCGGAATAGCTACGGAAAAACCATCGAGGCGAGAAAATCGTGGTGGGTGCCCTGATCCCCCGAATACACGGTACTCGGTAAATCAGACCCCTAAAAATGGGGGGTAAAGTACAAGTTGGGATGTCCTTAGTGGACCCCTTCTATTAGAGTTCAATACAACTTCTCTCTTTCTTTCTCTCTCTTTTATAAAATTACACTAATTAATTTCTACCCTCTGCAGCCGACTCGTAAAGAAGGAATCGGCCTCTTTTCTTTCAACTGACTCGGCTTCCTAAGAAATCGACTGATCTTGCAAGCCCTGCAAAAACTAGTTAGCGGCTAAAGAAAATCAAGAGACGAGTCGAGAAAAGCCGTAAGAAAAACCGAAGAAAAGCTACGAAAAAACAAAAGAAGAGATAAAATAAAATCACAAAAATATGTAAAAAAATCAAAATACACTAACGCCTCCCCGACAACGGTGCCATTTTGATGCGGACTAAAAATCGATTTGCGGCTTTTTAAAAGGAAAGGTTGTCAGTGTAGAAAAACTGAAAAAGGATCCTAGTCGATCAAACAAAGATCGATTTTATTAAAAAAACATTACACTAATTATTTAACCAGGGAAGTGTGCCTGGGTCGAACACAAGGAGGCAGAATAGAGTATTTTGAATTTTTTAAAGAGAAAATATTTTTTTGATTATTTTATCTCTTCTTAAAGCGATCACGGAAAAAGCTACAATTTTTATGGAATTTTTTTTAATTTTTATTTGATTCTATATTTTCCAATTTTTATTTATTTTTCAAAGTGATATTTTTCAAACAATATACCCATTATATAATAGGTGGAATATAGATGACGTATAGATGATATTATATAGTAGGTGAAACGGTCGAGCAACGGGCTCGAAGAACACACAAAAATAAATCAAAACAGAGTCAAAATACAACAAATCAAAACACGATAAAAACACGACAAAAATACATGAAAAATTACTGGAAACCTTGTTGGGGTAGTTGCGTAACTACCCTAAAAGAATCTACAAAAAAATATGTCAAAAAGGCGTCCAAAACTCCCCTATAGGCCAGGAGTATAAAAGCAAGAAAAAGAAATCAAAGTTGTGCAAGTTGGTCCTCAGACAGGGACTATTTTGAAATGAAAATATGAAAGTTTTCATTTAGGTCACTACATGGGGACCTAAATGTAATATCTGGAAAACTTTGGAGCTTCTGGAAATTCTGGAAGTCCTCTGGGTTTAGTGTGCAATTTTTTTCACCACTTTGTCTGAACGATTAGGATTATATCGTGAAGAGCGATCTGGACCGTCCGCTGCCTCCACGTGTCAACAGCCTGTAGCACGGGGCTGTTCTTGAAGATCTTCAGGTTCTTAGCAGGTGGCTGACGAGTGCTTCTTCTCCGATTTTCCACAGGCAGTTGGCGACGATCTAGGGCCTCCAGCAGAGCCAGAGGGTTAGCTCCTCTAACCCTCGAGCTCGCCCGCGGTGGACGTCAAGCGACGATGGCTCAGAGCGGCGTTGGAAGCTCGATGAAAGTGGCGGTGTCGTTTATCCTAGAGGCTAATGTAAGGTTGATGCACCTCCTTTGAATTGCAATTTCATGAAGATGAAGACTCCAATTGACTTGAATTCGCTCATGATGCAAGATGGATCTGCAATTTACAAGTTTATGTGCTCGATTTGCGAGAAATTGGCCAGCGAGTTATGGTTTGCAAGATGAAAAATGGTGTTTCCAGAATATGTGAAATTAGGCGTGAGAAATATATGAAAAAGGGAATGCGATTTGGATTGATTTGAAATGAATTTGGAATTGATTTCGATTGAGCGTCTAAACTAGAGGATTAGACTAACTAATTACGTGACCAGTCACGCTAATCATGGCATGATGATCGAGATAAAATTTGATAAAGATGGAGGAGTAGATCTGGGAAAACAGAGGTGTATTACCTCAGGTAGCTACTGCGACGGCCGATCTTCGCCGGAGCTGGACGCGCGCAAGGCGGCGATGCAAGGCGGAGCTTCGCCTTGGAGCTCCTCCCCGAAGATCCTTCTTCCATGCGGGTACCTGATGAATCTCAGATTCATCACTCTAAATATCATTACTTAAGCTCAGATCCTTCAAAATCAATAGCATATCTGCATCTATTCTGCATAATTAGCATTCATGCATGTTTTCATAAGAATTGCACTTTATCCATAATTTCTGCACAAAATAAGAAGCCAAAAATCCAAGACAAATTTGACATGTAAATAACCTAACTTCTCGGATTTTTAACTCCTTAATGCTAACTCCAAATGTCACAAAACCACTCCATTGTGTACATATCATTAACAAGAATAAATAAATAATACAAAAAAAATCACTAACCCTGATAAGTGGACCAAAAACCCCAAACCCTAGTTTCAGGATTTTTGGACTAAAAACCTCATATCTTCCACATCCAGTGTCCGATTTGATCCTCCATTTTTGAACTAATATACATTCAATTACCTTCAAAACAAGACCAAGTTCAAGTGAATCGGAGCTCATATGTGAAAGTTGGGTTTTAGGACTCTTTTGTACATTGTGTAAATTAGTGGTTTTTGACCTGATATTTTTGTACAAATTTTCATAATTAATAAAAATCCAAAAAATAGATTTAGGTGTCTTTATTTATCTTCGATTTTTCCATATTTTTTCCGGATTTTTATCTGGTTTAAAAATGACAAAAAATAGAAAACCCAAAAATCAAGGTATTCTATGTACATGGGATACCCCAAAAATTCACTTTTTGCATTTGATCGATTTTGGCTTTGATGTCTTCATGAAAGTTGTAGATATCATCGAGACGAGTATTTTTTGTGAATGAACTTTTTTGATCCGAGGTTGATTACTATTTCTTTTTAATTTTACAAAATATTTTATCTTCGATTTTTCTGGTGCTGACACGTGGCAGCCCCTGAGGTCGCCACGTGTCAGCGGTTTTGGGCCCCTTTTAATTCGTTTTTATTAAAAAAAATAAAGCCTCCACACGTGGCATGCCCCTTCTCAGACCCCCACCACGTGGCCCCTTCACGGTCATTCGATCAGCGGCCGATCGAACGGCCGTTGTGCGTCATCCTCCCGCGCCCCTTCCCCGAAACCTCCGTCGGCCGCTTCTCAAACCCCGTAACCTCCAACCGCATCGCCAACCTCACAACTGCCGCCCCCGCCTTCACCGCCAACGACCACCACGCCTCCGCTCATCTCGCAACGACTCCATCGCCGACCCCTTTCCTCTCTCCCCTATTTAAAGACCACGCCGCCATCGTTCTCCGCATCCACCGATCGCACAAGCAGACCATCCTCCGGCGGTGACAGCGCCCCAAGGTCGTCTCTGTCGGTGAGATCCGAGGGTCTACTGACCCTCGTTGCAGCCAACGGCCTCCTCCACTACCGTCTTGCTGCCAAGCTCCGCCATCAGCGTCGAGCCAACGTCAACGTCAACACCACTTTCGCCGCCACGTTCTTCAACGACGACGCAATGCCTTCTCCATCGACTCCATCTCCGACATCCCCAACGCCATCGCCTCCGTCTACGTTAACTTCAGCCGCTTCATTGACGTCCCCGTCATGGCCTTCACGCTGGGAAGCTATCCAAAAGGTCTCTACTCATCGCCGGACATCTGCATCGCCAACAGCCGCGGGAGGCGGTGCGTTCACCAGCACCGCCCCTCCGCCTCTCTCAAGTCGCGGGTCGGGCACGGGGCGCGAGGCCCTCCCGTGTGCGGAGGACGTGCGGGAGGGAACGACGTCAGCAGTCACCAGACTCAGGGATCACGTGTCGTGCACGTAACCCGCTGGGTTAATTGCAAAAGAACCCCGGCGCTTCCCATAATCACAAGAAGACCCAGGAGTCACGTGCCTTGCACGTGACTGCGTGGGAAATTTGCAAGAACACCCCTTGGAGATCAGCTAATCACGCTACACTCCCGCCGACCCAGGGGTCACGTGCGCCGCACGTGCCCTTGGGAATTTTGTAGAAGAGCACCCCTGAAATTTTGGTAATTGCAAGTAGGTCCCCCCTTTCTAATTTTATTTATATTTATTGCATTTATACCCCTGTCTTCCCCCTCTATTTTGAACCTTTTCTCTACATTATTTTATTAATCCAAGAATAGCATTTTGTTTGTCAATTAATTCTCTACATTTTGACATATTATGGATATTTTTATGATTGATGGTTAATAAATAATCAATTATTCTATGGAAAATTACAAATTTTGCCCAGTCAGTGCTCTTAAATTTGCCATTAATTAACCATTGCTCTAAAAATTCCTCAAAAATCACATTTTGTAGAGTTAATTGTGCTTGACATTGTGCCCAAAAAAATTTGCATTTGCATGCATAATTTTCCTTGTAAAAATCATTTTGCATATTTCAGTGTTTGATTTTTAATAGGTATTAGATCTTACATTTTCAAGGTTTAGGATTTTTCTGAGATCAATCACCTCATGATAGATCTTAGATAATTTTATCTCTTGAAAATAAGTAGGTTTATATTTATTATAATTAAATGTTGAAAATCATTCTGTTTGCATTTAAAAATTCATAAAAAAATTCATATTGCATCCAAAAATTCCAAAAACATTATAGTACATTCATTTCATCATAATTTACATTGTGGCCAAATTTCGTATTTTTCGGTTATCGTTTGAACATAATTTGTATTTTAGTCCTAGGCCGGAATTGCATCTTGCATCCCTTATTTGCATTAAAAATTCTAAAAAAAGACCGCCTCGAAAACCGTGCACGAATCTTGATAGACATGATTATAGGTTGTTCCTTTGCCTCCTTGTTTTCGACCTTGGGACTTGCCCAAGTAAAATAAACATAAAATTGCTTGATTAAAATTGACAAATATTTTTTGTGGTTATTTCTTGACTGATTCCGATCGTCGCCTATAACGAACGACAAACCATATTTTTGACACGAACAAAATAAAAACATCTTTTTAAAGCTGTGATCTACGGACCCGTCAGATGGCGTCGTTGCTTGGGAGACAAACGGCTTAGTTTTGTGTTTTGAAAATTTTCGTTCGGTTTTCCGCATTCGGGTAGTCTGACCCCCGATTTTTTCATTGTAAATTCCACTTTATTTCTTGCATTTATTTTTCATCATTTATTTTGCTTATTTTATTTTTGATTATTTTCTGAGTCACTCTCTTACACAAATCTCTCTTATTTTTCTTGCAAGGTACCCGGCGTACGTGGAGCGGTTTTTCAAGAAACCGACGCATTTTCGCCGACATCCGAAGAAGCTGCAATTAATTTAAGATCGAGTCGAGTCGTGAGAGAGTGTAGAGTCTAGGTTTTTAATTTCTGCAATTTTAGTTCTGTAATTAATTGCTCATTTACAGCGGTGTCCGTTTGTACTCTAGCGTGTGTAAAAAGACTCTGAACTTTTCTGTGGTGTGTCGTGGCCTGTTTCGCTCTCCGGTGAGGGTGGGGCCCGACTTGAGTGGCGACTAGGATAGACCTGCACATACAACTCTCAGGGCATTTTTTATTGTGCTCGTAGGATCTTAAGCCACACTGCATTATTAACTGAGACGCACATATATCGTTCAATTTAGCTAAAATTTAACTCAATTCTTTCCCGCTAATAGAACTTTCTGCTTAGGTGCGGTTTTTCATCGGCTTGCATTCATTTAGAATAATTTTTAAATTCTGTCTAGCATCCCACATGGAGATTGCGAGGATTCACTATAAGTCTTCTAACTGAGCATTCATCATAGTTTTCCGCGTGCATCGGCTTTTCCCAAAATTCTCCCTCTTGTTTTATCACATAATTCTAAAGTAAATTGGGACTGGACGGTATACGTGTATTTGTGCTCATTTAAATTCTTCAGTGATCACCTAATAAAAATTAGGACTGTTAAATATAGCCGATTTCAAAATAACCCATAAAATCAAGAATTTCTGCGGGAGATCAACCCTGACCTTGGATGTTTCTATTTTTCTGAGTGAGAGAGAGACGACACTTAAGGCTAGAGCCGAAATCCAAAATTTCGGCACCTAACAGCTTGCTAAATTTTTGCCAAGATTGATTTATCACCAACTAAATTGAAAAGATAATAGCCGAACTCTTACGGCTTCATTGTGTGCGTTGGTGAACCTGATGTTTGAATTGTGTTTGCATTGGTGTGCGTGAACCGATTTCAAGATCAATAGCTACACATTTGATAAAATTTCTTTTGACTATCCCAAGCAATCATCTCTCTCCTTTCTTGATTTAAATCTCATCATGGAACTCTTATCCAATAACTTTTGCAGACCCAACCCCTCATTCCTTTCAAAAATGACCGAACATCTATCTGAAAACCCATCAGACCTATACTATGAAAATGAATTTGTTTCGGTTAGACCCAAATCAACTAAATCCTATTATTTCAATAATCCTCCAACATTTGCGAGAGACTTTCACCTGTGGATGAATTCGACCTCCTCATTAAATCTCTATTCGCATCATCCGACCACACATGACCATCTACCATCTTGGACTGAACCATCTTATTCTCGGATTCTCGTTGACGAGCCATTTCAAAATCAAAATACCTTTGAATCTCATGACTGGTAGAGAAACCAAACCCAGATGGAAAGATCTGCACTTAATGATCATCAGCGTTGGATTGACCATGACAAACCCCTCTTCAGACATGATACTCATACAGAGGACTGGACTGACCAGATAGAAACACGTAAACCATGTATGTTGTATCCACAATATCAAGGTCTGACCACTCATGATCAAAGGATTAAACTCTACTCAGACCAGCTACACATGCTTGAACCATAAGAGCAGCCTCCTTCCATAATTTTTGAGGAGAAATTTTCAGAAAATAATGATCATATGTCGGATATTCCTACAAACTCTCCTCTTACCACATACAGGAAGATGGAAGATGAAATTATTGAGCACACACCAACTGCTCCCATGATTGATCATGAACATAATTTTGAGGATGATATTTAGAGGATAAATAAGAGATTCAATTCAATAGAGGATAGATTTCAAAAATTTACCGATCGATTAGTTTCACTCTATGGGAGCTCGGACATAAAAATGAATGAGGAAATGATTGGATCTCATTTTGACAATTTTGAGGATGTTCAAAAACCTAGGGATGATTCTGTGAACGACACTTCTGCTTATTATTCCCCTAGACATGAATATGCATCTGACTCCTTATCAGAACATCAAAGCCCCTTCTCATCTAAAGAACACACCACATTACTACGTAACACAGAAAATACCAAAAATGGGAATATTCGAAAATCACAAAAAATCGAAAATCTCGAAAAATACATAAAAATTGAAACTGAAGAAGATCTGAAGAATTTGGATCCTGCTGTACGGGAAGCACTGGGAAAGAAATTGATTTTTGAACTCCCCTTTCTACAGGCCATTGAACACTTCCCCGACCTTAAAAAAATTATAATGACAAAATAACTAAGAAAAAGTCGGGCAGGATTAGAACAAAAATCGAAAGACATATCTTGTCAATGGCCTACTCCTTGGTGTTGAGGAGAAAAAACAAGAGCCGCATAGTGAAGCGGTTGCCCAAATTTGACTGTGAAATCAAAGACACAATTTTCACCCATGCTCGGATTGATGACGATTCACCGATCAATATCCTCCCGACCTCTGTATTTCACGAACTCAAACTCGGACCAATCAGGAAATTACAAGAGATTGTTCAATTGGCGGACCGATCTATAAAGCGGCCGAGAGGAATCATTTCTATCATCATGAAATTCCAAGGTGCTCCGCTCAAAGTAGAATTCACGATCATTGATATTGAGTATCAAGGAGAATTCACCCAGTCTCCAATTATTCTCGGAAAGCCATTCTTGGCATTAGCCAAGGCAATTGATTGTGAGACTCGGGAAATCAATTTCACAGCATTGGAAGCGCTTAGATCTGACCCTATCTTTGAAGAACCACAATCTGCTGTGGAAACCCACGAAGTCCCCGACAGTCGCAACCATGAAGCGGTAGAAGAGCCCTACCCCGATGCTACACCTAACATAGCGGTTGTTGATGAGACTATTGGTTTAGAGACTCTCCCCAGTATTTCAATTCCTGCAGATCTCAAAATAGACAAATCCTTCTACTACGATCCTGAAACATATGCATGGTCACACACTGGAGCAACATTCTCTGAATACCTGGACCAAATCATCCCAAATTGAGAGTGCACCAACATTCAGAAGACCAAGAATATATAAATAAAACGCAAACCGACCAAGGAGAAGAACTCTAATGGCTATTCATTTGGATACTCAAGTGAACCGACACCTTCACGAAGAAAGAAAAAGAGAGTCACCTTTGACCTTTCGGAAGAGGAATCAGCTGATGATCCCTCATCAAGTTCGGAAAAGGTAGTCTACATGAGTGAAGTCTGTTCGGCAGCTCTAAAGCCATATCTTCGCAAGGATCCAAAATTCAATTCTCATTGGACAACTCCCATTCTTAACTACTATTCATCCAAGGCCGATGCTCCTGCCTTCTCCATGTACACCAGAATTATTTCGTATGAGTTGTCTGAGACCGGTGCTTCTGAGTATTCATCCAAGGACAAACCAATTGACACCAAGCAGGAACGAATTCTAAGGAAACAACTGAAGAAACAAAAAGACATGAATACTTGGAGTATGTCCACTTTCAAATACTATTCCTCTGAGGATAACTCTGATGATGGATATCTTTCATCTGACTCAAACACTTCATCTATTATCCATCATGATTTTTCTGAGGATGACATTGATCATAGTTGGGAATCATATGCTTCATCTCCATCTCGTCATTACGATCTCCTATCGTAGGCTCACAAAAAGATCAGCCGAAAACTGCCTTAATCATCGGCTACCCACCCTCCCACCAGGTCACATCGGTCTCCTTGTACAGCTTCTTCCTCTACTTAGGCCAAGGCCTAAGTATAGGGGGAGTCCGATGCCATCTGTATATACCATTCTTCTCTTATCTCACGATTGCTCCATTTCCACTTTCTTCCATACTTAGGCTGACCAGAGCCTAAGTATAGGGGGAATCGACACCCACCTGTATATACTTTCTTCATTCACATACCCCAACCACTTCATTTTTTCCACTCTTCTTCTATACTTAGATTGTTCATAGCCTAAGTATAGGGGGCGGCTCTGTAAATATTATTCTTTTTCTTTTCATTTTTCACCCTCTTACGCTTAGTCCGAGCTATGTCTTCTTTACGTTTCTTGTGCTCTGAGGACACAGCACTCGCTAAGTATAGGGGGGTTTGTGTATATACTTCGTATATATTTTACCCATATCTCGTACTTTCGCATAAGTCTATATGTATTTATGGGGTGTGTAATCTTTGAAAAAAACAAAAACAAAAACAAAAAAAGTTTTGCTACTAACACTAACGTTACCCAAATTTTTTGAAACAAAAAAATGGCTTCTTATTTCATTTTTGCATCAAAAAAAATTTATATGTGTGTCAGCATTTCACACACATGCACTTCATCCAACATCACATGCATTTACATATGTGAAAAGTCATTGGGTTCTGAACCGAGTTGTGAGCAGAAATCGAGAGTGCTCTGGACTTGACCTTAATCCACCTAATTTTCAAAGGAACTTCACCAAGAAATAGGATTTTAAGAGCTTTAGGTCTTTTGACTTAATTCTTTAAGTTCCACATGACAATGTGCAGCGTTTGACTCTTAGTGTCTAACATGGTCTCTTCATTCTGGTACAACTCTGGAATATGGAATTAATTTGTACTCTCGCACTATGCACTTAGCTCAACTCAGATGGGATGTTGGAAGACTGTATGAGTCTCTTTTTTTTGGTAGCGTGGAAATCTAAAGATCGGAGTTCGGGTTGAAATAAAGCTTCGGAAAAGGGATGGACGGCTGGGCACAATTTTTTCTAAGACCCCAAAAATGTACGGAACAAAAAGATTCTATATCCGTAGGGGCACAACAAGATCCAAGCAGAACCACCAAAAATTCCAAATACAAAGAAGCAACTACTATATAAAATCCGACCAAAAAGGTCCAAGCTACAAGAAAACCTGCAGATCTTGGTTGAGACTCGGCTACACTGGCCATCTTCACAAGGAGAGGTGACTACACTGGCCACCCTCCAGTTCTTTTCCCCTTCTTCTAACTTCTCCCCCAATCTGATTGTGAACACAGAGCGACAGACCTTAGAAGGAAATACCTGACTCCCCGAGGATGAGTTACTGGAGAGGAGAGGAGCATGGTAGTCCGTCATTCTGGATGGGAAGAGCTAAAACCTTTCACACACATGAGTCGGTTATTCAATGTTCATACTATTGATTTTAAAATTCTAAGTCTCACAGAAGTTCCGCCACACTATTAATCCAAAGGTCGAGTCTAGTTTCATTTTCACCTTCAGCTCATGGTCTTGGTATGGAACCCAATCTCATTTCACCTCATGGCATTTCTTTTTGATGATCAAGGACGAGCATGGTTTAAGTATAGGGGGATGATGAATCTCAGATTCATCACTCTAAATCTCATTAATTAAGCTTAGATCCCTCAAAATCAACAGCACATCTGCATCTATTCTGCATAATTAGCATTCATGCATGTTTTCATAAGAATTGCATTTTATCCATAATTTCTGCATAAAATAAGAAGCCAAAAATCCAAGACAAATTTGACATGTAAATAGCCTAACTTCTCGGATTTTTAACTCCTTCATGCTAATTCCGAATGACACAAAACCACCTCCATTGTGTACATATCACTAACAAGAATAAATAAAAAATACAAAAAAATCACTAACCCTGATAAGTGGACCAAAAACCCAAACCCTAGTTTCAGGATTTTCGGACTAAAAACCCCATATCTTCCCCATTCAGTGTCTGATTTGATCCTACTCACTTTTGAACTAATATACATTCAGTTACCTTCAAAACAAGACCAAGTTCAATTGAATCGGAGCTCATATGTGAAAGTTGGCTTTTGGGACTCTTTTGTACATTGTGTATTTTAGCGGTTTTTGACCTGATATTTTTTGTACATATTTTCTTAATTAATAAAAATCCAAAAACATAGATTTAGGTGTCTTTATTTATCTTTGATTTTTCCATATTTTTTTCAGATTTTTATCGAGTTTAAAAATGATAAAAAATAGAAAGCCCAAAAATTAAGGTATTCTATGTACATGGGATACCCCAAAAATTAACTTTTTGCATTTGATTGAGTTTATCTTTGATCTTCATGAAAGTTGTAGATCTCATCGAGACGAGCATTTTTCATGAAGGAACTTTTTAGATCCGAGGTTGTTTACTATTTCTTTTTTATTTTACAAAATATTTTGTCTTCGATTTTTCTAGTGCTGACACGTGGCAGTCCCTGAGGTCGCCACGTGTCAGTGGTTTTTGGGCCCCTTTTAATTCGTTTTTATTAAAAAATTAAAGCCTTCGCACGTGCATCGCACGTGCCTCCCAGGCACGTGCTCCGCACGTGCCACGCCCCTTCTCAGACCCCCACCACGTGGCCCCTCCATGGTCGTTCGATCAGCGGCCGATCGAACGACCGTTGTGTGTCGTCCTCCCACGCCCCTTCCCCAAAACCTCTGTCGGCCGCTCCTCAAACCCCGCAACCACCAACTGTGCCGCCAACCTCGTAACTGCCACCCCCGCCTTCGCCGCCAATGACCACCACGCCTCTGCTCATCTCGCAACGACTCCATCACCGACCCCTTTCCTCTCTCCCCTATTTAAAGACCACCGTCGCCATCGTTCTCCGCATTCGTCGATTGCACAAGCAGATCATCCTCGCGGCGGTGACAGCACCCCAAGGTCGTCTCCGTCGGCAAGATCCGAGGGTCTACCGACCCTCGTTGCAGCCAACAGCCTCCTCCACCGTTGTCTTGCTGCCAAGCTCCACCATCAGCGTCGAGCCAACGTCAACGTCAATGCCACTTTCGTCGCCACGTTCTTCAACGACGACGCAACGCCTTCTCCGTCAACTCCATCACTGACATCCCCAACACCATCGCCTCCGTCTACGTCAACTTCAATCGCTTCATCGACGTCCCCACCGTGGCCTTCACGCCGGGAAGCTATCCAGAAGGTCTCCACTCGCCGCCGGACATCTGCATCACCAACAGCCACGGGAGGCGGTGCGTTCACCAGCACCGCTCCTCCGCCTCTCTCAAGCAGCAGGCCGGGCACGGGGCTCGAGGCCCTCCCGCGTGCGGAGCACGTGCGGGAGGGAACGACGTCAGCAGTCACCAGACTCAGGGGTCACGTGCCGCACACGTGACCCGCTGGGTTAATTGCAAAAGAACCCCGATGCTTCCCATAATCACAAGAAGACCCAGGAGTCACGTGCCTTGCACGTGACTGCGTGGGAAATTTGCAAGAACACCCCGTGGAGATCAGCTAATCACGCTACAGTCCCGCCGACCCAGGGGTTACGTGCGTCGCACGTGCCCTTGGGAATTTTGCAAAAGAGCTCCCCTGAAATTTTGGTAATTGCAAGTAGGTCCCCCATTGCTTATTTCATATATATATTGCATTCATACCCCTGTCTTCCCCCTCTGTTCTGAACCTTTTCTCTACATTATTTTATTAATCCAAGAATCACATTTTGTTTGTCAATTAATTCTCTACATTTTGACATATTATGGATATTTTTATGATCGATGCTTAATTAATAATCAATTATTCTGTGGAAAATTGTGAATTTTGCCCAGTCAGTGCTCTTAAATTTGCCATTAATTAACCATTGCTCTAAAAATTCCCCAAAAATCAATTTTGTGGAGTTAATTGTGCTTGACATTGTGCCCAAAAAGATTTGCAATTGCATGCATAATTTGCCTTGTAAAAATCATTTTGCATATTTCAGTGTTTGATTTTTAATAGGTATTAGATCTTACGTTTTCAAAGTTTAGGATTTTTCTGAGATCAATAACCTCGTGATAGATCTTAGATAATTTTATCTCTTGAAAATAAGTAGGTTTATATTTATTATAATTAAATATTGAAAATCATTCTATTTGCATTTAAAAAATCATAAAAAAATCATATTGCATCCAAAAATTCCAAAAAAAATTACAGTGCATTCATTTCATCATAATTTACATTGTGGCCAAGTTTCGTATTTTTCGGACATCATTTGAATATAATTTACATTTTAGTCCCTAAAATAGGCCGAAATTGCATCTTACATCCCTTACTTGCATTAAAAATTCCAAAAAAAGACCGCCTCGAAAACCATATACGGATCTTGATAGACATAATTCTAGGTTATTCCTTTGTCTCCTTGTGTTCGACCTTGGGACTTGTCCAAGTAAAATAAACATAAAACCACTTGATTAAAAATGACAAATAATTTTTGTGGTTATTTCTTGACCGATTCCGATCGCCGCCTACAACGAATGACAAACCATATTTTTGGAACGAACAAAATAAAAACATCTTTTTAAAGTCGCGATTTCAGGGCCCGTCAGCACCATACCTTAGAGTTGTCACCTCCTGGACAAGCGAAGCGAGGCGAGGAAGATAGGGGGTCAGCCACTGGGTGCTTGGGCTTCAGGTGGTTATAAGCGAGCTAGTTGTGATTTGCCAGCTTTGAAGGTTTATATAGAGATGTTTCGTGATCTCCAAGATAGATCCAATGGTGTCCATGGATCTTGGTTGTTAGGGGAGTAAATCCAAGGGTTTATATCGCATGAATGAGTTATGAGGCGCTAGAAAAATAGGTGAAGAAGGCCGGGTAGAACAACTATAGTACTGGCTTCTTGGAGAAGATGAATTAGGTGCTGGCACGTGTCAGCATTTGGTTGGCCAGATGAAGAAATTTCTTGTAAATTTGATAATAAATAGTAAATAGTGTTATTTTAAATAGGTATAAAAACAAGAAATGTAAATAATTAAATTATCTAATTTATAGAATAGTTAATTTTTATAAATAATAAATATTATTCGAAATATATATATTATATTAATAAATATAAATAGATAAATAGGTTTGGATTTTTAATATAATAAATAATGAAATATTATTTTTATATTTTCTTAATTCTTAGAATAATAAATAAGGATTGTATGAATTTTTAGGGATTTAATAAATTAATTTACATATATTAATAAATATAGGTATAAGTTATCCAGTTCATTTTTACCTATAATTTAGTGTTTTGGATTTTATTAAAATAATAAATAAGCTCCAAAAATTCTGAAATAAATTAGGGTTAAATTACAAGATCATGAAAATAATTAGAATTATAAATTTAATAAAACTATAAATAATGTGTTCTATATAAGATAAATAGCCCAGAAACCCCATTGTCATTTGGTCCCAAAACCGACTTTTTGCAAACGGACTCCGAATCAATGAAAACACTTCTATTAATTAGATAATATTATTTTATGAACCTTAAAGGTGAGTAGAGTAAAATTGGAGTTCGTATGAAGAAGTTATGATGTTCAGAATTTGAGATTTTGATAATTTAAAAGCTGAGTTTCTTGGCAGATATACAGGGTAGTATTTTTAACTTATTTTTATATTTTTATATACATTTTTAGAAATAATTAGGAAAAGAGTTTGGTTTAAAATATGTATATGTGAATTAATTACAAATCATTGAAATTTGTATTTATTTGATAAATAGTGAGAAGTACATGAAGTATGTCTTAATTTATTTTTATAGTTTTTTTTCCTTATCTCCCCCTACTTATTGGTTTATCGACCAATCCATGCTGACTTGGTCTCGGGGGTTAGACTATAAATATACCTTGCAGTTATATTTATATTTATAATTCATACTGTACATATATACATATCTCCAATCTACCTTATTTTCTTTTCTTTATTCTTTATTTATTTACATGATTTTGATGCGTAAAAGTGAATATTTATTCATGAATGAAATTTGAATAAAAGATGGGAATTAATGATTATTTACATGTATTTGTTAAGGGTTTTAAGACAGAATGAGACAGAAAAGTTAGTGAATCATGGATTCATCACCCTCTCATTGGAATAAGGATTCTCTCTAGTGCCTTAATACGCAACATATATTTTTTTAGTGTTGATCAGTGCGTTCGTTAAGAGAAGTTGGAGCCGTCTGCACTTGTTTTCCTGGGAATACATCAGGGTGTGTCTTTTTTGAGTACCTATCGTACCTTCTACACCCAGACTTGTAGCATTTACGATGTAGAGCCCTTTTTTGGTGCAAGCCCGACTCCTGGTCTTAATAGCGGTGGTCCAAGTGGACACTCTGAAATAATTGGGAGCGCTCACCTTTGGTGCAAGCTCTTTGATATTTGACTTTGTATGGAATAAGAGCTTTTCTTTGACATTTCATTGCTCTGTAATATTTTCGGCTAGCTCCACTGCTTTTACCAAGAGTTGGCATACTGATCAACATTTTGTTATTTATTTCACACCCTGGCACTTAGGTCAATGTCAAGAGATTAGTATAAGAACCAAGTTCTCATACTGGCTAAAGTTGGTGACACTCAGGTTTCATGAAGCTTTCAAAAATTTTATCCCATCCTCGAGCATCATTAGATCAAGTCCAGACTCGAATCCCTCATCCCAATCCCTCAAGTGAAGAGTCAAATCATCTCATCAAAACCGCGGCCATGTATGTGATGTGTTGATCATATTCTTATGGTCAGAGACTAAGCATGCAATATAGCACGCAAATCTAGAAACCTAGGGAAATATGGATGATTAAGTCTAAGTCCATGATGGTTAAGGCTGGTTAACCTAAAATCTCAAGACCTCATAAACCAAGTTTCCTTGAACATTTCAGATCCTGTGTGGAAGTGTGAATTTAGAGGATTTAATACAACTCCTACATTCAAATTTTTTTTGAAGACTTTAAAAGACAACATGACTACCTAAACTCAAATGAGTAGACGCATCTGCGTTCAGCAAGTATAGGTGCAAGTACAGGCCGGAGCATGTTGTTTGAGTACGGAGCCTTATGCGATGTCCTCTAAACAACCTACTCTGCTAAGGGTGAACCCTCACTGAACGCGGCTACTTATTTGGGCTTAGTAGTCACTAATGACTCTTAAAGGATTTTGAATTTTCCTCATTTTTATGGAATTTTAATTAGAGGTTAGAACACAGGCTAAACTCAACTTTCCTTGAAAAGAGCTTTCAATACTAAGTCACACAAATAAAGATTTTCAAAACATTTTCAAACGATTTTTCAAAACAAGAGAAACTCATTTTTCAAATCATTTTCAAAAATATTTTTCTATAAAAAAATAGTGTAACATAATATAGAAAGCCTTGAAAATAATTTTGTCCACTTAGTTCAAAGTATTTTAATTTAGCCAAAAAGTTTCAAATTTTTCAAATTTTTCAAAATATAGCTAAAGTACATATATTGTATATACAGCGTACCCCCCTATACTTAAACTTTGCTATGTCCATAGCACTAGATGATAGAATTCCATAGGTCCATTTAAATATAGAAAAATATACGGGAACTAAGGAGGGTTCCCCCTATACTTAGGTTAGAAATAACCTAAGTATTGAGGCAAGGAAAGATGAGTAGAAAAATCACAGGGACTCGGATCCCCCTATACTTAGGCTGAGAGTAGCCTAAGTATAAAGATTGAGAGTTGATGCTGGGAGAGACCCAAGGTTAACGAAGAAGTCATATGGATATACAAATGAGCGGATGAATCTTCGGAGATAAATGGAGTATCTTGGGTCTAAGGGAGGGTTGCGGAACATCCATGGCTCAAACAAGCATGCAACACACTTTGATTTCACCAACTCACACGTGAAACCAACAAATGTTGGTTGATTATCTGATCGGTTTTATTGGTGATTAAAAACATTCTAGTTTACGCGGGAAAATGTCAAATAAATTCAATTGCGTAAACACGGGTGTTGCTCTCCCAAAATAAGATTTTACTCCATTTTTTAGGTTGATGATGAATACTCATTCATCACTCTTTATTCTTATATTTTAGCTACAAAACCCTTTGCAAATACATGTAGATATGTGTAAATATGCATAATTACCAAAAGCATGCATTGTGTAAAAACCTATAATTAGCATGTTTTTGTGCAAAAATAAAAGAATAAAGATTAAAAAGAAAAAGAGGGAAATATTTAGAATAAATATTGAGCAACCTAACCCAAGGGAGGGCTCAGCATGGGCCTGACCGCATAAAAACCAAAGTAGAGGGAGATAGGGGCTCATGTGTAAATATTTATGTAAATAAATAAAGATATTTTCCTCACCAAAAATATGCTTGTAAATATTTGTACATATTTATAAATATTAAAACAAAAAATAAAAATATAAAAATTAAAAAGGAAACAAAAACATCACCTTCACCATGTATATAAACCACTCTTATATATTTATTTAGTCTTGTAAATAAATAAAATTAACTTTTCCAATTTTTGTAAATAATCTATATTCTATAATGTAAATAAATAAAATAAGAACAATCAAATCAAAAAAACAAAATAAAAATAGCAAGATTAAAAATACAAAAATACATTGTACATATACCATGTATATAAATGTACATACATATTTATTTTACCTTATATAAATAATAAAAATAAAATAAAAATACCTTTTTATTCCTTATTTTATAATGAAAATAAATAAAATATAAAATAGGGATAAAATTATACAAAAATAATAATTTAAAAATCAAAAATCAAAAACCCTAATAGTGTACATATACCTATATAGTACATACTATGTATATACCTTAGTTTTATTTCTAAAAAATTAATTAAAAATCACTAAAAAGTAGAAAAAAATAAAAGAAAAATATTTTGTGTTTTGAGTTTTTGCTAAATCGGCCCCTAGCTACCCTTAATTTTCACTCCAAGATCCAGCCACGTGGCCGATTTCTATTGGGTCCTGGGGATGTTGACCGCCCGGTCAACTACCCCCCCCCCCCCCCCAGGACCACTTTGCACGGTTCTTAGCGGGTAAGCCCGCTTCTCGGATTTTTAGCGATTAAACCCGGATCCCATTCACCCAAACCCCGGGTCCGACTTCTTCGCGATTCACCCGACACCCTCGCCGGAGCTACACCCTCGGGATCCGCGCGCTTCCACGCCCTACCCGACCTCATCTTCCCAGACCCTCGCCCATATTTAGCTCGAGCTCCGCCACCTTATTTCTCGATCTTTGGTCACTTGTCTCCACCCCCAGTGAGCTCCAGCGAGTGCGCAAGAGTGACAGCTTGCGTCCGAGCCTGTCGAAACGAGGAGAGGGAGCTTGGCCATCGATCCGGCGAGCTACGCCGCCATCGCTCCGCCATTAGCTGGAGCTTGAGCCTCGGAGGGAGACGCTCCTCGAGGCGACGACCAGGAGCTTCCCCAGCTCCTCCCCAGTCTCTCCGACCACCCAGGTAGTTCCGATAGCTTATCTTTTTCTCTGATTTCCATTCACCCCCAAATCGCGCCGCCGCCGTTCATCTTCGATTCCCATCGCTTCCGACCACCATCTGATCATCGGGCATCGCCATAGCCCTCGCCTTCCTCCCGCGCACCTTCTCCACGTTCCCATCCAACCCAGCTCGCACAGGAGCTGGGAGTCGAGCTTCACCGTCCTCCCTTCGCCGGAGCTCGTCCGCTGCGACCCACAGACCACCGTCACCTCGCCTAACCGGGTCGAGGCAGTTTGCCCTCGACCCGCGAGTCTTCTGGTTTGCTTTTTAGGTCAAACGACGCCCATCTGAGGTCCTTCGTCATCCAGCCAGGAGGCTCAGCTCCGCCGACCTCATTCGAGCTCCTCGGAGCTCGGCTGGGTCATCGGAGACCCCCACTCGATGCGGAGGCTCACGCCGGACCTTCTTAGATCTCCAGCGCCCCGCGAGGAGGTCGGAGGCGCTCGCACTGGGCCGGCGAAGTTCGCCGGCCACCTGTTCTTCCACGACCTCGAGACGTCGTTCGATCTCCCCTCTCGCTCCAGTTTCAATCCGAGCCGTCCATCTCCGGAGCAACCATCATCGTCCGATCTGAGGAGGCGACATCTGGAGCGCCCACCGTTAGCCACCATCCGATCCTCCACGTGGCGCGTATCCAGCAGTCCGCTTAATAAAGGGTAATTTACCCTTAGGCCCCGTCTTTTCTTTCATTTCGTTTTAGTCCTGTAAAATATTGAATTCAGTTGTTTAGTTTTAGGTTATTTGCATAGTGGACCCGTACTTTATTTTATTTGCTTATATACCCCTGTGCGTTGTATGCCACGTGCTTCGTCACGTGTCTGTTTGGTTTATTTGCAATAGAGGCCCCTGTAGTTCTGGTTATTCTTGAATGAATGAAAGTTTTTATCTATTTGCATTTATACCCCTGTGCGTGATTTATTTCGACATGTGCGTGATATTTGTGGGTATTTTGCAGATAAGCCCTTGTACTTTTGGTACCTGTTACCAATAAGTCCTCGGGACTTATTTTTATTACATTTGGGTCCCTGAGTGCCCCAGGCACGCGCGTGGCGCGTGTTTTGCTGGGTAAATTGCACCAGACCCCCCAGACTATTGGGTATTTGCACTTTGGTCCCTATGCACAATGCCCCTTCTTTATTTTTGAATAAAATAGCAAAACACCTCCAAATCCAACGAAAATTGGACACATGGCTCCTGTTATGGTGTAAAATTTTCGTGGATTTTTGAGGACATTTTTGATTTCGTTTGATATTTTTAAAAAAATCAAAAACCCCTAATTTTGCTACTGTCTACCTTTAAAAACCCCAAAAAAATATCAAAACTCATCTAAAAATTCTATAAAAATTACCCACTATTTGTCTTGCTTGGTTTGATTTTCTAGCCAATTTTGGCTATTTTTCATTATCTAAAACGCCTAAAATTGAAAAACACCTAAAATCTTATAAAAATTCTAGTAATTAAATTAAAAATCCAAAAACAATAAAATTGGTGCCTAAATTTTCCTCATTTTGTCTTCTTTACAGGAAAATTACCTCCCAGCCATTTAGGGGTTCTTAGATATTTTATCTAGGCCTTTTTGGCTCGGCTGGACAATACCATTTATTTCAGCCACTGTATGATTTTTAGAAAATTAAATAAACATCATAAAATTATCAAAAATTCATCAAAAACACTAAAAATTATAAAACACATAAAAATATTTTTGTTTCAATTTTTGGTTGAATTTTAGTGCTTTAAATAAATTGTTGAAGTGTGTGCTTGTTTACTTTTCTTATTTTCTTTATACATTAAAAAAACCAAAAAAAATATAAAATAAACTAAAAACCACTAAAAATAGTTTCTTCTTTTGTTTTATTTCTTTTACTACTTCGTAGGCCGAGAGGCCAACCCGTGCTCCTTGAGTTCGATCCTGGTCGCTATACTAGGTTAATCCAATAGCAGGACGGCTATTTCGTGTTTTATCCGTTTTATCTCTATTAGTGGTTCATTTTTCTTGATTGACACATCTGAGTGACCGAGGTCGCAACGACCATTTAGATACCTTTGCCTTAGTCGCTCGGATTTTCGTGCCATCAGAATGGTGCCGTTGCCGGGGAGCACGGCTTAGTAGTTTTACTTTGATTTTCGTTTTTATTTCCGCAGCTTTTCGCGGCTCTTTCAGAGCTCGCGGCTTTTTCGTGGCTTTTGTTTTATTTTATTTTTGTTTGATTTTGTTTTATTTTCTTTTATTTTATTTTTATTTTTGTTTTATTTTGAGTGTTTATTTTATTTTGTATTTTTGCATATATACCCTCATTTTCAGTTTCACTTATTGTCTTTTTATTTTATTTGATTCTCTTGGTCTGACCACTTGTCTCTGTCTCTTGCGAGGGCCCGAGGACCGCGGAGGCGACTTTCGAGGAGCCGGTGCAACCGAGGAACTTGGAGGCGGCTTCCTTCTCTACGAAGCCGCAGGAGAGAGCGAGAGAGAGAGAGAGAGAGAGAGAGTTGAGTGGGTGAGGTTAGATTAGGTTTTATTTGATTATTATTATTGTAATAATACATGGACTCTCAGACTGGACTTGGACATTGCTTGAACACTTAGCGGGTCTGTTTCGCTGAGCATCGGTGTGCTCGGGGGACCCTTAGGTTTTTCGCGGCTTTTTACGTGGTTTTGTTTTCTTTTTATTTTTTCTGCCTTTTCCAGTGTTTACGCAGTTTTCATCGAGCCCCTAGATCTAGGAATTTCTCTTGCTTGTGCCGTAATTAGTAGGGTACCCACACTTAACTATTTGCATGTTCCTATAGTGCGCTAATTGGACCCACTAATAATCAATTAATAAAAATAATCAACTCATCTCCTTCGTAGGCTACGTGCCGCAGCTCACCCTGTAAAGCGCTTTCTCCTACACCCGATTTGTCGGGCAGAGGAGGGGTGGGACAAGACCGGACCCTTTGGCTTGGAGGTCGGTGACCGATTCGACGGTTCTGCGATAGAAATTGCTCATCTAGGACTCGGTTTTTCCCGCTGCATCATTTAGGGTAGTTTACTTTTTTGTCTTTAAATTCTGCGCGGATCACTTGCATGTAGAGTGCTGGAGGCAAGGTACGCATTTCTGACTCAGCATGCATCATTGATTTCATCGCGCATCGGCTTTTTCGTCTTCTCCCCCCTGTTTTTGGACTAAATAATCAGGAGAACCGAAAAATTCGTTAGGCCGTTTGTTTTTATTTGAAAAATATTAAAAAGAAAAATCATAAAATTGGGACTGGATAAGACTATTGACCCTAAAAGACATTCACCATAAAAATTTGTCTTGGGGAGAGCAACCCACTCATTGTATGGTTTGATTGCGTGAGAGAGTGACCCGCACCCTAGGTAGAGCCCTCCGGTGTTATTCCCGACTGATTACCGACTTCTCCGTGCGGGCCAGTCGGTTGGGGTAGCATCGGGTATCCTAACAGGTCACGTAAGCGCTCTGATATCTTGTGTGTTCACCTAATAAAATTGACAAGATAATTTGACCGAACTTTCACGGTCTTCAGCTCACGTTGCGTTGGTGAACCAGGGGTTTGCATTCTGATCATAGTTTCTCCAGATCTCATCCGCACTACTCGCCAGATCCAGATTATGGGTAGACGCTCTCTTAGGCAGCCTCTGGCTGCACCGCTTTCGGGCACGTCTACCCAATCATCTAGGTTGGCCCACGAGAGCCAAGACCAGCTCTCCGAGCCCGAGTACGACTCTGCTCTGTTCCCCCTCGACCCCCTTTCTTTCAGACCTGAGCGACATGAGCCCGAGGAGAGCTTGATGGATTTGACAGCACCTGAGTTGGGCTCATTTGATTTTGCAGACGTCATGGCCGGCAGTTCTGAGGATCGCTCCCGTCAGCCTGAGCACTTCGTATTAGATCAGGGAGCGATCAACTCCACCCTGATCGCCTCGTTAGAGACCGTCCAGCAGCAGCTGAGGGATCAGGGAGCATTCATGATTGACATGAGGAGAGAGATGGAGAAGATGCGAGCAGAGAGAGCAGAGCGAGAGCAGAGGAGAGAGGGACCGAGGATCCCAGATGATGCGGATGCAGCAGCCGCCGCAGCAGCGGCAGCCGCCGCAGGAGCGGCCGGAGGACCACTGAGACTGATGCGAGAGTTACACAACCCCGGATCGATGCTGACGCACCACTGGGTAGTACTTCCAGCGATCGTGGGGGACTTCAAGTTCCCCCCGAACACTTTGCAGCTACTCCCCCGCTTCCACGGACTCGCGACAGAGGAGCCCCATCTCCACCTCCAGGAGTTCTTGATGATATGCAGCACTGTCCACGATCGTCAGGTGGACCAGGACACGATCAGGATGATCGCCTTCCCCTTCTCCTTAGCAGACAGAGCAGCCACCTGGCTGAAGCATCTGGGGAAGTTTGTCTACACCTGGGAGCAGCTCCGCACCGAGTACTTGAACAAGTACTATCCACTCGGGCGGACGAATGCAGCGAGGGCCCTGATCAGCAACTTCTCCATGCTCCCCAATGAGCAATTCCACGAGGCATGGGAGAGGTTTAGAGAGCTCACAGACCGATGCCCGCACCACGACATCTCGAAGCCGAACCTTGTTCAGAGCTTCTTCAGCGGGTTGACACCAGAGCTCCAGGGCCTGGTGAATGCTTCTTGCGGCGGGTCCTACTTCGCCAAGGACCACGACCAGGTCCGGGCCATCTGCGAGGAGATGGCCGAGAATTACATGGTGATGTCCCAGACCCGGTTGTACACACAGGGGAGACCCCAGCAGCATCCAGGACCCGTGCAGTACCAGAGGATAGCACGGGTCGACGCCGGTCCATCCAGTTCTTCCGCAGTTGCAGCATCACAGGCAGAGTCGTCCGCTGCGGATATGGGCATCATCAGCGAGAAGTTGGACCGGATGGAGCTGATCGAGAAGAAGCAGTGCCAGAGCATCACGCAGATGGAACAGATGGCACAGACTCTGAGCGACATGAAGACCCAGCTCATGTGTCTCCAGGAGGCACAGACGGCTTCACAGCCCCGTCTTCAGTCGTGAGGCGACTCCGGCGGCAGCAGCAGCTTGTCCCAGCGCTCCAGCACCTTTCAGCATCCTAGACAGGTCCATCTTGTACAGGCGGAGCCGTACCAGCAGCCGCAGCCCACCTACCAGTCCCCACCATCTCCAGACATGCAGATGGTGGTCTACCAGCCAGATCAGCCTCTGGCAGTACTCCCGCCAGCCCCCTACGATGCAGAGCCGTTGATGGATGTCAACGGGATTTGGTATGACCGCCCCCAGCCTGGGATCCGACGAGACCATCCTGGATTCAGGTGGGGGAGTGGAGGTGCCCAGCCCCAGCAGCAGTCATCCGGTCAGGGAGGGCAGTATGGCCAGCAGAGAGATCACCAGCCGCAGCAGCAACCCCCAGCCTACCAGTCACACCAGCAGTCGTCCTTCGTTCCTCGTCCCTATCAGCAGCAGGGACAGTCTTGGAGACGTGAGCAGCAGGCTCACCCACCACACCAGCAGCAGCATCCTTCCTCCTACCCCTCTTACCAGCAGCACCAGTTCCAGCAGCCTCAGCACCAGAGAAGCTACCCGTCGGGCTCCCATGAGAGCCCCGCCTTGGATGACATAGCCCGCCTCCTCACGGACCAGCAGGCTACCTTCAGACGGGAGATGGACGAGTTCCGCCAGGAGATGCGGGACCTTGTGAGAGGGAAGGCTGCCATTCCTGCACAGATCGAGCCGAATCCGAACAACCTGAAGAGGAAATCTGAGCAGGTAGTTTCCACTGAGCATGCCACTCCTAGTGACCCATTTGATGATATGTCTTCGGATCTATTTGATGCTGATTTTGTTACACTTAGGAGCGGTAGAGCACCATCAGGCGGCGCCTCATCTGAGCGACGACTTGAGGATCCACCCAGAGCGCCAGATGAGGAGGAGGAGAGCGGTACTGAGGCCGCACCTGATGACGGTGGTACTGATGCCACCAAAGATGCTGATTCCACCGGCGGTACTGAGGCCGACGCTTCACCAGTTCGAGGAGGCGGTACTAACGCCACCAGTTTAGCCGAGCCAGCCCGCGGTACTGATGCCGCGAGACGTCCAGCAGCAGCAGCAGCAGCAGAGCCAGCCCGTGGTGGTACTGAGGCCACCAGTGTTTGTGTAGAGAGATCAGATGTTTTTCCTCATTCTCATGTATCTCAGAACACTGTTGTGAATAAAGGAAAAGGTTTAGTTTCTTCTGGTCCCACTGTGGTGCTTGATGTATGTGCGGATCCGGCCGTCGAGCCGTCTAGGCCTTTTCCTAGTCCTTCATCTGCGAAGGACCCTATGATCCCCTTCCCTAGAGCCCTTCAGATGGGGAAGGGGAAGAAAAAAGAAAAAGACCCAAAAAATAGAGAGCAGGAGGAATTCAGCCAGAGCATGATCGACAGATTCACATCCAGCTGACCCTCCAGGAGGCTTTGCAGCACATCCCCCTTCTTCAGCGATCTTTGAGAGATAGGACCACATTCAGGAGGAGGAGGAGGAGGAACCGCACTTCAGAGATTCATGTGCTGACGAAAGCCACGTGTTTTGCGATCCAGAACCATCTGCCAGCCAAAAGTCCAGACTCAGGAGCCCCGTATGTCAGATGCCAGATTAGTGAGCAGAGGTTCGACCGGACTCTATTGGATAGCGGATCGTCGATCAACCTCCTTCCGGCAGCCCTTCTCGATTGCTTCGAGTTGGGCACTCTTCGACAGAGCAGGACAGTCCTTCAGTTTGCTGATCGATCTGTCAAGAGGCCGAAGGGGTTGTTGCGAGACGTTATCGTCACGATTCAGGGCCTGAAATTCCCCGTGGACTTCGTAGTGTTGGGCATGGAGATCCATGATTTAGTGGCTGATACCCCCATCATCCTCGGTCGCCCGTTCTTGGCCACAACCAAGGCGGTGACTGATCATGATAGCGGGAAGGTATACTTTCGCGTCGAGGGTGAAAGTGTACAAATAGAGACGGTCGAGGACTACAGAGCCAGAGAGAGAGCACACTCAGAGGCTAGCACAGATTCAGAGCAGCTGACAGACGCCGAGCCAGACATTCACCAGGACTGTGATTTTGTGATCACAGATGATGAGGCAGCATGGGCAGACCCTTCAGCACAGGCCATCCTCTCATTTTCAGATACAGCTGATGCCGAGATGATAGCAGAGGAGAGTCTGGAGAGCACAGTCCTGGACCAGGATACCACAGAGGCAGCAGAGCCGGTTCTTGACCGCGACACGGTTGTCAGTGATGGTGGTACTGATGCCATCGTATTTGATGCAGATCCCTCGGATTCAGAGTCTGATTGGGCAGATTGTGATGATCAGATGCCAGACTCGAGTCCATTTGAGCCTAGAGATGAGGAGGAGGCAGATGCAGAGCAGATCAGAGACAACACAGTTGAGCAGCCTTCTCCAGATCCAGTTTGCGAGAGTTCGCTTTCTTTCTCCCAAGCAGATTTGGCAGACTTAGCAGCATTGACACATTTCCTTCCGCAGCCAGATTTGCCAGCGCCCAGCTGTCCAGAGCTGAAGCCGCTCCCTACTTCGCTGAAGTATCGATTCCTTACGGGCGAGCCTGAGATGTACCCAGTCATCATCTCCGCTGATCTGACTGGAGAGCAAGAATCCCGTTTGATGGGGGTTCTTGAAAAGAACCGCAAGGCAATCGGATGGAGCGTAGCAAATCTCCATGGGATTAGTCCATCAGTGTGCTCCCACCATATCTATCTCGAGGAGGGGGCGAAGCCGTCGCGTGAGTTCCAGCGGCGGCTGAACCCCAACTTGAGAGAGGTCGTGATGAAGGAAATATCAAAATGGTGGAGTGCAGATTTTATTTATCCCATTTCCGACTCCAAGTGGGTCAGCCCCTTGCATGTGGTGCCCAAGAAGACGGGCATCACGACTGTGATCAGTGAGTCAGGAGAGGAGATTGCTACACGAGTACCCACCTCTTGGAGGGTCTGTGTTGACTATAGGAGACTCAACCAGGCCACCAAGAAGGACCATTTCCCCCTGCCTTTTATTGACCAGATCATTGAGAGACTGGCAGGGAAGAGCCATTATTGCTTCCTGGATGGGTACTCGGGCTACAACCAGGTGGCCATCGCTCCTGAGGATCAGGAGAAGACCACCTTTACATGTCCCTTTGGTACTTATGCCTTTCGACGCATGCCATTCGGGCTATGCAATGCCCCTGCGACTTTTCAGAGGTGCATGCTGTCGATCTTTTCGGACATGGTAGGGGAGTGTTTGGAGGTCTTCATGGACGATTTCTTGGTCTACGGCGACGGATTCGATTCCTGTCTTGACTGCCTAGATCGAGTACTCCAGCGATGTATTGAGTTCCATTTGGTTCTATCTTGGGAGAAGAGTCACTTCATGGTGACTCAAGGGATGGTGCTTGGCCATATCATCTCCAACAGGGGCATGGAGGTGGATCCGGCCAAGGTTGATGTCATTAGAAAACTCGCACCGCCGTCCAATTTGAGGCAGCTACGGTCATTCCTGGGGCACGTTGGATTTTATAGGAGATTTATTCAGGATTTCAGCAAGATTGCCCGGCCGTTGATTGACCTCTTGACGAAAGACACCGAGTTCCTTGTCGATGACAAGTGTCTTTCGTCCTTTGCGACTCTCCAGCAGTGTGTGATTGAGGCTCCTGTCTTCCAGCCGCCTGATTGGTCTCTCCCATTCGAGATCATGACGGATGCCTCCGATTTTGCCGTAGGGGCTGTGCTAGGACAGAGGAGGGATGGAGTTCCATTTGCCATTCACTACGCTAGCCGCACATTGGATTCCGCTCAGCGGAATTACACGGTCACAGAGAAGGAGATGCTAGCCGTAGTGTTCGCCCTAGATAAGTTTCGATCTTATATCATTGGATCTAGAGTGACTTTGTACACAGATCACACCGCCATCAGGTACCTCATGGCAAAGAAGGATGCCAAGGCCAGACTTACTAGATGGATCCTTCTACTCCAGGAGTTCGACATTGAGATCAAGGATAAGCCTGGAGTCAAGAATGTGGTGGCGGATCATCTCTCCCGTTTAGAGCAGCCTGAGGAGTCTGAGCAGATTGATCCCATTCAAGATACCTTCCCAGATGAGGCGATCCTTGCTATCGCCTCACTCCCATGGTATGCCGATATTGTGAACTTTCTCGTTGCTGGGAAAGTCCCACAAGATTGGCCCAGGCAGAGGCTTGAGACCTTCCTTGCGAAGGCCAAGTCCTACCATTGGGAGGATCCCATCCTTTACCACGAAGGAGGGGAAAGCGTCTGGTGTCGGTGTATTCCTCAGGAGGAACACCATAGCGTCCTCACTTACTGCCACAAGCTTGAGGCAGGAGGACATCATTCTGGGAGGAGAACGGCACAGAAAGTGCTCCAATCCGGCTTGTGGTGGCCTACCCTCTTCAAGGACTCAGATGAGTTCGTGAAGAGGTGTACTGACTGTCAGAGGATGGGCACTTGTGGACAGCGTGATATGATGCCGATGCAGCCCATTCACTTCTGTGAGGTTTTTGACGCATGGGGCATCGATTTCATGGGTCCATTCCCTAAGAGTCAGGGATTTGAGTACATTCTGTTGGTCGTGGATTATGTTAGTCGTTGGGTTGAGGCAATCCCCGCCCGAGCCGCTGATGCGAGGACAGTTTGCAGATTTTTGAGGAAGCACATCATCACGTGGTTCGGGGTTCCACGAGTTCTGATTTCTGATGGGGGTCTCATTTCATCAACGACCAGGTGAAGGCCCTTGCTAGCGAGTTCGGTATAGACCATCGTGTTGCTACACCTTATCATCCACAGACGAATGGTCTAGCCGAGGTGTCGAACAGGGAGATTAAGACTATACTGCAGAAAGTCGTCCGCCCTGACCGAAAGGATTGATCACAGCTTTTGGACTCGGTCTTGTGGGCATATAGGACGTCTTTCAAGACACCATTGGGCACATCGCCCTTTCGCCTCGTATATGGCAAGTTGTGCCATTTACCTGTTGAGCTGAGGCACAAGTCACTTTGGGCAGTTACAGATATTCTTATGGATCCAGATGGTATGGGAGACCAGAGGAAGGCAGAGTTAGCCGCCCTGGAGGAGCTTAGAGATACAGCTTTCTCAAACAGCCTACAGTATAAGGAGAGAGTCAAGGAGTGGCATGATTCTCATATCAGCCACAAGCATTTTGAGATTGGACAGAGAGTATGGCTGTTTGATGCGAGGCTTCGTTTGTTTCCAGGAAAGCTACAGAGCAAATGGAAGGGACCCTACTTGGTCAGAAAGGTACACGACAACGGTAGCATTGATATATCTGAGTTGTCTTCTGAGAGTACCTTTCGAGTGAACGGCCAGCGGCTCAAGCCATTTCTAGATCATGAGCCGCGGGTCGCTGATCTCGCCCCTATTCATTTTGCGTGAGATGTGGTCTTTGACTCACATCTAATGCATCTCACGCCTGAGTTTCACTGATCTTCCGCCTTGTATAGATCCAGATGTCCATATCACTGCATTCTTTAGTCCCACATCCCTTTATTCATCTTGTGATTATGCTATACTTAGGGTGCACTTTACCCTAAGTATAGGGGGGATGTGAGACCGTTTGGGTATTCTTTTGTTTTTGCCTACCCCTGTTTTGATGCCGATACTTAGGGATCTTTCACCCTAAGTATAAGGGGGGTAGACCATGTACATTCTCCACTCGGTTTTCCCTTAGTGTACAGCTTGCTATACTTAGGATTACTTGATCCTAAGTATAGGGGGAAGACCCGAGGCTTCTTTTGACTTTTCTATTTCATTCTTCTTCTTTGTATATAGCCCTTCTTTTCACTTCCCTATACCTAGCACGAGTTATGTCTTCTTCATCGCTCTTGACTCTGAGGACATCGTTCGATCTAAGTATAGGGGGGGTGTATATATGTCATATATACTTTAGCCATAACTCGTACTTTGTGTGAGTGTGTTAATAAATAAAATGGCTAAAAATCACAAAAATTAAAAAATCTTCATGTACATAAATATTCTTTTATTTGCACATAAATAGCTAGTGTACAAATTATTTTTGTAAAAATGATTTCAAAAATCTTTTGTGTAAAGCTTGTGTAAATATTTTTTTATCGAAATTATGTATATAGTACAAAATTTTTTCCAAAATGTTTTGGAAATCAAAAGTTTGCAAAAATCTTGTGTAAATGTGTGTAAATATCTTTTTGCAAAACTTGCACTTCATGCATCACCCATTCATGATTTCAAAACATTTTTCAAAAATTTTGCATGATTGTAAAATTTGTGTAAATAAGCATCTTTTTGTACATATGTATATAGTTTTTTGGATGATAGTTGACATTTAAACTAGCCTGGAATCAAATTGAGAAATGGAGCTTGATTAAGATCTTAATCCACCTAACTTCTAAGAGGAACCTTATAGGGCTTAGGTTTAAGGCTTTTCAGGTCCATGGTGACTTAATTCTTTGAGTCCACTAGGCTATGATCACATGTCATCTCAATGAGCCTAAGTAGAGCACTTAACAACAACACACGACTCATATAGACAATGGCTTTACTTGGACACCAGCACTATGCACCGAGCACTCTACGGATGAGGTGGTGAGGAGGCAGTCTTCCTTGACTTGGGGTAGCATATGAGGGTAGTACTTCTAGGCGGAACCTCTCTTCTTCTTTTAGTGAAGGAAGTGCGTCTCAACTTGGTCTGGTTGCCATGAGGTCTAACGACGGGAGTTGTGGGTTGCAATAAAGCTTCAAAAGAGGGATAGTCTACTGGCTCAAGAGGAAAAACTCCTTGTATATATGCTGCACATGTATATGTTGTACAGATGCACTTGAAAAAAAAATGTGCAAAAAGAAAATAACTCCAAAAAAGTGGTGGGTCTGATAGAAAATGATAATCCCACCGGAGTATGTATATAGAGTGCAATAAGCAAAGCTTGAGTTTCATGATCCACCTGTTGTAGCTTGCAGCAGGGAGACTTGGCTACACTGGTCAAGCTCCCAATGGTACTTGGCTACACTGGCCTTGACCCATTCTCTTCTTCCTCCTCTTCTTGAGCCGGTTGAACTTGAACTTAGAAGGGAATACCCCGCTCCTCGAGGAAAGAGTGGCCAGACTGAGGTCATAGAGTTACCTTGTTGGGGAGGGTTGTCAAGTTGCCATTTCTGAGGTGGAGAGCTTAGACCTCACATTCACAGGACAAGAAAAGATTCATGGTCTTTAGGGTTTGTGATTGATGACTTGTTCTGATCTGGAGCATTGAGGAGTCTTGGTTATAGATTAGTGGAACTTAGAGGCTATCGAGTTTTAGACTTAAGTCCAAATAAGGTTCCGACACATTAATAATCCAAAGATCTGATCGAGCTCCATACCCCAATTTAATGAAGGCAAGTTTAATAATCAACCTTGATCCATGTACATCCTCTTTTTCTTTTTCTTTCTTCTTTTTCACTTCTTTTTCAAATAAGTGTTTGCTAAGGGACTAGCAAAGTTAAGTATAGGGGGGTGATGAATACTCATTCATCACTCTTTATTCTTATATTTTAGCTACAAAAACCTTTGCAAATACATGTAGATATGTGTAAATAGGCATAATTACCAAAAGCATGCATTGTGTAAAAACCTAAAATTAGCATGTTTTTGTGCAAAAATAAAAGAATAAAGATTAAAAAGAAAAAGAGGGAAATATTTAGAATAAATATTGAGCAACCTAACCCAAGGGAGGGCTCAGCATGGGCCTGACCGCATAAAAACCAAAGTAGAGGGAGATAGGGGCTCATGTGTAAATATTTATGTAAATAAATAAAGATATTTTCCTCACCAAAAATATGCTTGTAAATATTTGTGCATATTTATAAATATTAAAACAAAAGATAAAAATATAAAAATTAAAAAGGAAACAAAAACATCACCTTCACCATGTATATAAACCACTCTTATATATTTATTTAGTCTTGTAAATAAATAAAATTAACTTTTCCAATTTTTGTAAATAATCTATATTCTATAATGTAAATAAATAAAATAAGAACAATCAAATAAAAAAAACAAAATAAAAATAGCAAGATTAAAAATACAAAAATACATTGTACATATACCATGTATTTAAATGTACATACATATTTATTTTACCTATGTATATAAATAATAAAAATAAAATAAAAATACATTTTTATTCCTTATTTTATAATGAAAATAAATAAAATATAAAATAGGGATAAAATTATACAAAAATAATAATTTAAAAATCAAAAATCAAAAACCCTAATAGTGTACACATACCTATATAGTACATACTATGTATATACCTTAGTTTTATTTCTAAAAAATTAATTAAAAATCACTAAAAAATAGAAAAAAAATAAAAGAAAAATATTTTGTGTTTTGAGTTTTTGCTAAATCGGCCCCTAGCTACCCTTAATTTTCACTCCAAGATCCAGCCACGTGGCCGATTTCTATTGGGTCCTGGGGATGTTGACCGCCCGGTCAACTACCCCCCCCCCCCCAGGACCACTTTGCACGGTTCTTAGCGGGTAAGCCCGCTTCTCGGATTTTTAGCGATTAAACCCGAATCCCATTCACCCAAACCTTGGGTCCGACTTCTTTGCGATTCACCTGACACCCTCGCCGGAGCTGCACCCTCGGGATCCGCGTGCTTCCACGCCCTACCCGACCTCATCTTCCCGGACCCTCGCCCATATTTAGCTCGAGCTCTGCCACCTCATTTCTCGATCTTTGGTCACTTGTCTCCACCCCCAGTGAGCTCCAGCGAGTGCGCAAGAGTGACAGCTTGCGTCCGAGCCTGTCGAAGCGAGGAGAGGGAGCTTGGCCATCGATCCGGCGAGCTACGCCGTCGTCGCTCCGCCATTAGCTGGAGCTTGAGCTTCGGAGGGAGACGCTCCTCGAGGCGACGACCAGGAGCTTCCCCAGCTCCTCCCCAGTCTCTCCGACCACCCAGGTAGTTCCGATAGCTTATCTTTTTCTCTGATTTCCATTCACCCCCAAATCGCGCCACCGCCGTTCATCTTCGATTCCCATCGCTTCCGACCACCATCTGATCATCGGGCATCGCCATAGCCCTCGCCTTCCTCCCGCGCACCTTCTCCACGTTCACATCCAACCCAGCTCACACAGGAGCTGGGAGTCGAGCTTCACCGTCCTCCCTTCGCCGGAGCTCGTCCGCTGCGACCCACAGACCATCGTCACCTCGCCTAACCGGGTCGAGGTAGTTTGCCCTCGACCCGCGAGTCTTCTGGTTTGCTTTTCAGGTCAAACGACGGCCATCTGAGGTCCTTCGTCTTCCAGCCAGGAGGCTCAGCTCCGCCGACCTCGTTCGAGCTCCTCGGAGCTCGGCTGGGTCATCGGAGACCCCCCACTCGACGCGGAGGCTCACGCCGGACCTTCTTAGATCTCCAGCGCCCCGCGAGGAGGTCGGAGGCGCTCGCACTGGGCCGGCGAAGTTCGCCGGCCACCTGTTCTTCCACGACCTCGAGACGCCGTTCGATCGCCCCTCTCGCTCCAGTTTCAATACGCGCCGTCCATCTCCGGAGCAACCATCATCGTCCGATCTGAGGAGGCGACATCTGGAGCGCCCACCGTTAGCCACCATCCGATCCTCCACGTGGCACGTATCCAGCAGTCTGCTTAATAAAGGGTAATTTACACTTAGGCCCCATCTTTTCTTTCATTTCGTTTTAGTCCTGTAAATATTGAATTCAGTTGTTTAGTTTTAGGGTTATTTGCATAGTGGACCCCGTACTTTATTTTATTTTCTTATATACCCCTGTGCGTTGTATGCCACGTGCTTCGTCACGTGTTTGTTTGGTTTATTTGCAATAGAGGCCCCTGTAGTTCTGGTTGTTCTTGAATGAATGAAAGTTTTTATCTATTTGCATTTATACCCCTGTGCGTGATTTATTTCGACATGTGCGTGATATTTGTGAGTATTTTGCAGATAAGCCCTTGGACTTTTGGTACCTGTTACCAATAAGTCCTCGGGACTTATTTTTATTACATTTGGGTCCCTGAGTGCCCCAGGCACGCGCGTGGCGCGTGTTTTGCTGGGTAAATTGCACCAGACCCCCCAGACTATTGGGTATTTGCACTTTGGTCCCTGTGCACAGTGCCCCTTCTTTATTTTTGAATAAAATAGCAAAACACCTCCAAATCCAACGAAAATTGGACACATGGCTCCTGCCATGGTGTAAAATTTTCGTGGATTTTTGAGGACATTTTTTATTTCGTTTGATATTTTAAAAAAATCAAAAACCCCTAATTTTGCTACTGTCTACCTTTAAAAACCCCAAAAAATATTAAAACTCATCTAAAAATTCTATAAAAATTACCCACTGTTTGTCTTGCTTGGTTTGATTTTCTAGCCAATTTTGGCTATTTTTCATTATCTAAAACGCCTAAAAATTGAAAAAAACCTAAAATCTTATAAAAATTCTAGTAATTAAATTAAAAATCCAAAAACAATAAAATTGGTGCCTAAATTTTCCTCATTTTGTCTTCTTTATAGGAAAATTACCTCCCAGCCATTTAGGGTTCTTAGATATTTTATCTAGTCCTTTTTGGCTCGGCTGGACAGTACCATTTATTTCAGCCACTGTTTGATTTTTAGAAAATTAAATAAACATCATAAAATTATCAAAAATTCATCAAAAACACTAAAAATTATAAAACACATAAAAATATTTTTGTTTCAATTTTTGGTTGAATTTTAGTGCTTTAAATAAATTGTTGAAGTGTGTGCTTGTTTACTTTTCTTATTTTCTTTATACATTAAAAAAATCAAAAAAATATAAAATAAACTAAAAACCACTAAAAATAGTTTCTTCTTTTGTTTTATTTCTTTTTACTACTTCGTAGGCCGAGAGGCCAACCCGTGCTCCTTGAGTTCGACCATGGTCGCTATACCAGGTTAATCCAATAGCAGGACCGCTATTTCGTGTTTTATCCGTTTTATCTCTATTAGTGGTTCATTTTTCTTGATTGACACATCTGAGTGACCGAGGTTGCAACGACCATTTAGATACCTTTGCCTTAGTCGCTCGGATTTTCGTGCCATCAGTTGACTTGCAATTAACAACCCCAATTTATTTTTGCTTAAGGTTATCACAGAATTAAGATGAGCACATAAATCAAGCAATCATCGTCTACCACTCATTCCCATTTTCCATTAACCTAGGTGATCAAGCTAGGAGGGGAAATCGAGAAAAGCCATGCAATCGATAAAAACCATGATCTAGGCTAAGCAAGAAAACATGCAATGCCTTAGCAAAAATACGTGAAATCTTGGATTGTTTTGAAAACCAAAACAACGTATGCAAGTCGATCGAAAACCGCACCTGACATGTTTCTATTAGCGGGGAAGAATATCTTTTAAATTTTGCTAAGTGAAGCGATACTATGTGCGTCTATATTAGAAGTGTGTCCTACCTACGAGCAAGCACGTAAAATAAAAAATGTGAAAGAAGCTCGAAGAGCTGCGTGCCTGGTCCAAGGTCGACACTCAAGTGGGGACGATCCCCACACAACCATATATAATTCGTTCATTTACAAGCGCGAGTCTTCGATCGAAGACCGTTGTAAAGACGATTATTACATGCATATGAAATGAAATAAAAATGCGAGACACGTCAAATTTTTTTTCAAGCGAATCATCTCCAAAATTGCTCCGCGGCTCCTCGCAACGAGGAAGTACATGCTCCTTGCCTCCTTGAGCATCAAGGGCCCTGCAACAAAAGCAAAGGTTAGAAATCAATCGAAAAAAAAATTACGATGCAAGACAAATGAACAAATTGACCTACATAAATAAAACACTTAATAAAGTAAATAAAAATCCAAACAAGATAAAAGATGAGTCGTGTCTCCGGCAACGATGCCATCTAACGAGTTGCAAATTTAGCCCTTTAATAGTGTGGAATTAACACTCAGATTGTCATTCCAGTCGAGCTAAATTTGGTCCGTCAAAAACCATCCAATTGATATATCAATAAAATCAAATGATTGTATTTGTATTTTGCTTGGGAAAGCCCAAGGTCGAACTCAGGGACACGAGCCTCTCTCGTGATATTTGGATTTAAATTAATTTAACTAAGTGTTGCTTAATGAGTAGTAGGTCGATGAAAAGCATGTAAGCAAGGCAATATGCAATTTTTTTACTTTCTTGTTATCATGCAAATAGATGCGATGAAATGCAACAAAAAATTATGCCAGAATTAAAGAATATTTGAGCCATTTAATCATAGGTCGAATCAGGGACAAATAATTGAACTATTTTCATTGATGTGAAATCAGGCATATGAATCATTATACTAAAGACACTTAGCCAATAAAATAATACATCAAAACTCATAGTGTCAAATTTGAAATACAAGCATGCCATCAAGAAGACAATAAAATGAGCTTCAAAACGCCACTGAAATCGACTCAACCGGAGCTACGATGCTCAAGATATGCACGAGTGAAGACATGGGCATAAATGCAAGAAAACACGAAAGGTAAATAGCAAACATGTCCCTGGGAGGGACTAAAATGCAATTAAAAGAAAGTTAGGGTATAAATGCGGGGGTATTTTTGTAATTATTAAAACCCGCGAGGGTATAAATGCAAAATACCCCAGGCACACGTGGTCGGCACGTGACTCTAGACCTGTCTGCAAATTTGAAGAAGTTAATGGTCCTCCCTGCAATTTGTCATGGCTGCACGTGACCTGCACGTGCGCTCTAGGTTCGGTGAAGGTCCAGGCTCGGAGGAGGATTGGGAGAGCTTCGGCTAGGCTCGGGATGAGGCTTCGGTTCGATGCAAGCTCGGAAAAGCTCGAAGCGTCGGGGAGGCTCGGTATAGGCTCGAGGAATCCAAGCCTATAGATCTGGAGCAGAGGCTCGGAGAATCCCTGGCGATGACACATGGGTGAACGAAGACCATCCTATCATCGAGATCGGACAGTAGCTGGAAGATGCGCTATATATCGTTGTGGTTGCCTCTGCGTCGTTGGATGAGCTCCAGGGAGGAGCATCCAACGGTGTCTATGCCTTCATCCTCTGCTTCAACGGGCGGCGGAACCGAGACTCCAGCAGAGGTGTCCGAGCTCCGCCGCTCGTCCTTAGCGTCGATGAAGCTCTCTCGCTACTCTTTAATGGTTGTCGATGAAGCTCTAGTTCTGGGCGAGCTGTAGCTATGCTTGGAGAAGGCCCTAGTTGCTCCGGTGATGGATGTGGAGCTCGCCCAGAGAACTCCGGCGAGCTCTCCGATCATTGAATTGGAAGTACCTACAGCTTAGTGCCTAGTCGAAAATGTAGTACGGGATGTGTGGACTGGAATGGGAGCCTCGACGATTGAAGAAGGTGGCGGCTCAGTGCTCTTCAGCCATGGAAGGCTGAAGATATGGGTCGGAGGGGCCAGAGTTTATGGGGAATTGTTGAGTCCGAAATCGCACAGTGTTAAAAGAGATGTTGTATTTATTGTGCGTAAAAATAATATGATTTGAATTGTCGTTTCTTTGTAGGTGGTAATCGGAATCGGTCAAGAAAATAACCACACAAAATATTTATCGATTTTAATGAATGTGGATTTATATTTATTTTACTTTGGTAAGTCCCAAGGTCGAACACAAGGAGGCAAAGTGACAACCTAGAGTTATGTCTATCAAAATTTGTGCACGGTTTTCGAGGCGGGCTTTTTTTTGCAATTTTTAATGCAATAAAGAATGCAAAATGCAATTTTGGCCTATTTTAGGGACTAATATGTAAATTACACTCAAATGATGTCCAAAAATATGAAACTTGACCACTATGCAAAATATGACGAAATGAATGCACTATAATTTTTTTGGAATTTTTGGATGCAATATGAATTTTTTATGAATTTTTAAATGCAAAAAATGAATTTCAATATTTAATTATAATAAATACTAAACGTACTTATTTTAAAAGGATAAAATTATCTAAGATCTATCACTAGGTGATGGATCTCAGAAAAATCCTAAACCTCAAAAATGTGAGATTTAATACTTATTAAAAATCAAACATTGAAATATGCAAAATGATTTTTACGGGCAGTCTATGCATGCCAATGCAAATCTTTTTTAGCATAATGTCAAGCACAATTAATTCTACAATATGTGATTTTTCGAGAATTTTTAGAGCAACGGTTAATCAATGGCAAATTTAAGAGCTCAAAATGGGCAAAATAAGTAATTTTCCACAAAATATTTAATTATTAATTAACCATCGATCACAAAAATATCCACAGTATGTCAAAATGTAGAGAATTAAAAGACGAACATCATGCTATTTTTGAATAATAAAATAATGTCATGTAGAGGTCTAAAATCACTAGGGAACACAGGCATAGAAATGTAATAAATAAAATAAATAAATGCAAGGGGGGCTGATTTGTAATTACCAATTCTATGGTGGGTACTTCTGCAAAATTGCCAAAGGGTCACGTGCAAAGCACGTGACCTCTGGCTGGCGGGGGCTGATCCGTAATTCAGAGGAACTCCGGGGGAGGTGACTGCAATTTACCCCGCGGTCACGTGCGGAGCACGTGACCTGGGGCCTGACGTAAGATGGCATCCCCCCGTGCACGTGTGGGTCACGTGTGGGGGGGTCTCGGGCCTCACGCCCGGCCGGTGGTGGAGGAGGCAGAGCCCAGCCCAGGCGGTGGCATTGAGGGGCGGAAGAGGGAATCTCCAGCGCTGCTGCAGCTTGCTTCGATGGTGGCTCGCCGGATGGAGAAGCTGAGAGGCGCTGGCAGAGCTCCCTGGTGAGGCGCTGGAGCTGGCGTTGGAGGCTCCGGTGGTTGTCGAAGGCTCAATGGAGCTGCGGCGTTGATGGAGTAGCGGTTGAAGAGGCGGAGACGTTGGGTAGCTGCCGACGACAATGCAATGGAGCTCCTGGAGGTGTTGATGAAGATGGAGGCGGAAGTCGTGAAGATGAACTCGGCGTTGCAGAGAAGGTCGTAGGTATTGGAGTAAGTGGAGTTGATCATCAGAGGCGAGTCGTAGGCTCTACGGAGAAGCTCCGGAGCGAAGGCAGTACGCCGGGTGCAGTGGCGTTGCAACAAAGCCTTGAAGCTTTGGATCTCGCCGGAGATCGGTGGTCTCCGGGTTGTCACCACCGGAGATCATGTTGAACGATTAAGGGCATCGGCGGATGAGTTTTGTCGACGATCGGCGATGATTTCAAATAGGGTAGGGATTCGTTCGGAGTTGGAAAGAGGGGATTCGTGGTGATTGATTGGGGATTCGATTGAGGGGGTGATCGGAAGGGGACGAGGATCCGAGTGAGATCGGGGAAGGGATTTGATGGAGGATGTGATTGATGGAGGGAGATCGGCAAGGGGAAAAATTCTCGGGGCGGCGGAGAAAATCACGGGCAGCGATCAAATGGGGAAGGAAGAGCTGGTGAAGAAGATGCACAGGAGCCGTCCGATCGAGCACGATCGGACGGTTCCTGTAGCGCCACGTGGTGACAGATATGAGAAAGGGTGAGGCACGTGTGGAGCACGTTCATGGGAGGCACGTGCGACGCATATACGGTGGTGTTGAATTTTAATAATTTTTTATAAAAACTAATAAATATAAATGCCAAAAATGGTTGATACGTGGCGGCTCTAAGGGCTGCCACGTGTCAGCACCAGAAAATTAGAAAAGTGAAGATTTTGTAAAATGCAAAATAAATAGCAAACAACTCGGATCAAAAAAGTTTGTTCACAAAAATTGCTCGTCTTGATGATATCTACAACTTTCATGAATACATCAAAACCAAAATCGGGAAATTGGACTTCCCTGCTATCGTCCAGGTGTAGACCCGATCTATTTCTCTTTGACCCAGGGTCGAAGCCTGGTTCGCCAGACGTCATATACCCGGGGATCGCTCACTCGGTTCCTTTTAGTGCTTCGACCCACGAAAAGTGGATAAGATGGCTGCACTCCAAACTCCCATTTGTCCATATTTTGAGAAAAAGGATCTCTTGTTTTTCATTCCCATTCCCATAGGAATCAAGACTATGATTCACATTTCGAACAGGCATGGATACAGCATCTATAGGATCACTTCCATCTTGAAAGTGCGCAAAGGAAGGTGCATTTGACCTAGTAGTCGACGCCCGGTTAATAGCCCTTGACCCTCACTGACTCAGGCTAGCTGCTTTGCCCTGCATGTTCTCTCTAACTGTGCGAGACAACAATGATATATAAATGGAGAACAAAATCAAGATAATAAATAGAGATATAGAAAATTAGTCCCTAATTATAGTCAGTCACTAGACCTTCGACTACCCTACTATGACTGACATTTATCTGAAAGGTGAGGATCTGCGGTAGGGGGGTTCCGTAAAGTTAACCACAGATCATTTGATGAAATAGTTAGATAAATAGAGGGCTTACCACATGCTTTTTTTCCCTTGGAGTAGGGGCAGGGCATCTGTCATCATATATAGTTGGGGGGGATACCTCAATGGATCCCTCCAGCCTCAAAAAGCGTCCAAGGGATTTTCTTTTCCCAGATGAGCAGCTAGTTCAGGGAAGCAAGCCGAACTAGCCCCACTCAAAGAGCAGCGGGTTGAGGAACTCGTCCAAGCTCAAAGTTTGTGAGAAATCAACCCAAAAAGATCCCTCCTGACTCGTCTGAAATATGAGAACTCAGGCCTCCACCTGTAACTGGATAGAAAGGGAAGAAGCCCCTAGTCCCACCCCACTTCCGTCGCGATTTTCGTCTCCTATTTCATCTTTAGTGCTTTCCTTGTTCCAGTGAATGAGCGACAGGTAGATGTTGGTTGTACGCAGTGCACGTACGAAAGATGAGGGAGAAGTAGAGGCAGTCTGTGTGAACTGCTAAGCTTTGAGAAAGAAGGACTTGATAAGCGACTAAGCGATGGGGCTAAGCCAGGTCAACTAGGCAAGTGGTGTGCATCGGGTTCGTGGCACTTATTGCCTCTTTCCCAGGCCAAAACTCAACATCTAGCCAAGAGCCGCTCCGCTCTTTCACTCGCTGGCTTCTCCCTCTCAGCTCGCAGCGACAACTACTCGAGCGAAGCTATAGGCCGCTTTAGTGCTCAACCGATAGAATAAGAGCTAATAGATGGCCTCTTAACTCGACTAGGCTTCGCTTTTCGGCTACACCCTCTCTCTGCTTCGCTCCTACTCTATCCGACCGGGCTAGCGTGATTAGGCTTGATCAAGACTTTCTCTCTTCGTTCGCACACTTCTCCTATCGTCTAGGCTCGCATTCTCTCTTTTTAGGATTAAAGCAAGTTTTTTGAGAGTGGAAAAGCACTCGAGCTCAACCGCCCTGATTCGACAGTTGGCTAAAAAGTCCCCGCAGGAAAGGAACTTCACTCAACTACATGCCCTTCCTCCCTATTCTTTGGAGGTGAATCGACTTGATGCCATTCTAGTGGCCTTTGAGGAGATGTAGGGTTCGGTCTCTTCCCCTTCCTTCTTTGCTATGATGACTCCTATCTCAGTAACCAAATGCACAAAGTGATGTTTTTGGGGTATCCCATGTACATAGAATACCTTGATTTTTGGGTTTTGTAATTTTTATGTCACTTTTAAACCAGATAAAAAATTTGAAAAAAAAATACGATAAGATCAGGAATAAATATTTACACATTAATCTAATTTTTTTTGGATTTTTATTAATTAAGAAAAAGAAGAAATAAAATAAAAGATGAAAAGGTCCAATGTTGTACAGTCGGTTAGTGAAGACTCAGACTCAATTTGTTCCTTTGATTTCAAGCTCAATTTGGATTTGGATTTTTGTGCATTTTAATAAAACTTTTATCAAAGAAAACAAACGAAAAAGAAACAAACTAAAATAGGTTAAATATGTACATAAAATAATAGGTCAAAAACTTTTAAAAAATAAAATACATAAAAGAGGCCCGAAATCCAACTTTCACATATGAGCTCCGAATCACTTGTACTTGGTCTTGTTTTGAAGGTAACTGAATGTACATTAGTTCAAAAGTGAGTAGCATTAAAACGGACACTGGATAAGGAAGATATTAGGTTTTTAGTTCGGAAATCCTGAAACTAGGGTTTGGGTTTTTGGTCAACTTATTTGGGTTAGTGATTTTTTTGTATTTTTCATTTATTCTTGTTAGTGATATGTACTCAGTGGAGGTGGTTTTGGGTCATTCGGAGTTAGCATGAATTAACCAAAAATCTGGGAAGTTAGGCTATTTACATGTCATTTTTGGTTTGGATTTTTGGCTTCTTATTTTGTGCATAAATAATGGATAAAATGCAATTCTTTTGAAAACATGCCTAAATAGTAATTATGCAGAATAGATGCAGAAATGATGTTGATTTTGAGGGATTTGAGCTTAATAAATGAGACCTAGAGTGATGAATCCGAGATTCATCATCCCCCTATACTTAAATCATGCTCGTCCCTGAGCATCAAAAAGAAATGCCATGAGATGAAATGAGATTGGGTTCCATACCAAGACCATGAGCTGAAGGTGAAAATGAAACTAAACTCGACCTTTGAATTATTAGTGTGGCAAAACTTTTGTGAGACTTAGAATTTCAAAATCAACAATCTTTAAGTTCTACACATCATTGCTACAGTTTCAGCACAGAAGTCATCTTAGATCAATCCTCTTCCCAAAGTATACCCTATGAACATTGAACAATTGACGCATGTGTGTGAAAGGTTTTAGCTCTTCCCATCCAGAATGCCAGACTACCATGCTCCTCTCCTCTCCAGTAACTCATCCTCGGGGAGTCAGGTGTTTCCTTCTAAGGTCTGTCGTGTTGCGTTCACAATCAAATTGGGGGGAGAAGTTAGAAGAAGGGGAAAAGAACTGGAGGGTGGCTAGTGTAGTCACCTCTCCTTGTGAAGATGGTCAGTGTAGCCGAGTCTCCACCAAGATCTGCAGGTTTCTTGAAGCTTAGACATTTTTGGTCAGATATTTATTTGGTTGAATGCTTCTTTGTATTTGGAATTTTTGATGGTTCTGCTTGGATCTTGTTGTTCCTCTACAGATATAGAATCTTTTTGTTTCCGTACAATTTTTGGGGTCTTAGAAAAAATTGTGCCCAACCGTCCATCCCTTTTCTGAAGCTTTATTTCAACACATACTCCAATCTTTAGATTTCTACGCTACCAGAAAAGAAACCCACAAAGTCTTCAAACATTCCGTCTGAGTTGAGCTAAGTGCATAGTACGAGAGTACAAATTAATTCCCTATTCCAGAGTTATACCCAGAATGAAGAGACCAGGTTAGACACTAAGAGTCAACCGCTGCACATTGTCGTGTGGAACTCAAAGAATTAAGTCAAAGACATGAAGCTTCTAAAATCCTATTTCTTGGTGAAGTTCCTCTGAAAATTAGGTGGATTAAGGTCAAGTCCAGACCACTCTCGATTATTGCTCACAACATGATTTAGAACCCAATGACTTTTCACAGATGTAAATGCATGAAGCGATTGATGAAGTGCAGGTGCAGACACACATTTTTTATAATTTTGATTTTTTTTATTTTTTTATGCAAGGGATTTTTTGTTTTTTTAATGCAAAAATGAATAAGAAGCTATTTTTTTCAAAAAATTTGGGCACGGTTAGTGTTAGTAGCAAAACTCTTTTTCTTTTTCTTTTCTTTTATTTTTTTTGAATTAATTACCCACCCTGTAAATACATATAGACTTATGCGCAAGTACGAGATATGGGTAAAATATATAAGTAGTATATATACAAACCCCTCTATACTTAGCGGGTGTTGTGTCCTCAGTACACAAGAATCGTAAAGAAGACATAGCTCGGGCTAAGCGTCAGAGAGTGAAAAAAGAACAAGATTTACAGAATCGCCCCCCCCCCATACTTAGACTGTGACCAGTCTAAGTATAGAGGAAGAACGGAAAAAATGAAGCAGTAGGAGTATGTGAATGAGGAGAGTATATACATGTGGGCGTCAGTTCCCCCTATACTTAGGCTCTTGTCGGCCTAAGTATGGAAGAAGGGTAGAAGTGGAGCGATCGGGAGATAAGAGCGGGATGGTATATACAGATGGCATCGATCCCCCCTATACTTAGACCTTGGCCTAAGTAGAGAAAGAAGTTGTACAAGGAGACCGATGTGGTCGGGAGGGAGGGTGGGTAGCCGATGATTAAGGCGATTTTCAGTTGATCTTTTTGTGAGCATGTGATGGGATATCGGTATAACGAGACGAAGATGAAGCATATGATTGCCAACTATTATCAGCGTCATCCTCAGAAAAATCATGATGGATAGTATATGAAACATTTGAGTTGGATGAAAGGTAGCCATCATCAGAGTTATCCTCAGAGGAATAGTATTTGAAAGTGGACATACTCCAGATATTCATGTCTTTTTGTTTCTTCAATTGTTTCTTCAAAATTCATTCTTTTTTAGGATCACGTGGTTTGTCCTCAGATGAATACTCAGAAGCATCGGTCTCAGTCAGCTCATAAGAAATAATTCCAGTGTATTTGAAGAGGGTAGGAGCATCAGCTTTGGATGAATAGTAGTTAGGAACGGGAGTTGTCCAACGAGAATCGAATTTTGGATCCTTGCGAAGATATGGCTTTAGAGCTGCCGAACAAACTTTACTCATGTAGACTACCTTTTCCAGACCCGATGAGGGATCATCAGTTGATTTATCTTCCGAAAGGTCAGAGGTGACTTTCTTTTTCTTGTTTCGTGAAGGTGTCGGTTCACTTGAGTATCCAGATGAATAGCCATTGGAATTCTTCTCCTTGGTCGGTGAACGGCATGCGTGTTTGTTCTTAGTCTTCTGAATGTTGGCGCACTCTCTATTTGGGATGATTTGGTCAAGGTATTCAGAGAAGGTTGCTCCAGGGTGCGACCATGCATATGTCTCAGGATCATAGAAGAATGATTTGTCTATTTTGAGATCCACGGGAATTGAAATACTGGGAAGAGTCTCTGCATGTTCATTCTCAATTGATTTGACATTGGGGTATTCTTGCGTCAAGTTTATGTGATCCATGTAGTCAGAATAGGTTGACCCAGGGTGTGTCCATGCATGAGTCTCCGGATCATATGATTCATGTACTTGATTCTCCATGGTAAGAGCGGCTGGGAATGGAGCAGGGGGGATTCTCTAAATCAATAGTCTCATCAACAACCGTTATCTCAGGTGTAGCAGCGGGGTAGGGCTCTTCTACCGCTTCATGGTTACGGTTGTTGGGGACTTCGTGGGTTGCCTCAGAAAATCGTGGTTCCTCAAAGATTGGGTCAGATCGAAGTGCTTCCAATGCTATGAAATTGATTTCCCGAGTCCCACGATCAATAATTACCTTAGCCAACACTAAGAATGGCTTTCCGAGAATAATTGGGAACTGGGCGAATTCTCCTTGATGCTCAATATCGATAATCGTGAATTCTACTTTGAGCGGAGCACCTTGGAATATCATGATAACAGAAATGATTCCTCTCGGCCGCTTTATCGATCGATCCGCCAATTGAACAATCTCTTGTAATTACCTGATCGGTTCGAGTTTGAGTTCGTGAAATACAGAGGTCGGGAGGATATTGATCGGTAAAAAGTCATCAATCCGAGCATGGGTGAAAATTGTGTCTTTGATTACATAGTCAAATTTGGGCAACCGCTTCACTATGTGGCTCTTGGTTTTTCTTCTCAACGCCAAGGAGGAGGCCATTGACAAGATATGTATTTCAATCTTTGTTCGTATCCTATCCGACTTTTTCAGCATTAATTTGTCCATTACAAATCCTTTAAGGTCGGGGAAGTGTTCAATGGCCTTTGGAAAGGGAAGTTCAAAAATAAATTTCTTCTCCAATGCTTCCCGTACAACAGGATCCAAATTCCTTAGATCTTCTTCAGTCTCAATTTTTATGAAATTTTCTGGATTTTCGATTTTTTTTAGTATTTTTTAATATTCTCATTTTTTGATATTTTCTGTGTAGTGTGATGATGTGGTGTGTTCCTCAAATGAGCAGGGATTCTGATGTTCAGAGTGGGAGTCAAAGGCATAGTCATTTCTAGGGGAATAATATGCAGAAGTGGCACTATCAGAATCGTCCCCAGATTCCTGAATATCCTCAAAATTTTCAATCTTAGATCCAATCATTTCCTCATTCATTTTATATCCGAGCTACCAGAGATTGAAATTAATCGATCGGCAAATTCTCGAAATCTATCCTCTATTAAATCAAGTTTCTTATTCATCCTCAAAATATCCTCCAAAATCTTGTCAAGACCAATCATGGGAGCTGTTGTGATGTGTTTTTGTAATTGAATTTCCTCTTCCATTTTCCTATATGTTCTAGGAGAGGAGTCTCTTGAAATATCTGATATATGATCATCATTTTCTGAAAATATCTCCTCAATAATTATGGAAGGCAGCTGCTCATATGGTCTAAGTATGCGGAGTTGGTCCGAGTAGAGTTCGATCCTTTAATTATGAGTGGTCGGACCTTGATATTGTGGAGTCAACATACAGGGTTGATGTGTTTCTATGTGGTCTATCCAATCCTCTGTATGAGTATCATGTCTGAAGAAGGGGTTGTCATGGTCAATCCAAGATGATGATTGTTCATTGGTGTTCTAGGGTAGGGTTGATGGAAGAGGTGAAGAAGTGTTCAATTCGATCATGTGGTTATCATCTCTCATGAATGATGGTTTGACATTTACCGAATATGAAGGATGAATTGTATGATCGGAGTAGAGTGGATTGATGTATGAAGAAGTGGAGACCTCAGTCGGTTGTTGGTTTGTCTGGTCTGAAAACAAGGGGTTGTTATTCACGAAGCAGATCGGATTTGTAGAGAGTATTGGTGGTTGAGAGTCTCTTGTTGAAGTTGGAGGATGTGGTTTGGGTCTAACCGATACGAATTCATTTTCATATTATAGCACTGATGGATTCTCGGATAATTGTTCGGTCATTTTTGAAAGAGCTTAAAGGAATGAGGGGTCGGGTAGGTAAAAGTTTTTGGACAAGATTTCCATGATGAGTTTTAAATCAAGAAAGGAGAGAGATGATTGCACGTGATAGTCAAAAGAAATTTTATCAAATGTGCGGCTATTGATCTTCGAAATCGTTTCATGCACACCAATGCAAACATAAATCAAACCCCAGGTTCACCAACTCACACAATGAAGCCGTAAGAGTTCGGTTATTATATTTTCAATTTTAATTGGTGACAAAACAATCAAGGAAAATAATTAAGCGAGATGTTAGGTGCCGGAGATTTTCGTAATGACTGGCCTAAATTCTTATGACTAGTTGCACCTACTTTCAGCTAGTATGGATGTAAGTACGGATCTAAAATGGCTACCCGTGTTACTTGAGGACGGAGCCTTATGCAGTGTCCTCTAAACCACCCACTATGCTAAGGAAATCTGGACCATTTACTGGCTACCCGTAGATCCTCACTGAGAAGTAGCTAATCGTTTTTTTGTAGAATCAGTAGTCAATAGGAAAAATTCGGGTTTGGGCTCTAGCCTTAAGTGTCGTCTCTTGCTCACTCAGAAAAATAAAAACGTCCAAGGTTGGGGTTGCTCTCCCGCAGAAATTCTTGATTTTATGGTTTATTTTGATCGGCTATATTTAGCAGTTCCAATTTTATTTCGGCGGTCACTGAAGAGTTAAATGAGCACAAATACACGTCTACCGTCCAATCCCAATTTCCTTTAAAATTTATGTGACAAAACCAAGAGGGAGGAGTTCAGGAAAAAGCTGACGCATGTGAAAACAATGATGTATGCTCAGTTAGAAGACTTACAGTGAATCCTCGCAATCTCCATGTGGGATGCAATACAGAAATTGAAAATTTAATCTAGATGAATGCAAGCCGATGAAAAACCGCACATAGCAGAAAGTTCTATTAGCAATGAAGAATTGAGTTGAATTATGGCTAAATAGAACGATCTATGTGCGTCTCAATTAATGTGAAGTGTAGCCTAATTCCTATGAGCACAATCAAAATAAAAATGCTCTAAGAGCCATATGTCAAGGTATATCCTAATCGTTATTCAAGTCGGGCCCCACCCTCACCGGAGAGTGAAACAGGCCACGACACACCACAGAAGAAAGTTCAGAGTTTTTTTACACACGCGAGAGTCCAAACGGACACTGCTATAATGAGCAATTAATTACAGAAATAAAATTGTTGAAATTAAAATCCTAGACTCTACACTCTCTCACGACTCGACTCGATCTCAAATTATTTGCGACTTTTCGGATGTCAGTGAAGATGCTTCAGTTTCTTGAAAAATCGCTCCACATATGCCAGGTACCTCGCAAGAAAAATAAGAGAGAAAATGTAAGAGAGTGACTGAAAAATAAAAATAAAATGAAAAAATAAAATAAATGTTGAAAATTAAAATAAAATAAAATACAGAGAAAAAAATTATGGAATTTACAATGAACAATTCGGGGATCAGACTGCCCAAATGCGGAAAATCGAACGAAAAATTTCAAAACACAAAACTAAGTTGTTTGCCTCCCCGGCAATGGCACCATCTGTCGAGTCCGAAATCGCACAGTGTTAAAAGAGATGTTGTATTTATCGTGCGTAAATATAATATGATTTGAATTATCATTTTATTGTAGGTGGCAATCGGAATCGGTCAAGAAAATAACTACACAAAATATTTATCGATTTTAATGTATGCGATTTTATGTTTATTTTACTTGGCAAGTCCCAAGGTCAAATACAAGGAGGCAAAGGAATAACCTAGAGTTATGTCTATCAAAATTCGTGCGCAGTTTTCGAGGCGATCTTTTTTTTTTGGAATTTTCAATGCAATAAAGAATGCAAAATGTAATTTTGGCCTATTTTAGAGACTAAAATATAAATTACGCTCAAATGATGTCCGAAAAATATAAAACTTGGCCACTATGCAAAATATGGGAAATGAATGCACTGTAATTTTTTTGGAATTTTTGGATGCAATATGAATTTTTTTATGAATTTTTAAATGCAAACAAAATGAATTTCAATATTTAATTATAATATATACTAAACCTTTTTATTTTCAAGAGATAAAATTATCTAAGATCTATTACTAGGTAATGGATCTCAGAAAAATTCTAAACCTCGAAAATGTGAGATTTAATACCTATTAAAAATCAAACATTGAAATATGCAAAATGATTTTTATGGGGCAATCTATGCATGCAAATGCAAATCTTTTTGGGCACAATGTCAAGCACAATTGACTCTACAATATTTGATTTTTCAGGAATTTTTATAGCAACGGTTAATCAATGGCAAATTTAAGAGCTCAAAATGGGCAAAATGTGTAATTTTCCACTAAATATATAATTATTAATTAACCATCGATCACAAAAATATCCACAGTATGTCAAAATGTAGAGAATTAAAAGGCGAACATCATGCTATTTTTTGAATAATAAAATAATGTCAGGTAGAGGTCCAAAATCATTGGGAACACATGGGTAGAACTGCAATAAATAAAATAAATAAAATGCAAGGGGGACTGATTTGTAATTACCAATTCTTTGGGGGTACTTCTACAAAATTGCCAGAGGGTCACGTGCGCCTCTGGCTGGCGGGGGCTGATACGCAATTCAGAGGAACTCTGGGGGAGGTGACTGCAATTTACCCTGCGGTCACGTGCGGAGCACGTGACCCGGGGGCTGACATAAGATGACGTCCCCCCACGCACATGTAGGTCACGTGCGGGGGGGTCTCAGGCCTCACGCCCGGCCGGTGGTGGAGGAGGCGGAGCCTAGTCCATGTGGTGGCGTTGAGGGGTGGAAGAGGGAATCTCCGGCACTACTGCGACTTGCTTCGATGGTAGCTCGCCGACTGAGAAGCTGAGAGGCGCTGGCGGAGCTCCCTGGCGAGGCGGTAGAGCTGTCGTTGGAGGCTCCGGTGGTTGTCAAAGGCTCGACGGAGCCGCGACGTTGATGGAGTAGCGGCTGAAGAGGCGGAGACGTTGGGTAGCTGCCGGCGACAACGCGATGGAGCTCCTAGAGGTGTTGATGAAGATGGAGGCGGAAGTCATGAAGATGAACTCGGCGTTACGGAGAAGGTCGTAGGTATTGGAGTCGGTGGAGTTGAGCATCGGAGGCGAGTCGTAGGCTCGACGGAGAAGCTCTAGAGCGAAGGCAGTACGCCGGGGGCGGTGGCGCTGCAACAAAGCCTTGAAGCTTTAGATCTCGCCGGAGATCGGTGGTCTCCAGGCTGTCACCATCGGAGATCACGTTGAACAATTAAGGGCATCGGTAGATGAGTTTTGTCAATGGGCGACGGTGGTTTTAAATAGGGTAGGGATTCGTCCAGAGATGGTAAGAAGGGATTCATGGTGATTGATTGGGGATTCGATTGAGGGGGTGATAGGAAGGGGACGAAGATCCGAGTGAGATCGGGGAAGGGATTTGATGGAGGATGCAATTGATGGAGGGAGATCGGCGAGGGGTGAAATTCTCAGGGCAGCGGAGAAAATCGCGGGTGGCAACCGAATGGGGAAGGAAGAGCTGGTGAAGAAGATGCACAAGAGCCGTCCGATCGAGTGTGATCGGACGGTTCCTATAGCGCCACGTGGCGACAGATGTGAGAAAGGGCGGGGCACGTGCGGAGCACGTGCCTGGGAGGCACGTGCGGTGGTGTTGAATTATAATATTTTTTTATAAATGCCAAAAATGGCTGACACGTGGCGGCTCCAGGGGCTGCCACGTGTCAACACCAGAAAATTCAAAAAATGAAGATTTTGTAAAATGCAAAATAAATAGCAAACGACCTCAGATCAAAAAAGTTTGTTCACAAAAATTGCTCGTCTAGATGAGATCTATAAGTTTCATGAAGACATCAAAATTAAAATCGATCAAATGCACAAAGTGATATTTTTGGGGTATCCCATGTACATAGAATACCTTCATTTTTGGGTTTTGTAATTTTTATGTCATTTTTAAACCAGATAAAAAATCCGAAAAAATATGATAAGATCAAGAATAAATATTTACACATTAATCTTTTTTTATTTTTATTAGTTAAGAAAAAGAAGAAATAAAATAAAAGATGAAAAAGTCCAATTTTGTACAGTCTGTTAGTGAAGACTCTGACTCAATTTGTTCCTTTGATTTCAAGCTCAATTTGGATTTTTGTGCATTTTAATAAAACTTTTATCAAAGAAAACAAACGAAAAAGAAACAAACTAAAATAAGTTAAATATGTACATAAAACAATAGGTCAAAAACCGCTAAAATACAAACTGTAGAAAAAAGGCCCAAAACCCAACTTTCACATATGAGCTCCGAATCACTTGAACTTGGTCTTGTTTTGAAGATAATTGAATGTACATTAGTTCAAAAGTGAGTAAGATTAAAACAGACATTGGATGAGGAAGATATGAGGTTTTTAGTCTGGAAATCCTCAAACTAGGGTTTGGGTTTTTGGTCCACTTATTTGGGTTAGTGCTTTTTTTATATTTTTCATTTATTCTTGTAAGTGATATGTACACAATGGAGGTGCGTTTTGGGTCATTCGGAGTTACGTGAATTAACCAAAAATCTGGGAAGTTAGGCTATTTACAAGTCATTTTTTGCTTGTATTTTTGGCTTCTTATTTTGTGCATAAATAATGGATAAAATGCAATTCTTATGAAAACATGCTTAAATACTAATTATGCATAATAGATGCAAAAATGTTGTTGATTTTGAGGGATTTGAGCTTAATAAATGAGATTTAGGGCGATGAATCTGGGATTCATCAGGAATTTGAGAAGATGGACGGAGAGGTGCACGTGGATGGTGAAGGGGTGGCGAAGCTTACTAGAGGGTTAATGGAGGACGATGGTATGCATAAGAAACCCAATTAATTACAAGAAAAGAAGTAAATAAATTGCAGAGAAGATCCGAGACTTACCTAAGATCGGGCGGAGCGGAGCTTGGGCTCGAGCGTCGGGGAGACACTCTGGTCATCGCCGGATCACCGCAGCTAATGGTGGAAGCTTGGCGGGGCGGAGCCACCACAAACCTGATTGACATCAGCCGGGGGTCGACATCGGGGGCACATGTCATCTTCGTGCACCATCTCTCCTCCTCGTTGTCACCGAGAGGCGGAGGAATGTTGGGCGTGGCCCCGCATAAAGGCGGACGACCGTGACATGGGGCGAAGATGGGGTATTTTAAGGAATGACGGAGGTGGTTATGATGACGATGGGTGTGCTTTGCGGGAAGGATACAGAGTGAGCGGAGGGGAGTCATGGAGTGAGTGGACTCCGGCGAGGGTCGTGGATGATCGGGCGACGTCGTGGAGGTGTTGAGATGTTGAGATGGTGGACGAGGACTCGGGGGGAAAGAGAAGGGGCAGGAGAGTTGGCGAGGTAGCTGATCGTGTGAGAGAGAGGAGGCTAGAGGTAGGGGATGAAGCTTCGACCATGGGTCTTTCAATCCGACGATCGAGAAGAGGGCACTGAAGAGCGGTAGGGATTAGATCTCGGTGGCTTGATCAAGGGGCGTATGGAGCGCCACGTGGTACAAGGAGGACACGGCACGGGCGGGCGGTCCAGATCACATCTGGAATATATCATACGGTCAAAGATCTGGAGGGATCTGATGGTGTGTAGGTCATTGGATCTTGCGATCCAACGGTTAGGGTGAAGGTGTTAAGGAGCGGCTCTGATCTACTTAAACAGAGCGCATCCGAGGGCCCAGATGGAGGCGGAAACGGACAGCCCTGATCAAACGATCAGAGTATATCCAATGGATGTGAGCAGGGCGTGTGGAGACAGTGAGGCCGTTGGATCAAGAAGCGATCCAACGGTAGGGAAAGAGGGCGGCAAGAGCAAGGGGGACGGGAAGAGGTGCGTGGCACGAAGAGATGCGGCCACGTGGCTCAACCAGAGAGAGCCACGTGACCCAATCAGATTATTGGGACAAATGTTTGAAGGAATGACGGAGAAAACGACCGAATTTGGAAAAACTCAAAACATGAAAGTTGTAGATCTCGATAAGATCTACAAGTTTAATGTTGACCAAAAACGAAGATGAGGTCAAATAAAGGCAGAAAATATTTTTGAGGGCATTTTTAAGGCTAAAAACAGGCGAATTTTAATCTTGCTATTTTTATATTTTTAATTTATTAATGACTCTGATATTTACAGAGAATTGTCTGGTTTTTATTGACACCTAGTCTAAGATAGGGAGGTTGATTTCAGTGAATTATAAGCATGAAACATGGTTTCATCAACTTCCCTGATAATTTCCTTTTGTTTTATTATCCATGTTTTCAAACCCTTAGCCTGACAACAAAGAAGCACACCGTCCTCGAGTACTCGGTTGCTTAAAACCACATGCTAACTTTTAATTACATAAACTAGCGCTTTAAATACATGTTATCGTAACCCAGCCTATACGGAACCACCCGTGCCTCCACATGGCATGACCACGTCTTCTGTCATTCAACGCGAATATATTGGCACCTGGTACCACGCATTGCAAATCATTCATTTCACGCGTACTTATCATAACAGGGCAACCGTGTACCACATAGGTTGGACAATGCCAATACCGGTTCCTTCCGACAAACCTACATGTTGCATGCACGATCTGTATTTCTACTCCAAGTCCTTCCAGTCGTAACACACGATCCTTTTTAGGATCAAACTCAATACACATCAATTCCCATGATGTAATTCCTCTTTCAAGCCTTCAATTTACGTATTCATCAATATTGAATATAGATTACACATATAATAATTCATGTATACATATACTCATATTTATGTATATTTTTACTCCTAAACCCTAACTTTCCAAGACACTGCATCTATTCGATGCTTAGACATTATTTTGGTGGAAATTAGAAAGCAACTTTCTATATTTTCTTAAAGTAGTCAAAATAGGGTTCTTAGCGAAGAACAGAAAATAAGAAAATTCAATGATACCGCATGAAAACTCAACAGCAAAAGGAAGGATTTCATTACCTAATCGAGTTCTCTCTCGTGTATGCAGTGCTTTATCGTGATTCTTTTTCAGAAAGGATGATTTATGTCTCCTGAAACAATCAAAATTCATTTTCGTATCAAAAACGTTAAGAACATGCCAAGAACGCGAAGAATGAATGAAGAACACGAAAAACACATGAAGAACATGAAGAACGTAAGGAACATATTTTTCTCTTAAAATTTCATCATAGTTTCCCCTTATACGGATTATATTTATAGGAAAATTTTGGCAAAGTTTACCCTTATATAGGGACATATTTCAAGGAAAATTTCGCCAAATTTTCCCCTTATATCGGGACATATTTCTAGGGAAATTACGGCAGAGTTTCCCCTTATATCGGGGCATATTTATAGGGAAATTACGGTAGAGTTTCCTCTTATGTCAGGACATTTTTCAAAAGAAAAATGGAAAGAGTTTCCTCTATAAAATCATCGAGAGGAAAGAAACAACGAAATAGAAAGAACATAATAGAACTGCAAGCGATGGAGAATCGATAGACACCACGCGTCTTGGGAGTGAAAGTGTGACGGATCACAGGGTTCACTGACGTGCATAGCCGCCCGCACCTAAGTAGGGTATTACACAGATTTCTCCTCGAACCACAACAGAAAACGAATCATAAATGAAGATGAATAAAAAACTAAGTTGGGAAAAGATGGATTTAAAACCTAGCTTAAGTTAGAGTTTATTACGAAGCCAGTTAAGAGAGGATGGTACCTTCCTCCTCCTCGTTCTCTCGGTAGTACTTCGATAGCGCTCCTTCCCCGCCTCCCACATCTCCTCCCAACATCTCGAACCTAGCCCTTGGGGTAGCGGTGTTAGTGGATATCGTAGAGAATGAATGGTTAGGGGGCTATTTATAGGCTCTAGAAAACCACTAGCCATGGTTTGTAAACCATGGTGTAGACCTTAATCGCAGTTAGCGGCCCACAGTTTTGGTCCATGGTTTTGGCCAAGTCTTATCCAAAACTTAGGACTTAAGTTAGAATTTTTCAGAGGATTCTAGATTCTCTATTGATGCTTAATTAACGCTAATCGTGATTAACTTCCACTGATCACGATTTAACTTTCACGGCGCACGCTTATCTTTTGCTAACTATTGATAAGGATTCGCTAATGGTCATTAGTGGTTTTCAATCCTTTATTAGTTTCTTTAGTCATGTTTAATTGGTCATAATCATTGTCATTACGTGTAATGACATCTTAAGCCTCCTTACTTCTCTCTCTTCGGAAAATCATAACAATTCAATGAAGTCTGATTCACATGAAACAAATTATGTTGGTTTCCTCTTGACAAGATGAATCTTATGATTTAGGATCCGATAGACAAACACGTTCGAGGCTTTACAGAGGGTTCTATCGCTGGAAGCACTTCAGAGAAGATAGGGTTGAAAGAAACTCTTTAAAAATTTTGACCATTCAAATACCTGCCAAGGTTAGACCAAAAACCAAGGCGCAAGCAAGGATTTTTAGATTGGAATGAGGTGAAATGAAAGGGCTAAAGTGGACATGAGAAGTAAGCCCAAGGTGGGTCACTAACCTTTGCAAGGTTGGTGAAAGGAACATGGCAGAATCTATCATGGAGAAGCGGAAAAATTTAGAGGATGGTAACACATAAAGGGTGGATTTAAGGTTAAGATATAGTTTAATTCATATGATGGAAAGGTTAAGAGATGGTCGAGCAATAAATTGGTGAAAATAAAGAAGAGTAAAAAGGGAATACTTACCTAGAATCGGAGACGAGGAAGATGATGAATTTGAAGAAGAATCGCGGCCCTAAACAATGCTTTAAAGGTTTGTCGATCTTCGCTTCGAGTCCTGAGCTACAGAACTAAGCTCACATAGCCTTAACGATGGATGTAGCAAGGTGGGTCACCTCAGATCTCGTTGTAGTGAAGCCACTGTCGTCATGCTCAAACCAGTACTCTCTCTATCACTCAAGTGAAGTTAGGTTTAGAAGTTCACTCATGAAAAGGCAGATCACTGTTGATAGAGACCGGGCTAGGGGTTTTGTGGAGGAGAGGTTGGCGAAGGTTAAGCCTACAGGTGGTGGTTTCAATTACCGCCAGTTGATGGAGAAGTTATGTTTAAGGGAGGTTAGGGTTGGCACGTGGAAGATGGAGGTTACACGGAGATAATGGATGTGTAAATTAGTGAAGATGGATGCTGGATTTATCGAGGAGATTAAGTGAAGACGGAGGTTCGATTGCTCGTGTCTCTTTGAGATAGTTGGCCGGAACGTGACGATAGTACATGGGTCGTTGGATTGAGATCCAACGACCCTGATTTGGGTGCAAGCAAGCGATCTTTTGATCGTTCAGACCAAAAAATCAAGTGGACGAGGATTGAGCGCTAATGGATGGTCATGATCTACTTATTACATAAGATCGAACAGTGAAGGAGGTAGGCAGGTGGCTCAATAGAAGCAGGCCACGTGGCTAAAGCAGGCGACGACCACATGGCTCAATGGAATAAATAGAAATTAATTAATTAATATAAATATAAACGAATTAGTGGATGATCTCAAAGTAAAAATGTTCAATATGAAAGTTGTAGATCTCAATGAGATGTACAACTTTAATGTAGAAATCAAAGAGAGAAAATGTCATATATGCATAGAAAATATTTTTGCAAGTAATTTCAATAATAAAATTACTTATTTTAATTTCTTTTCATATTTTTGGTTTTTTATTTTTTATTTTATAATAAATTAATTATGTACAATATTAAACTAATTTTTATTTGGTTTTAATAAATAGGAAACACATACAGTATAAAGACAGTGACAGGGTTATTAATACACAATAGTTAGGGTTACCTATTTACAACACCGTATAAATTAATTAGTGTTAATTGTTAGTGAATGTTAGTGATATTCTTAAGCTAGAGAGATAATGTGGATAAATAATATAAATGGATATGGGATTCATCAGTGGCATCCTCATTATTTGCACAATAAGAGTATCTCTTATCTTCGTTGTCTAATGCCAATGCCAACGAACTATATCCAAAATCATGACATGTGTTATTCTTTATGTTTTCTTCGTCAGATGAATGCGATTCAATCAATGTCATCACTCTCTTCTTAAGATCTATAGATCGACAAATCATCATCGTCATTTAATTATGATGGACCATTGATATTCTCAACCACTGAATCATTTGTTGGTTTGATTAAATTATATGTTTACTGGTTTAGAGGAGTAGAAGACATGATTATTCATTAATTAAAATTTGACTATATTACCTCGATGATGATGATATATTTTCATGAACTAGAGGGGTAGCTTTAACACCTTACACTCTCAGTGAGCTCAACGAATTGCATCACACTCTCCATGAGCTGGACGAAGTGTCGATGATCTGAATCCAACTTCTTTGACCAATTCTAATCATAGTCCAAACCATTTGGATCTAAGAAATGATCTCAAGGAGCTTGTATATTTCCATTTCTGTGATCATTTCTATTTCCAATATTTGTACATTGAAATTATAATTGGAAATTGGATTCAAACTGAATAGCGATTTAATCCAATTAAATCACAAATCATCTAGCTAAACGAGCCACTAAAATCCATCATGTTTCATCACTCTCTCGGAATGGAAGTGTCATGGTAGATGATCCATTACAACAGATGTAACTCTGAGTATTCCCAATACTCATTCATCCTTCACACTAGAATACTTTGATAAATTCGAAGTTCAAACATGAATGAATCAATAGAATTTTCATTTGATAATTAGGCGATAATATTAATCATATACTTTCCAAAAGTATATATTAATATCTCAAATTTGTGTCTTATTTCACGAACAAGACAACCATGCATGGAATTCATTTTGACTCCAAAATATCTCATGAGTGAGCGCTGTCACCCAGTTCATCAATTATGAACCTGTATGATTCCTTTGAGAGATCATACATCTCATACAACTTCATATGCATACCAACATGCCGATATATGGACCTTGTCTAGGGCATAACATAGTGGTATGTCAAATGTGCATACTCATACATATAGATGCATATCTATCTAAGGTCAAAGGATGTATTCCTGATCACGACAGTTACGATTCATGTTTTAGTTTATCTCGACCTCATCAAGTCAACTCTTTGTCTTGATTAGTTCAACACTTCCGAATCTCCATTCTTATGCATCGGACCTGCATCAAGAAGTCGGTTGGAAATCAGTGTTTAGAGAAATATTGCCATCACTTTCTCAATCTGGAAATCTTTATTGGATATCACATGTTTGAAGTCAGATGAGTCCATCCAGTTGCATGGTATTCATATGAGCATGGTACATAACCCAAATCGTACAAGGGATGTTAACAATAAAGTGTATTCATTCAATTATTCATTTCATTTCAGATGTACATGATAAAACAATAACTTTTATTGCATTAATAGGTCACTAAGGGCTCACAAGTCCAATGAGATGGATACGCAATCTAATATCTAATTTGATTTATGATATTAATATTTATTTTTTAGATTGTCTAATTTCTATTTGATATATAATCTAGTCTATATTTTTAACTAATAGTTATTCCATTTATAAGAGGACAATTGATTTTGATATTATAATATTTAATTCACAAAATTTATTTGACAATAACTAAATTTGCACATCCTATTGATGGTTAGAATTAAAAACTATATGTATAAATTTAAAATTGCTTGGAATGCAAGCTATCTTCAAAGCGACAAATATATCCGAATAGGTAATGAGATATAACAAAATATCCACAAAATATATCATATTCTATTGATCAAAAACCTGCAAAAGATGGGTTACGAAAAACGGGAATTACTAGTTCGCTCTTACTCGAATAAGAATAACGGAAGTTAGATGGGAGAAGAGCAATCTGAGAGATTGTGAGGGTTGAGAAGAAGAAATGAGGGGGTTGAGAAGAAGCGGTGAGGAGAAAGAGGTGTAGATGTGAGGAAATGGAGGGAGGGGATTTATAGGGATAAATGGGAGGGGCCAACGACCATTTTCACCAATGGTTCCCTTCCAAATTTGATTTGGGGATGACCGTTGACGTCTCTCCCCAAATCGGTACTTGAGGTGCCGATACATACAAGAGGTGCCGATACATACATATATTTTATTCTTAACATGCTGCCTATTTAATTAAATATGATTATTTTAATAATTATATAAAAAGTCCTTATCCTTTCATACAAACACATATGGCATATTCGGTTTGGGGCCTCCTCTTTGGAGGAGGGGGTTTACCCTCCAGAACCAAAATCCTTAACCTCATTGTAGGATCCACCAAAGTCAACTCTCTATACTATTTAATACATCAAACAACTTATTTATTTTCATCCATTTCAACAAAAAATAATATAATATGCCATCTTATCATCTAAAAATTATAAAATATTCAACTTTCACTCAGTTTTCCAAATTCTAATACAATCAAATCACAAGTACTTAATTTTCCAAGCTTAAACATAATTGCAACACAACGAACCTTCTTAATCCAAACTCTATATTTAAATACCAAAATATAAATGAACACATCACACGGGAAAATGTAGGGGTTCCATGTCTTGATGTGCTAATTCTACCCTGTTGCTTGGTTCTTGATCTTCCGAGCACGGGTTGGTTTATTTTTCGGTTTGCTTCCTTCCTCTTTGCCATTGCCTCTTGAGGTGATGCCTATAAATGATCATTTTTTTCATCAATGATATTATATACTTACCCATAAAAAAAATGGAGGGGTTAAAAGGAGCCCCCACGGATGCCGTCTGCCCAAGCGTTTTCACCACAGACCTATGTTCTTAATTTTCTTTGCCTCCTCTCCGGCATCGCCTCGCCATCCGTCCTTCTTTCGTCTTGTATTAGGGCGACGAGACGAAAGATAGAGAGATTAGGACGATCGAAAGGGAGGGAGGTGGAGGAGAGGAGAAACAGTGATCTTTCGCTATTTCTAGCCACTGCCCGTCCGTCCGCTCTGCTTCTTCTTCGTCTTTTCCTACCTCATTCGTCACTTCTCAAGCCAAAATAAGGTCGGTCGCCACTTGGTCATTCATCACCCCAATGGACAATTGAATATCAGCACTTCGTCTCCTTGTCGATTCGCGTTTTCTAAACGTCCTATTTTCGAGAACCTCGTTTGATTGCTGCTGCATGCGGGTTTTAGGGGATTCATCCTTGGTTTGGGAATTGACTAGTTCCGCTGGGTGTTGTCGTGCCCGTTACGTCTTAGGCATCGGCTGCTCTTGATTTTGAGTATTTTTTATCGCTGTTTGTTGCTATCATTCCGCAGGTGGCTGAGTGGGTGGGCTCAGATAAAATAAACTGCGTTCGTTGTGGTAGCGCGAACTGAGATGGCAGGGACCGAGAGCAAGGATAATGCAACCGGAGATGGCTCTTCGCCTTCGGAGGGGATGACAACTGGACTAAACTGTCAAGCTGACGATTTGCTTGCCGAGTGGCGCTCGAGTGAACAGGTTGAGAATGATACGCCATCGACTTCGCCCCCCTATTGGGACACAGATGACGGATACGACGATGGTGTGTCAATCTTGTTTGGGTTGCGTTCTCAGCCCCTTAGCTTCTCCTAATAGCTGTTTCATTTTGATTATGTGCGTTCTACTTGGTTCTACTTCCTAAATTTTGAATTTCATGCTTTGCGTCGAACTGCATACCTACATCTGCATCCTGAATCAAAATGGTTATGCTTAAACGTTGTGATTTATTGCTGAATTCTAAAAGAGGATGTGGCAGATGTTATTGGGTTCTTTTCGCTTTTTCTATTATGGCCAGGTTAACACCTTTTTTATTAAAGCCATAGGATGAGCACAAATTATATGTAATCATCCAGTGCTGGGTTATGAAACCGACCTTTTCTTCACTTCTATCCTCTTTTCCAAATGTAAAAATCATCTGGGAACTTCCCGGGAAAACTAAATAATTTGATTGTTTTTCTTTGTTAACGAATTCTGGTCTTGTCAGCATCGAGCTCTTTTCTCCCGATATAAGTCCTAGCAGATATTCATTAGAAATTGCAATGGATATAAGTTGATTGTAGTTTTTTTTCAAACTTTTTACTTATCCATCGACATTGATCGGTTCTTTCTTCTGCTCATCTATCAATGCTTTCGCACATTAGCACAACAATACGGATATTTCATTACCTGAGCCTGGGATGGCTATGTCGGGAGTCGGGACTGAGTGTCAAAAGGATGCCCCCAATTGCTGAAGGTCATGTTTCTCAAAGAGGGGGGTTATTGCTATCGGTAGCCAATGGAAATGCAAGGAAATGAATGCTATTGGAAACCAACGGAAATATAAGGAAAGGAAGTCGGTAGACCAACAAATCTCAGGGGATAGTGAGTTTACTCCGCTTTCTTTCATTGTCTGTCACATAGAAGAAATCTATTTTCTCCATACATTCTCATCCTCAGAAATGTAGTGGAAGCGAAAAATTTTCCTCTAAGTTTTCTCTTTGTTGTTATACTTCTTTAGAAATTATAAACAGCGACTTCTTTGTTTCATCTATTTTGTTTCAAGTACAAGTACACCAATTTATTTTTCAGTAATTCCATGTTGAAATACTTGAAAATTGATCAACAGAAAATGAATTTAATGTACTCCTATTTCTGTCAACTCCTTCACTCTTAGGGAGCACCAACACTCCCAAGGAGCATTTCGGGGATTATCTTGAGTATATTTGCTTTCGCCAATCTGTATTTCTATACACTTTGGCAAGCTGTCTGTCATATATTCTTTATATAAAGTCCATGTCTATATTATCTCCTCGGTTTTCAGAGTACCTTAAGGCGATGGTGTAAGATGGTGAAATGCGCTACTTGTAAAGAGTCACTTGGTTATTGTTTCACCCAGATGGCTCACGGGCTGGGTGTACATCTTAGTTGATCCAAATGTATATAAATTTCTCAATGTTATCCAGTGGCTTATTTTCAAAATTCAAATGCTAATATCGTCCAATCACAGTTAATTTTTAACCCTCCACTCTCTCATATGATTGTTTAGTTCTGGCCATATGATTGTTTAGTTCCGGCCAATCACTCTGCATATGTGTATCCACTTATATTATTAGAAAGATTTCCTGTCACTGGATGGTTCAATATATTTACTCTTAAAATGTTGTGGATTTTAATGTTTTTATTGTGACTGGGATCATGAACTGTCCATTGCTGGCTGATTTTGGCTATTGTCGGTGCTTTATAGCCAAAACCATGCATTTATCTCTTTTTTCAAATGCATCTATTGCCATTTACGCAATGCTTGGAGACCAATTAACATCTCTAAAGTGTTTTTAAAAAGTCTATGTAGTCGCAGCATTGTTAGAACGTCTTTTTCTTGACTGCTGGTTCTAAGTATTTTCTAAAATTGCAGAAGTGTGATATCTGGTGCTCGACTCCCGGTTCTGTATCCCTCTTGTAAATGGAAAAGCCTAGTTGTATGTTCAATCTAAGAGGCATTTCTATGCTTGTTTGGTCGCTTTTGCTTGAAAGTAATTTCATGGTTCTAAACTTACGCAATGAGCTTTTTGTCGGAGGTGGCCAATTTGTGCAGGGGTTTTGGAGAAACTTAGCATGCTATTAATCGTTTGAATAGATTTTAATGGGTTCTTCATGTCTTTCTATAGCACTATCATTGGTAAATTATACTTGTATTCTCATTTGGTAATTTTTAGAAGGAAATGTTATGACGACGATAAGTTGTCATTGTCGAAATAGTAGATATATACAAATATTCTTCATGTTCAGGAAATCATGTGATTTATGCCGAGTTATGATATTGAGGTGAAGTTCTGAAGGATCTTAACCTTCTTGCAGTTGGAAGTTTTTTTACAATATGCAATATTATGCCTTTTAAATATTCCCTTATCAAAATTGCATTAATTTTTGGTTGCTCATTGGAGTGATTTTTATATGTAGGACCAAAACCTTCTGAGCTTTATGGGAAATTTACTTGGAAGATTGTAAATTTTTCCCAGATCAGCAAAAGAGAGCTGAGAAGCAATGCATTTGAAGTTGGTGGATATAAGTGGTACTCTTGCTTAGATCCTCATCTTTTATTAATTTTGTTGAACTCCTTTTTGTTGTGAATATCTGAATACTGTTAGAGTTATTATACTTACATTTATGTTCGTACCTTTATTGCTTTCTTCTCCATCAACCACTTTCTTTTGTCTTATACTAGAGTGGATATGCCTAGGCTTCTCAGTGGCATCAGACTTCCTTGCTTTCTTTATCGATGCGATGCGAATATGATGCAGCGTAGGACTCAAGTATAGGGCCGAATTTTTAATTAATTTTAGTGGTCAATTTTATTTACGTTTATTTAAATTATCGTGTCTTTAATTAAATAAATGAGATCGCATGTGATCTCCAACAATTAGTCATAGATTTGATTTTTAAATTTGATCGGTTAATTAGTTAGAGTCTAATTAGGATAATTAGTTGTCAATTTGAATTGGTTTCCTATTTTTGTAATCTCATCCCTCCTATATAAAGGGATGAGGGTCCATTGTTGGTAGTCATTTCAGATTAAATGAAAATTGGAGTTATCTCCCGTTGTCTCCCTATTTCTCTCTCTCTCTCTCAACGTGTTCTTCACGATTCTCATCCCAAAATCCCGCGCATCCGGCGTGCATTCTCCTCTCCCGCTCTATCTAAATTTCTTCTACCAAAAAATATATTTTGCCATCGTTGGATTTTTTTGTTTGCATCAATTGGTATCAGAGCATGGAAACTGAATCGTTCTTACGATTCGACGATCCGATCACCTACTGGCGTTTGCAACTCGATCTGAGCCGCCTATCTCATGGCCCACAGTCTCGTTCGCGCCAACAAAAGTTCCAGCGACGTCTTGTATCAAGCATTAAAGTCCAAGAATGGCTGGACGCGATAATCAACGAAGATTCGCTCGACGACGACAAAATTCAGATCATCGAAGCTGCTGACCAAGGGCCCATCTTCGACGAAGATCCAACCGTCTACGACGAACTGCCCGTTGTTCAGATCAGTTCGGAAGAAAAAGAAGCCGAAACAGTCGCTGTTCCGGAGGTTTCAGATCAGGTCCCATCACCAACGGCGTCCCCGATGGCAACCCCAACCCCCCAGCGGTTTCCCAGACCGTCCAGCCCCTCGCCGCACTGCCGACGGCCCCTCCCGCAACCCCCAACCCCCCCTGCGACTCAACCCCGACGCCGCCCCTCTTCCCCTGCCTTCCCTTCCCGCGCCTCTCGGCCCCGCCAACCCGTGACTCGCCCCCGCGCCGCCTCCTCCCTGCCCCGGAATCCCCTCTGCCACGTCGCCCCGCCCCTTTCCCCTACAGTCCAAGCCACCACGCCCACCACCCCCGCGACGCCGCCCCCAAATCACCTCCGAGCCGCCTACGCCTCCTCTTCCCAGACTCCAACCCGCCCCGCCACTTCCATTCCACCCCCGCCCTCGCTCGCACATCACCACCCTTCCCTCTCCCTCTCGCCGTCGTCCCCAGGACCCCCTCCTTCTCCCGCTACCCCACAACCCCTCCCTCGCCATCCCCTCTTCCCACAACCGACGCCACCCCAACTCGATCGGACACCCCACGCTGCCCCGCCGAACCCGATCTCGCCCCCCAGTGCCCGCACCCTCCCGCGCAGAGCCCCTGGCGACCCCCGCCTCCCTGCAGAGCCGCACCGGCCCCGCCCGCCGTCGAGAAGCCGCCGCCCCAGCCCGCGCTATGTGCGCAGGAAACTCGGGCAATCCCTAACTGGGGTCCCGAGGGTTACGGGATTCGAGTCCCACGACCGGTGGGATTGGAAATCCCTTGAAAAATTTTACAAGAAAGCCCACCCTGGTAACAAATTTTATTTAAAGGGAAGGTTCAAAAACTCCTCTTATGAAAAGTACTTAAGTGAAGGGGCGCGAAAATTGAGCCCAAGCCTCCGGCGGCAAAAATATTTTAAAAAGAAGGCTGCAAATCAGAAAGCTGGGGACCCTCCTTATCCAAATAGGACTAGGGCCTTGGGCTTCCCCTATATAAGGACCCCATGGCTTCATTCCTTGGATACATCTCCTCCTCTCCTCTCCTTGTGTCATTGCTTCGCTATGGATTCTCCAAAGACCATGTTGTTCATGCCTCATCAATTCTTCGATCATCACAAGGAGGAGACAACAATCGAGAAGACGCCGCCGTTCGCGCCGCACATGTTCAACCACGAAGGCCGCGTCACCCACGCCCGCGTATGGACTCCGCCATTCGTTCCACACCGATTCTTCCAGAAGATGACTGAGCACGCAGCTTCGTCCTCCAAGCCTGCAGAACCAGCAATTCGTCGGGAGACGGATTTTTAAAAGCGGAGGAGAGTTGATGCAGCGTAGGACCCAAGTATAGGGCCGAATTTTTAATTAATTTTAGTGGTCAATTTTATTTACGTTTATTTAAATTATCGTGTCTTTAATTAAATAAATGAGATCGCCTGTGATCTCCAACAATTAGTCATAGATTTGATTTTTAAATTTGGTCGGTTAATTAGTTAGAGTCTAATTAGGATAATTAGTTGTCAATTTGAATTAGTTTCCTATTTTTGTAATCTCATCCCTCCTATATAAAGGGATGAGGGTCCATTGTTGGTAGTCAGTTCAGATTAAATGAAAATTGGAGTTATCTCCCGTTGTCTCCCTATTTCTCCCTCTCTCTCTCAACGTGTTCTTCACGATTCTCATCCCAAAATCCCGCGCATCCGGCGTGCATTCTCCTCTCCCGCCCTATCTGAATTTCTTCTACCAAAAAATATATTTTGCCACCGTTGGATTTTTTTTGTTTGCATCAGAATACGTAGCTCTAAGACTAGGGAAGTACTTGTGGTGGTGCCTATTGTGTCCTTTTCAGTAGTTGCCATTGATCGTTGATTGACAGAATGAGTCAGTGGTGGAACAAGAAAGTAAGGTAGACTTAGGGCATGTTTGGTTGCTGGGTCGGACTAGGTTGGGTTGGGTTGGGGTACCCCTGTGAATAGTAAACTGTACCCCTGTAAATAGTAAACTGTGAGGAGGATTGAGAGGGTTGGAAGGAGGGGTACACCGGTGTACCCCAACCCAACCCAGTCCAACCCATCAACCAAACATGCCCTTAGGGCATCCCTCTTTTCCTTTGTTCAATTAGATTTTCTAGCACCTGTCTACGTAAACTCCGCGCAATTTTCGCGAACACAACCAACTCAATACCCACAAGCAAAAATAGTGGAAAAGTCTACAGTTTGAAAGAGAGTAAAACGACCCGAAATCCTAGGAGCTAATACAAAATCACCTACTTGATTGACATGCATAGCTTTTGTAGCTGCTTTATCTACCTGAAGTCGTGTGAAACAGAAATGAATTAACAAATATGATGCAAGGCCTACTCCCTCCCACCCCAGGAATAATTGAAGAGCCATTCGGGTTCCGTAACCCTTAATCCTTCGGGTTCCATATCTTTTATAACCCTTCAGGTTCCGTAACCCCTCGGGGTATTTGTGTATTTTTCCTTTTGTACTCTATAGGGTTTTCTCTCTATGTAAGAGACCCTAGCCCTATGGAATAGACATCTCATTCGTCTCTCTTCTCCACATAGTATCAGAATAACGGTCCTAAACCAGGGTTCTGATCTAAAATCCCCACCGCCACCTTCAAAGCCCGCATGGGCCCTCTTCCCGGATTAGGGCCCCGTGCAAGACCCTCCAATCGCCTCCAGTGCAGCAGCTCGACCCCAAAGGAGCATCTCCAACACCTATCGATGCTGCTGAAACCACCCACGGAGGCTCGCTAGTGCCGCTTTGGGGGTTACAATCCTCCCGCTAGCTCTACCCAGCGCTTTCAGAACCTCCTACGAAGGTCGTCAACCCCACAACTACCCTCCACAGGTATCGTAAGTCTTTTTGGAGATCCAAAACTCACCCGGACCGCTGTCAAGAATCCAAATATGCTGTCCGTTGAGGTTTTTCAGCCCATCTTCAAGGGCAAACGTGAGTTTTAGGGCATTTTCTAGCCCTTATACACATCCTTAGTTGATCACAAGATCTTCTTTCTGTTTTAAGACCATCATGGCATCTTCTTCTACCGAGACAAAGCCCTTTGCCTCGAATATTATGGCACAAGGCACTACTATCAAACTCAAGGCACATAAAATTACGTGCTTTGGTTTCGATCTTTTATAGTGTTCATTGGTGGTCAGAGGAAACTCTACATTCTGTCTGAAGATCCTTTAGATGAAAAGGACAAAGAGTATGATAATTGGCAGACAGATAACTACTTGATTATCAACTGGATGACCAACAGTGTTGAGGCTCTCATTGCCTCAAATCTTCTTTACAAAAATACGACCAAGGAATTGTGGGAGGATCGTGAGCAAACATACCCCCAAAAGAAAACGAAGTCATGCCTTGCAGGCATTTACAGGTGAATCTGGTCGGCGTCTTAGGGTGATCCCACCCTCACCGAGTACTACAATCATCTCTCCAGCCTTTATGAGGAGCTTGCAATATTCCAGCCATCATGTTGCACCAAACATATACAAGAGCGTTCTGACTGGCATGTATACCGCTTTCTTGATGACATGCATTCTAGATACCATGCAACAAAGGAGCAATTTCTTATATAATCAGACACACTTTAAACAATGAAGGCCATCTTTGGCAGACTTAAGGAACTCGAGACATGGCTATCGGGCCTCCCGTCTTATCTTTAACAGAGAACTTTGTACACATCGCCTCATCTGGGTGAGGAGGCATATATGACTTACGAGGAGGACGCGGTCGTGATCCAAGTCGTGGCCCTAGACGGAAATCTAGACGAGGTCGTGACTTTGGCCATGGCTGTGGACGAGACTCTACTGTCCCATGCATTCACTATGGTAGGTGGAACCACCCGACTAAACGATGCTGGCAGAAGTTTGGCATACATTCTTATCACGCCAATAATGCCTACGAGGATGCCTATGATGTGGAAGAGGCATCGCCAACAACCTTCATTGGCAAGACTGTCCATCTTAATGACGCAGATTACTCTTGCCTGATGCAGATCCTTCATACTCCAGGACCTGCTACTACTAGTAACACTACCATTATTGCTCTGGCTACTCCTTCAGGTACAAGAACCAACTCTGCTGTCACTCCTGCTCCACTTGGATTATTGATTCCAGTGCCTCTACTCATCTCACTAGAGAAGGTAGTCTGCTCATCTCTTCCGTACCATCTACCTATGTGAAGTCAGTTCGAGTTGCTAATAGGACTCAATCACCGATTACTACTGTCGAAACTATGGAATTCTCTTCCACGCTCTGACTTTCTGGGGTTCACTGTGCTCATGATTTTCCTCTTAGCTTGCTATCAGTTCACAAGCTTTGTGTTGAGCTTCATTGTCGAGTGATATTTGATGAGTCTTGTTATTTTTAGGACATTCAGACGAGTCAGATTTTTGGTGGGGATTATGAGAATTGAGAAAAACAACATGTATTATCTTGACATATCCTAGGATTCCAATTTTATTGGTGCCGCGTCCATCTCCGAAGATCCGCTTCTATGACATCTTCGCCTTGGGCATCCCTCTGCCAAGGTCATCTCTATGATGTTTCCTGGACTCTCTGCTCTGAAGCCCCTTCCGTGCAAGACGTGTGCGTTCGGAAAAAACCATCGAGCTTCGTTTCCTATTTGTATTGAGTCTCGTAGTACTGCTGCTTTTCATCTTGTTCATTGTGATGTTTGGGGACCTTGTTCGATCCACACATTAAGTGGTCATTACTATTTATAGTTTTCGTTGATGATTATAGTCGATCTTCTTGGGTATATCTATTAAAGGAGCATTCAGAGATTAATCAAATTATCAGAAATTTATTTCAACATGTTAAAACTTTCTTTTCTAGCATTGTTAAGATCATTCGTACCGACAATGCTCTTGAGTTAACCCAACAAGACTTGACCTCTTTCTCTGCGTCCCATAGAACTGTTCACCAAACATCATGCCCATATACCTCACAATAGAATGGTATAGCTGAGAAGAAATTCCGACACTTGCTAAATGTTGCCAGATCTCTTCTTAGTCAAATGAGTGTTCCTATTAGGGAGATGTTGTCCTTACTGCAATTTATCTCATCAACCGTGTTCCTTGTCTGTTCTAGAAGGGGCAACTCCATTTTCCTTACTTTACCCTATCGAGTCTTCTTTTCCCATATCTCTCCAAATTTTTGGTTGTATTGCCTTTGTTCATACCTTTCATGAAACTGACAAATTATCCTCTCGTGCCATCAAATGCGTCTTTCTTGGGTACTCTCGTACCCAGAAAGGCTATCGATGTTATGATCCGTTGGGTGTCGATACCGTGTCTGCTGATGTCACCTTCTTTGAGCAAACAAGTTATTTCAAACCGACTATGCGTGACATTCCTCTGAACCTCACTCCACCAATTGTCTATACTCACCAGCATACATGTATACCTTCTACACCAGTGTCTGTACCTTTGCCTGTCCCTTTTATGCAGGATGATATGACCACTTCGAGTGCTTCCACCACTGCTGTCCCGGATGTATTTGAGGAGTTTCCTATAGCTCCACGCAAGCAAAAAAGGCAATGTACGTATCACCTTATGTCACATTTAACTTCTATAGATGGTTTATCTATCTGTGACAAGAGATTTGATGTTCTGAATGCTATTTCTGTTCCAAGAGTTCATTTCAGTGCAACACAGGATCATGGTTGGCGACGGGCCATGGATGAGGAGATGGATGCACTTGCCTCCCGGGACACGTGGGATCTTGTGCCGTATCCCTTGGGAGTTCGCCCCGTTGCTTGTTGATGGGCCTTCACGACCTAACAATCGCTTGATGGTTCTTTTGACAGGTTGAAGGCCAGTTTTGTTGCCAAAGGTTTCACACAAACTTTTGGAGTTGATTATTTTGAGAATTTCTCACCCATTGCCAGAATGGGGTCGAGATGTATCGTTCTCCTTGTTGCTGCCAACAAGGCTTGGTCTACTTATCAACTTGATGTGAAGAACACCTTTCTTTATGGTGATCTTGAGGAGGATGCCTACATGATGCAACCGCCGGGGTATGTAGTCGAAGGGGAGCATGTATGTCGACTATGCAAGGCCATTTATGGCGTGAAGCAGAGCCCCAGAGCATTCGGGCTCACTACGGGGTTCAACACACTTGGTTTTCAGAGGGCAGCATATGACTACTCTGTCTTTGTTAGACGACGGTCTACTGGCAAGGTTATTCTTGCTGTCTATGTTGATGATATGGTTGTCACAGGAGATGATGTGGACGGTATTCAAGAGACTAAGACATTCCTCAAGAAGGTCTTTGTCATGAAAGACCTCGGCCAACTTCATCACACTACAGGAGGGCTCCATCCTTTACAGTGGAATATTGCCTCGAGATTCTTACTGAGGCATGACTACTTGGATGCAAGCCATCTGGCATCCCTACAGAAGTGAGAAAATATTCAACATTTACTGATCCAGCTTTTGAGGATGCAAAACAGTACATAAGCTTAGTGGGAAAATTACTCTATTTCACTATTACTAGGCCAGATATATCATATGCTGTGAATTAGAGCCAATCAGCATATGGAGAAGCCTCTTTACAGTATGCTCATAAGCCTCTTTACAGTATGTTCTTTTGACCCTTCGATATTCGAAGGAATCTTCTGGACGTGGACTCTCTATGTGGTGTATGTGCACACTAATATCTTCGCCTATACAGATTATGACTATGCTAGCTCTCCTGACGGCCGTCGATCCACTACAGGTACAACATGTTTGTTGGGGATAACCTTGTCACCTGGCGAAGCAAGAAGCAAACAGTAGTATCTAGATCCAATGCGGAAGCAGAATACATGGCAATGGCTCAGGCCAACTGTGAGATCACATGACTTATCTCTTTCCTAATAGAACTTGGCATGTCAGTCACCACTCCTGTACCCTTATACTGCGACAACAAGTCTGCCACGTACATCGCTGCCAATCTAGTTTTCCATGAGCGGACAAAACACATTGAAGTTGATTGCCATTTCATTCGTGATGCAGTACGAGGAGGACGAATCAACACTCCATACATCTCTACTGAACTTCAACTTGTAGATATCCTCACAAAGGCTCTTCCAAGGAAGCGCCTCATGTACTTAGTATCCAAGTTGGCATGATCGACATATATGCTCAAACTTGAGGGGGGGGGGAGTGTTAGAGTTATTATAGTTACATTTTTGTTCGTAACTCTTCGAGTTTCGTAATCCTTAACCCGTCGGGTTCTGTAACGTTCAACCCTTCGGGTTCGGTAACCCCTCGGGGGTATTTATGCATTTTTTCCTTTTGTACTCTCTAAGATTTTCCATCTATATACGATACCCTAGCCCTATGGAATAGACATCTCATTCGTCTCTCTTCTCCACAACTACCTAAAGCTCATGTGTTACTTTCTTATTGGCCTTAAAGACTCCAATGATTTTGCAAATTAAGTCTTACCAAATTTGAGATAAATAATTCATTGGCTTTTACTTTTGCTGATTTTTTAAGTCCTATCTTGGCTCTTAACATGGACCACCTCTTTGATTGTGATTACTTGGTTATAAGTACAATCTTACTAAGTTATTTAATTAGCCTTGTGTCTATCAGGTACATTTTAATATATCCACAAGGATGTGATGTTTGCAATCACCTCTCTCTTTTTCTCTGTGTTGCCAATCATGACCGCCTACTTCCTGGTAAGCCGAGCATTGAGTAATTGCTTTAACTTATATTTTCATGCTCATCGAATAAAGAGCCCGTATATATGACACCACGTGCAAAAAAGTTTTGGTTTGCTTTATATTCCTATACTCAAATTCATAGAAGGGTATTTAAGCATATCTATTGTGCCTTTTAAACTTGGAATCTACTTGGAATAATCCTTTATAAAAAATAAATCCTACTGATTTATAGTATTAGGTTTTGAAATTTGTTGCCATTCCCGTTTCTTTTACCCACTTCTCATTTCTGTCAGGTTGGAGTCATTTTGCGCAGTTTACTATAGCTGTGGTTAACAAAGACCCTAAAAAGTCAAAATATTCAGGTTAGTCCATTTACAATGGAGATTGCAAATGTTTAAATGAACCAGTGTATTTACTTCTGTATGCTGAATCCTATGCAGATACATTGCATCGGTTTTGGAAGAAAGAGCATGACTGGGGCTGGAAAAAGTTTATGGAGCTTTCAAAGATTGTAGATGGTTTTATCGAAGCAGACTCTCTTGTCATCAAGGCTCAAGTTCAAGTTATAAGGTGGTTACATGATTTCTTTCGCTATATGGCTTGTCAGTGATGTGAGATACACTGAGTTAAAGCTATCCCTGTATTATCCATTCTTCTTTTTTATTTATGAATCTGCAAACAGGATTTTAAGCATGCAAGCTGGACTTACCAAGATAGAGCTAGCGCGGCCTTATTCTTCTTTATCACCTATGAATTTACAAATAAAATTCCAAGCACGCAACTATACTATCGAGTATTTTATAGCTGCTATTCTTGTTTTGCTGTCTTGTAAATGTGCTCTTAAGTTATTTGTTAGAACGACGGAAGTAATGATTCCAATGTAGTATTGTGAATATGTGATTGAGCGGTTTTTAAAGAAAGGTTTTATGTTGCAAAAACTTGACCATATATATATTCCATTGCAAGTGTTCCATTTTTTAAATAATCGTGATCCACCAAGTTAATAATTTTCCGCCACTACTAATCAACAACTTCACAACATCTAAGAACGATGGTGGATTGGGAGTATTGAGACTTGAGTTCATGAATAAAGCTCTACTTGTAATATGGGTGCTCAGGTTGTGGGGCCAATGGATGACCCTGTGTGCCGAGTTTTGAGAAGCATCTATGGTATTGGGGGCTCTCACGGGCAACAGTGTTTGGATGCCATCATCTCTTTGCCAGGGAATTCTTCAGATTGTCCCTGAGATGCGACCCTTGCTCCGACTGGTGGTTGGTAGGGCGAGATCTTCTGGTTCTGGTTGGATAATTGGACTGGATTAGGAGTGTTGGGTGAGCGCTACCTACACGTTTTTGCTTTGTCTTGGGATCAAGATGTACTGCTTCACCAAGTCCGGGGAGTGGGTACTTGGGCGCCTACCTTCACTGCGGATTTCTCAGAGCAGAGACATTATGACTGTTTGACATTGCTTAACGATTTATTGGAGGTTGGTGGCATTTCACTGGGGAGAGATCATTTCAACTAGAGTAATGGCTCCTTTTCAGTCAAGAAGGCCTACTGTGCGCTCACTAGGAACCATAACTTGGTTAATGGAGATTTGCAACGTGATTGTAGAGTAATCTATTGCAGCAGGGTCCCACAGAGAGTACAGGTTTTGTGTGGCTTGCGAGATGCAGTCGTTTGCTTATGAAGGTGAGACGAGACAAACTTATCAATACTGGCTACCGGGTTTGTGGAAGATGTGGGGAAGTAAACGGAGATCTGGATCATCTTCTCTTCAGTTGTGGGCTCTCTCGCACTATGTGGGTGGGGGCGGGCTCTTTCGCACTGTGTGGGTGGGGGATAGCCTCCCATGTGTTTCCTGTGATGCTTCTGCATCAATTCGGAACTCCGTTAGAGTGGCAGATGTAATTCACATGAGGATGTCTCCTCTGCATTCATGCTCCTTTGGGCGATTTGGTATGCGAGGAATGTGTCCATTTTTTAGAGAAATGTTTTCATCCAGTAGGTGTCCTGGGGCGATATAGGGTTCTTGTTTCAAATTGGTCACATGTATGATTGTATTGCTTGATATTTTATAATAATTTGTGGTGGGCCTCAACTTGGGCTCCACATCCTTTTAGAAAAAAACATTAATCATCCGACGCGCTGGTGCTGCGTTTGCTGAGGGAGATTTATGGTGTTGCGGGGAAGTTGGTGGCTGGGAGGAAGCGTCACGAGTCCTCTTTGTGGAGTGGGATTCGTGTGGTGATTTCAGGGCTCAGGTCTTTTTTTCGGCCGAAGTTGGGTAATGGCCTTCGTTTCCGTTTCTGGCAGGATGACTGGACTGGGGAGGGGGCGTTGGCCTCTCGCTTTCCTAGGTTGATGGCATTAGCCATTGACAGGGGGTGCGGGTGGCGGAGGTGGCTGACTCAGGGTCGTGGGCGCCTAGGTTTGCTGCTGTTCTCTCGGATCAGAGGATGGATGATTTTCTGCGGTTGCTGTCTGAGATTCCCCTGGTCGACGAGATATCCGGGGATCCCGATCATTTTGCGTGGGTAGACGGTAAGTTCTCGGTGAAGAATGTACATGAAGCTGAATGCTGGGATGGTGGAGCGTGACGAGGCACTTTGTGCTGACTTGAAGGTGATTTGGGCGGCTAAGATCCCTACTCGGGTTAAGGTCTTCCTTTGGTGCCTAAGAAGGGACCGGATCTGTGACAAAGTGAGAAGAGGAAGGTTGCTGGGTGCGATGGATACGAAGTGTGACAGATGCGAGGATGGCATGGAGGATGCGAACCACATCTTTTTTGGGTGCAGGACGTCGGCCTGCGTGTGGGGCTCGCTGGGGCTCTCGTGGGTTCGGGCATCCGAAGCGGAGCAGTTTTGGAGATCTATTCGGGCGGTTGGTATTGGGTCATCCGGCGATGTCTCCAAGCCTTTTGCCGCGCTATGGGCTATCTGGCTTGCCAGGAATGATTAAATATTCAAGGGCCAGCGGTTTTATTTTGAAAATGTACTAGCTAAATGTAATGCCCTGTACAATTTCTGGTTATCCAACTGATGTAAAATTTCGCTGATTAATGAATGTGTTGGTGTGGTGACTTCCGACTTGGGAGGGCACCCCCGTCTTTCTTATTCAAAAAAAAAAACTTTCATATATAGCTTAAAACTGAATGAAGTTTGTGTGCATGAAATTTAAAAATACAGGGAAGAAATGGTGTTTGGGTTAAGATTCTTGGCGGAGTTTCATCTTTTTATTTGCATAAGAATGATTTTGAGTGCTTGATGCAATCTTGCACGGACATTTGTCGCAGGTGAACGTTGAGGTTTCCATAGCATCAATATGTTGCATTTGGGTGGGGAACACCGGCGAGTCATGCATGGTGCTGCCAATATGGACAGTGATGATTGGAAGCTGTTAGCAATGTAGATTGAAGAGATGCTTGTGTGACGAGGGCTTGGGGGGGAAGGTAGCATATAGTCGATGTGGACGAGGTCTGGTTGTGAAGAGGCTTAGTTCTAGGGGAGGTCGAAGCAAAAATTGACGCAGTGTCTTGAATGACACTAACATCATTTTAATTAAGTACAGAATTAGAAGGGTTCAAGCGGGCTATGGTCTGAAATTTTACGTGTGGTGGCATTTGTGGCATGTGAAAGTGAATGTAAGGAGTGGGGGAGTGATGGCTTTCAGATGTAGTTGCAGTATGGGAGAGGGGAGGGAAGAAAGAATAGGAAGACATTGGATGGAGAAAGAGGCGATGGGATAAGAAGTAGGTGTTTGTTTATTCAAAGGCCTTGTGTAGGGTGGGTTAATGAAAGAAGGTGGGAAATGGGGAAGGGAAGCCATAGTCGAGAAAGGTTCGTGGGTGGTGGTATTGGAACCAAGCCTCTATTATTTTTTGTTATCTTCTTCGATGCCCAAAACACAAGCCATATGTAAGATGCCATCACCTCGCATTGAGGTGTAATCCTCATGCCTCGAGAATGTTACCATTTTTTGTTCTCACCAATATGTGCCTATTTTTTATTCATTTCCTCCTTTTTGTCATTTTTTGGCAGAGGTCTTAAGATCTTATTGGCGATTGCGGACTACGTGACAAAAGTTATAATGGTAAATCTGGGTCTGGATTCCCATGTGTGTTCTCAATTGTTTATATCACAAACATTGTTCTTTATTTAAATAACTTTAGTTTTTCATTCAACCTGTAATTTGTTCACGTGGTTGATAAATTTATTGTGTGATAATGGTAATTCATAGTTTTTTTGTTTGATGAGAAGATAATAATCTGACTTGTTGCAAATCATTATAATACAGGGAAAAGGCAAACCGTCCATTTCGGTGCCTTGATCGTCAATACAGGAGGGAGTTAGTTCGCGTTTATTTATCTAATGTAGAGAATATATGCCGCCATTTTGTTGAAGAGAGACGAGGCATGCTATGCAAGTTAATAGAGGACCGAGTTGGTTGGTCAGGGTGAGCTCGTGTAGAGTTAACAATTTCACTTTAAATAAGATGGCGGTCTCAACAAAACTTTAAATAAGATGAGAAAATATTTGTTTCTCACATGTATTTCTATGTGCAGTCTCCATCAATTTTGGATCGGCACTAGTGAAACAACCAGGAAGTGCATCACACGGGATAAAACTGAAGTGATTTTGAAAGTAATAGTGAAACATTTTTTTGTAGAGAAAGAAGTTACATCGACACTTGTGATGGATTCCTTGTATAGCGGGATGAAGGCTCTTGAATGTCAGAGTGAAAGCAAAAAAGGGACGAATATATCTGCTGAAAATGAGGAAATGTCGGTTCCCACCATTCATATTGTTGATGATATGTTTATCTTGGCTCGTGATGCTTTGGTGTTGCTTGAGATGACTGCCCTCGAGCCTTTGCCTCCTAAAGATGAGAAGAGTACTCAAAGCCAAAATCAAAATCGTACAAAGGTAATGTTATAGTTTTTTTGAACATTTTTATCGTGCTATTTCCTTTGAAGATGGTTGTTATTTTCTTTTTTCGACTGGTAAAGGACTACCATTCTGCCACGTGCAACTTCTGTCATTCTGTGTCCTACCTGTGTTACAACAGACATGAATTATGTGACTTCTTAATAAATTTGTAGACTCCATTTTCTTGATAACTCACTTTTGTCCATGTACTTTTGTGTGTGGCGGGGTGGGGATCTATAAAGTTTTTGCATGTAAAAACTGCTCTCCTTGTTGCTCGTTAGTCCCCTGAAAGAAACTGTGAAGCAAATTAACAGTAAATGTCTATTTATGCTTTTCTTTTTCTAAATCTAAAACCCAAACCAGTATCCTCCTGTAGTAAATCATGTTTTTTTCTACTTTTTTAATCTAATGTTATATATTAGGCAGGTTGAATGCACAATCTAATGTTATCTCTCGTTACAATGCATAATATAATTTTGTCATCTTAAATCACCTTTTATTTAATGGTGGCGGGAGATGAGTAGGGTGGGGATGAGTGATAAAAGAGAGAAGTAGAAGAATTCTCCCAAAGGAGTCATTAAAGGCAACAATAACGTAGAGTTATTGATGTCAAGAATGCGATGCTTTTTCTTTTTAACTTAAAATTCAATTATAAAACATATCTAATGATATATCTAGAAAATATCCGTTGATCTTAGTAATATGGTTGCATGAGATCGTATTTGTCGTTGCTCGTGAATACATCTTGCACATATTGTTTGAGTGGTTCTGAAGTGCCATACCAGTGACATCAATGACTTTTAAAAATATGTCATGGGAATAGAAGCATAAATGCTAATAAGATTCCCAGACCATGAAAGAGGCCAACTGACTTTATTTTTTAGCCATTCAATTAAACAATAACGAATATGTGGTTTATACAAATGCATCACACACTATCCTTATATTGCATCATCTTGACCAATCTCGTCACATGAAGCAACTGTCGAACACATGGCCTAGAATTGGTGGTATTGGATTTCTGTCCTAATATGTTAAGACCTTTTTTCTTTGGTGAGATAATTAAGGTGAGCATAGATAGTGATGGGAGTTTGACTAAGATCTTTACTTATGTCTATGTCAAGGATTATACACATCGAGAACTTTAGTGTGATAGGACATAAACCAAGAATTTTCCTCAGGCGGTCCGACTCATCTTTTTTGAAGCTCTGTCTGTGCGTAAGTTTGAATTGAAGAAGAAATAGATTGATTTTTGCACATCATCCAAGTCAAACTTCCGACCAACGCGTGTAGCACAAGACGATCTTGGCCATTTTGCTGAGTTATATGCCATTTCTATAGTTTCCGGTTCTCGAGGTTTAGGAATATTCGGCTGGTGTTTACGTTGCGATGCTTACAACTTTGGTTCGCTAAGTCGTACCACTTGAAAGACTCGGGCTAGAGCTATATTTGCTGCTATATTTTTAGTTTGATATAAATAGTTATAACAATAATGAAAACCATTCGCCGCTAGATTACATCAGGCTAGGCCTTTATAATGACGAGGGTGAGTTGTTGAGATTTTTGGCGTGCATGAATTCCCTAAAAGACTCAAGGATCCATTCGATTAGGACTTGGACATATATACTAAAGGACTATGACTGCAACATAGTCTATTGTCAATGGAAGGCAAATATCGTGGAAGCATACCATTCTCGATTGGGCATACATCTTGGTAGCACCAATATATGTAGTGAAATGGCATCAACGTTATTGATGGTAGGTGTGGAGAATGTTGCGGAAGCCTTTCTCCGTCAATGATGGCATCTTGATGGCTGATTGGTGACCTAGATCATGCAAGAGTTGCTGTAAGTTGCACTCCTTTTGAGATTGACCATACATGGAAGTTTTAAAAAACATACTTCGAGTTGGCGAGTCACCATGAGTGCGGTGATATGAGGCTTAACATCATATAAGGTGTTTGCTACTTTCTGAAGCTATACTATGTTCCTTCCAAAGCAAAATATTATAGTTACCACCCTTCAATTCCCATGATTTTAAAAGAGCACATAATGGTGGATTTTATTAAAAAACGAAGTGGATGATATAGCGTGGTAATTGCAAAGCACACCGAGTTTCTAGATACGATCCGTGGGGCCAACTTTGTGGGATCTTTTTGGAGGCAAATAGGCTCATATATTAGCGTATCATGGGAGTGAAGAGACAAACATGATTGTTTTGTCTAGGCAATTCTCAATGACATCATGGGTGTAATCTTCTGGAGCTTCATGAATCTCAAGTCTGAAAAGATGTTGACAACAACATTTCTAACTCCAGGCTTGTCTTTTTATCTAAGTCAAATTCCAAGAGCAATAAAATACATCTCACTAAAAGTGCCTTCGCGTCTTTCTTCACCATAAGATGTCTGATGGTAGAATGATCGGTGAATACAATGACTTTGGAACCCAAAAGATGTGATTGGAACTTATCTAAAATGAACACTACTGCTAGCATTTCCTTCTATGTGACAATATAGTTCCTCTAGGCCTCATCCATAGTCTTGCTAGCATAGTACACAACTATCAGGATGTCATCTCTTGTCTGTAAAAATACAACCTCAACTGTAAAATCTGAGGCATTCGTCATGATCTCAAATGGGAGAAACCTATTAGCCGACTGTAGGACATAAGCTTAACTAACCACATATTTCAAATAATTGGAAGCTGGAAGACACTTGTCATTTACAATCAACTTAGTGTCTTTGGCTAAACGTTTAGTGAACGGTTGGATACAACAATAACAACAAAGTCTTTTTCCACATTAAGCATGGTCAACTGCATGATTTCTTTGCTTTCATTTCAGATCTAGCTTGGATTAATCTCAGACTTAGATCCAAAAAATTAAGTTCTCTTCGTATAGTCTCATTCCAACACTTCTTGGGCCTTCCTCGCCCTCTCTTAGCGGGCTCAACATCCCAGAGCTCACATCTCCTAACTTGTGCATAAGCCAATCTTCATTGCAAATGGCCAAACCACCTTAAGTGATTTTTTCGAATCTTATCCTCAATCGGAGCTACACCAACTTTCTTTCTGATTGCATCATTCTAAATCTGATCTTTACGTGTGTGTTCACACATCCACCTTAGCATTTTCATTTCTACTACTACCATTCTCTGCACATGTTTATGGTTCACAGGCCAACATTCAGATCCAAGGAGCATAGCATGTCTCATGATTGCTTTGCAAAACTTTCTTTCGATTGTTGTCAGAGTCGAAAATACTCAATTGTATTATTCCATAGAGCCCTAGGGTCTCTTATATAGAGAGAAAATCCTTGGGTAAATTACATAGACATACATGAGGTAAATAAGAAATACGCAACGGTACATCATAACATAACGTAAATGTCTACACTCCCCCTCAAGATGGAGCATAGATATCAATCATACTCAGCTTGGAAGAACATCTCTGGAAAGGTCCTCTGAGCAATGGCTTGGTAAATATATCAGCAGTCTGGTCCTCTGAATTGACGTGTGAAGTGGAAATCAAGCCCTTCTGGATCATGTCTCTAGTGTAGTGACAATCCACCTCGATGTGCTTTGTTCTTTCATGAAATGCTGGATTATTGGCAATGAACAATGTTGCCTGGTTGTCACATTGAAGCTGCATGGGTAAAGAGACATTTACATTCAAATCTTCCAAGACTGCTCGAACCCGCATCATTTCTGTGCTTGCTTGTGCCATGGCTCTATATTCGGATTCAGCACTGGATCTCGCCACAACAGTTTGTTTCTTGCTTTTCTAAAAAACCAAAGAGCTTCCTATAAAGATATCCTGAAGTAGACTTACGATCCTTTGGGCATCCTGCATAGTCTGCGTCTGCACAAGCGGAAATGGATAGATCTGTGTCCTTTCTAAATAACAAACCTGTGCCTGGGGAAGACTTTAGGTATCTCAATATCATATACAGGGCTTCCATATGGACTTGCCTAGGCTGCTCCATAAATTGACTCACCCGGTTTACTGCAAAAGTAATATCCGGTCGAGTTACGGTGATGTATAGAAGCTTACCCACAATCTCTCTGTATCTTCTTTTGTCCACCTCTTCAGTATCATTGTTGTATAGTCTCATACTTGGGTCCATAGGAGTGCTCGACGGTCTGCATCCAACCATTCCTGTTTCAACTAGCAAGTCTGTGACATATTTTCTTTGGGTCATTACCATTCCTTGTGCATTTCTCGCAAACTCTATCCCCAGAAAATATCGTATTGTACCTAGATCCTTCGTAATAAACTGACTTCCCAAAAGAGATTTAGTCATCTCGATTCCCTGAGTGATGCAGCGTGGAATCAGAATATAGGGCTGCATTTATTTAAATTTTAACAGTCAATTTTATTTACGTTTATTTAAGTCGTCGTAAATTTTTAATTGAATAAACGAGATCGCCTGTGATCTCAATTAGCTCTATTTTGAATTTCAAATTAGGTAGTTAGTCGGTTAATTAGTTAGAGTCTATTTAGGATAATTAGTTGTCAATTTGAATTAGTTTTCTATTTTTGTAATCTCATCCCTCCTATATAAAGGGATGAGGGTCCATTGATTTAGTCAGTTTAGTATGTTATAAAACTGAGAATTATTCTCTATCTCCCTCCTCCCTCTCTCTCCTCGCGATCTACGCGTTCTTCTTCTCAAACCTCGCGCATCCGGCGTGTTTTCTTTTCTCAACCCCCTCTATTTTCTCCATAAAAATCTATCGTCCAAAATATTCAAATTTTATCGTCACGCAAATTCGTATTTGCATCAATTGGTATCAGAGCATGTGATGCAGCGCAGAGTCAAATTATAGGGTCAAATATTTATCTAAATTTAATGGTCAATTTTATTTACGTTTATTTACGTCAACGAATTTTTTAATTAGAGATCGCAGGAGGAGAGAGGAGAGAGAGAGGAATAGAGAATAATTCTCAACTTTTCATCAATCTAAACTGAATAAAAACAATGGACCCTCATCCCTTTATATAGGAGGGATGGCATTACAAATAGAAAAATAATTTAATTTGACCACTAATTATCCTAATTAGACTCTAACTAATTAACCGACCAAAATTTAAAATCAAATTGACCACTAATTGAGATCACATGCGATCTCATTTATTTAATTAAAAAATTCGTCGACGTAAATAAACATAAATAAAATTGACCACTAAATTTAGATAAATAATTGACCCTATAATTTGACTCTGAGCTGCATCAGCATGGCCTACAGATCGTCCTCACGACCTGACGATCCGTACCGACATGTGCGCCGACACGCGACGACACACCGTCGTTCATCCGAACGAAAACGGCGAGCCGACGACGCCTACAACAATGAGACGATGATGATGCTACGTGATTTACAAATCACGTTCCACTCCCAGTTTCGCGATCTTTTCCAAAGTCCAGGTGAGTTTCAGATATCCATGTATGCAACACCACCCTCCATCATGCGCTATCCAGTCTCGCACAACTCAAAGCGGCAAGCATCTCCAAGTCCCAGTCACGCAAGAGGAGGCTCCAGATCTCGCGTGAGTCCTAGGCAACGATGATGCCTTACAACCCTCAATCTTCGCCGCCTGCTCCAGGCAGAAATGCCTCTAGGTGGTACCACCTCTCCAACTCATTCTACCTCTGCATCGAGGCATGTGACACCGGCGTCGCCAACATCTTCTAGCGCCATCTTGCGTTGTCTCCATGCAATAGTGCAATGCAAGGGTTACGAGCCCCTCGAGCTCCATAAGAAGGGGAGCTGCTGCATTGGCATCCGAAGAAGAAGAGGAGGCAAAGAATCTTTACCTTCGCCCAGGCAATGAAAACAGTGATCGTAGAAAAACCCCATTGGGGTGGTGGTGATGGGAATGGGTTCCCACGAGGGGGAGCATAAATAACAGCGGGCACATTTTTTTACCTGTGAAATTTTGTAAAGGCCCAATGGGCCATGAGTGAAAAAGGAAGGGGCAAGAGCCCAATTGGGCAACAACAAAAAAAGGGAAGCGAGTAAACCCCCAGATTTAGGTTCATTTGGGTCGTGGGGTAAAAAATAGTGAGAGAAGGGCCAAATGAAAAAAAGAAAAGGCCATGTTCAAAAAAAGAAAAAAGGATCATAATAAAAGGATTTGTATGAAAAAATGATTTAAAAAAAGAAGAAGAAAGCAACAACAACAACAACAAAATCATTTCTCACATTAAATAGGGTCGACTACATGGATTCATTGCCTCCATTCAGATTTATCTTGGGTCATTCTCGGGCTTAGATCCAAAAAATTAAGATCCCTTCAAATAGTCTCATTCTAACACTTCTTGGTTCATCCTCGCCCTATTTTAGCCAGATCCACATTCTAAAACTCACATCTCCTCATCTGTGCATCAACTGACCTCCTTTGCAAATGGCCAAGCCACCTTAAGCGATTTTCTCGCATCTTTTCCTCGATCAGAGCTACACTAACTTTCCTTCTGATGACATCATTCCGAATACGATCTTTATGTGTGTCCACACATCCACCTTAGCATTTTCATTTCTGCTATTGCCATTCTCTACACATGTTTATGGTTCACAGGCCAACATTCAGATCCATAGAGCATAGCATGTCTCACAGCTGCTTTGTAAAACTTTCCTTTGATTTTCAAAGGAAATTTCTTATCCCAAAGAATAGTAGAGGCTTCTCTCCACTTTAGCCAACATGCATTTATTCTATTTGTAACTTTTCCATCAATTTCATCATCATGTTGCAAAATAGATCGTAAGTATCTAAAAAAATCTCTCTTCTGAATGTTATCCTCACCTATCTTAACCTCAATTCCTTCACCATTGCTTCCATCAAAAGTACACTCCATATATTCAGTCTTAGTCCTACTTATACGAAACCCTTTAGTCTCCAATGCATGTCTCCAGACCCAAGCTTTTCATTTACTCCATCTCTAGTCTCATCAATCAACACAATATCATCAACGAATAACATACACCACGATATCTCATCCTGAATGTGACTTGTGAACCCGTCAATAATCAAAGTAAAAAGGAATGGACTCAAAGTTGAACCTTGATGCTAACCAATGTTGATGTCAAAACAGTCAGTCTTCCCAAACTGTATCCTTACACAAGATGAAGCCCTATCATACATATCTTCTATGAGGTTAATGTATAGGACATGTACTTGTCTCTTCTCTAAAACTCTCCACAATATCTCTTGTGGGACAAAATCATAAGGTTTCTCTAAATCAATAAAAATCATGCGGAGGTTCTTCCTTTCATCTCTTTAAATTTCCATTATTCTCCTTGTTGGCAAGTGGATGGCTTCAATAGTTGAGCGACCTGACATGAATTTGAATTGGTTTTCTTTTACTTTGGAAGCTTGCCTCAACCTTCTTTCGATCACACGTTCGCAAATTTTCATAGTGTGACTCACCAGCTTGATACCTCTGTAATTTGAACAATTTTGAGTATCTTCTTTATTCTTGTAAAGAGGCACCACGATGCTTCTCGTCCATTCTTCAGGTTTTTCTTGCTTCGTCAAATAACATTGAAAAAAAGGAAGAAGAAAAGCCGAAAAAATTATGACAGCTTATTAGTTTTTTATTCTCCCCATTTTCTTGTCTTCTCCCAACTTGGTCGATGTCTTCAACTCCGATTAGTATGGGAGAAGGGAGTATTGTGTAGAGTTCTGTGGCTCATATTTAGATGCTGCAGTCCAGACATCTGGCCAGTTGTAATACTCTACAGTTCGGATTCCGACTCGATGTTCAGATTGGCTCAGAGTCTTCTCGCAAATGTGTGTGTTCATCAATTGAGAGGTCCCATCTTCGATTTGGTCGGCTCAGGGTTTTCATGTGATCCATAGGCACTCCAGAGTAGAGATCCCATTCTTTATACCATTGTAGGCTATGGTTTTCACATGGTTTCATGGGGACTCCAGAGCAGAGATCCCATTCTCTGAGCCAGTATGGGAGAGACTCAGTTCTTCGATGAGGAGACATTAAGACTCCATTCTCCAGCATCCGTGGACTCCAACGAGGATGTCTCCACGGCTTTTTCCTATTCGGCCCTCAGAAAGATGGAGCAGTTATGGGTCGGTGTTCTCTAGGTGGAGAATCAATTCAGTTTTAGTGACTTTGACTGACACAGTACAAAGCAAATGTTCTCCGATGAGGAGACTCCGTTTAACTCACATACCGTCCCTTTTATTCCTTTTCACATGCGCAACATGTGAAGTAACATCCTTGACAGCAACCAACAATAGAGTATGTGTTGAGTTGATATTGTCTGTAGTGCCTTATATTGTGAATTTGTAATTTCTTTCTATTTGTCCAAGCTGAGCATTGCATGCTCTAGCTTGAGGCTCCAGCTTGAGGGAGAGTGTTGGATTATATGCGTCATATGTAGATGGGTAATTGGATTCCTCCAAGGTCCAATTACCACATCCAGTGGTTTAGTCCCACATCTACTAGTTGTGAGACTTGGAGAGTTGGGGGGGGCTATATAAGAAGCCCCACACCGATTGTATCAATGAGAGAAACTTCAATAGAAGAATCAATCCTTCGAGGCTTTCTCTTATGGTTTCAACTTTCATCCGCTCTTCAATATTATTTATTGTTCTTATTCTTTATCTTTGATTACACTTCAACATTCACGATTTCTAACATTTCTTTAAAGAATTTTGGCATTTGTTGGGTAGGGAGATTTTTGATGTTGTGAATGAGTTTGGTGGAGGTAATGCACGTTTTGAGAGACGTAACATGGCCCTTCTATTTTTTCTTCCAAAGAAGGAAGTTTCTAAAAGGGTGAAGGACTTTATCCAATTGCCTGTCCAATGCTACCTACTTCATTGCTACGAAGGCCTTAGCAATTAGATTGAGTATGGTCATGGACCACATCATCTTGCCACTTCAATTAGTTTTTATTCGTTGATACTTGATAGCTTGGCTATGAAAACTGAGATCATAATAGACTGGAATAGACAGAACACAAAGGGCCAATTATGGAAGGTTGACTTCTCTATGGCGTATGGCACTATTGATTGACGTTTTCTTTGGATGGACATGGCAAGACGGGGTTTCCCGATACCTAAATAACTTGAAGGAAATGTTGTGCCACCACAACTTCTTTTTCAATCCTTGTTAATGGCAGACCTGGGGTTTTTTTCCATCTACAGAAAGGGATGAGACATGGATGTCCCCTAGCCCCCATGCTAATTGTTATTGCGGCTGATGTCTTGACATGTATGGTGGACCATGTGTTACATAATGGAATGACGGTATGATACTCTGGTAATGATATATGTATTCCTCTTTTACAATATGCAGATGACGCCATCCTATTTATTAAAGGTGGTTTGGAAGAGGCTAGAGGGATCACATTGATCATCAAGATCTTTGGAGATCTGTCTGGACTTGCACTAAGCCATCTCAAGTTTGTTGTTATCCTTTTGGTCTATCTGACACTGATGTTCGAGCCTGCTGCGAAGTGTTGGGTACGGAGTGCGAGTCACTCTCGATATGCTGTTTAGGTCTTCCTCTGACAAGTAGAAGACTTAGAATGATTGATTGGCTTCTTTTTATTGAGAAGCTCGAGAGAAAGTTGTCGGGGTGGAAGGCGGCTATTTTGTCTCGTGGTGGGTGTCTAGTCTTAGTGAAGGCTGTGCTTTCGGCAATCTCGATTTTTTCATGACAGCTTGTTTCCTCCCTGTTGGTGTTAGATGTCGGCTGGAGTTGATCATGTGGAGTTTTTTTTGGGGCAGGATGGGTCGGGAAGTATCGGGAATCCATCTGGTTGATTGGGAGACACTTACACATTCAAAGAGTGTAGGTCGGCTCGGGATTTCTAGCTTGGAAACCATGAATAATGCGCTTCTTCTAAAGTGGGTTAGTAGGATATGGGGCATCAAGGATGACCTTTATTGCAAACACATACACAATATCTATAATGTCGGAGTTTAGTGCAATAACTCCCAACAACCATCCTTCTTTGCATTAGTTTTTTTGAAAGGCATCAAAGCTTTGAAGTCACATTTTACTAACCTCTTTTGTCTGGATCTTAGTGACGACTTGTCTTTCCAAGCCAATAACTGGACTGGTGTTGGCCTTTCTCTAACAGATTCCCACGCTTATTTGCCTTTCCTGTGGACCTTGAAGCGAGTGTAATGGATTGTTTGGCTGAGTACTTGAGGTTAACTGGATGACCTCATTTTTGGCAGACTTCTTAGATTAGCATTTGGAGTTCCTTTTCCTTTTAGATGCACTAAGAGTGGAGGGCCCGACAGTTGATCGGGACCATTGATTGTGGAAAGAGAAGTCATTTACTGTTAAACGAGCCTACAGAGCTTTAGCCGGACCACCGCCGCCAATACCAGACTCTTTAGTTCATGATTGCAACTTTATCTGAGATCTAAAATTGCTAAGCAGAATCGATATTTTTTTGTGGCCGTTGAGACGAAAGCATATTATGACAAGGGATTGTTGTTGAAGAATTTTTACAGGGCGTTTCTAATATGTGCCATCTATGTGACGTACATATAGAGACGATGGGTTATCTTTTTTTTCATTGTGAGAATACTTCCCCGATTGGGGAAGGGGTTGGCGTCTGAATGGTCGAACCGTCAAAGCATGGATCTTTTATGGGATTCATTACTTATGGCAAAGCACAACCCCAGAGATGTGCTTCTCCTACCGGTAACAATTATTTGGACAATCTGGTTAGCTAGAAATGCTGCACTCTTTACCTCTCAGTGTTTTTACGGAAAATGCAATTTCTCATACCATGTCTCTTATCGAGTCTTGGCTTCTCTAAGTCTTCTTGTAACTACTTTCTTTAGGTAATATATTTGGGGAAGACACCCTAGCATGTTTCCCCCTCTTTTGACTACTAAACAATAGCAAAGCCTTTTTCTACAATAAGTAGGGAAAATGATTTGTTGTTTGTAGTCAAAAGATGGGGAAAACACGCTAAGGTTTTCCCCTCTTTTGACTCAAAAAAATACCCCACAGCTTTTATAAATTCCACCACGGCCCCCTGCAATCCTACTAACTCTTACTTCATAACTCTTGGGCAGGATATGTGGTAAATAGAATAAGATATTATATGGTTAATGATATAATTACAAAGTTTATTGGGGTTATGATGTAATTGGACTAGATTTAGCGCTCATGATTTCAAAATCTCAAGAAAAGTATTTTATCGATGGAGTCAAATAAGTAACATTTCTTCCGAACTAAAATTGTTTGGGCAGCACAAATTTATAGGCTGACGTGATCATACCCCACCGTAGCCCTTGTAACAAGCGCAAAATGTATTTTCTTTATATCATCAAGGATCTTGAGATCATCTATCATGTTAATCAAGAGAGCTTTAATTTGTGTGGCAGACATTAATGCAAAGTAGTCCTGAAATTTGTGGGATTACAGAGTGCACAGTCTTTACTCAATAAGCATTCAGTATCGATAAGGAGCTCAAACCCTACATGCTCCAGACCCATTCTCCCATGCAACTGTGCTTGGGCTTTCCTTATGTTTTGTTTCAATTGACAGTAGCTTGTTACTTAACCGTAAGCTTTCAATTTTTCTGTTCATTCTTATATCTTGTCTATCTCTCCCTATTGTTTGGATTCTTTTATATGGGAGCATTATAGTGTTTAATTTTGATAGGATGGTAGTTCCAGTGAAGAAATCAGCAAAGATTCTGTGGAGCGTGATGAGAAGCGCCTCACAGAGTTAGGTCGTCGTACTCTGGAAATTTTTGTTCTCTCCCACATATTCAGGTGATTAACATGCTATCTTTCTATAGTATTCAGTGTTTGCCATTTTGTTTATTTTGAAAAATCTATCCCAATTTGCTTGTAAATGCTATTCAGGTGATTAACATGATATCTAACTTTAATTCACATTTAGTGTTTGCCATTTTGTTTATTTTGAAAAATCTATCCCAATTTGCTTGTAATTGCTGCATTTTAGTCTGATCTTCATGCATCACTATCTCATTTTAAAGTTCCTTCTTGAAAACTGCTCTGCTCTTAACACAAGTAGCTTTATGCATTTATCTTTATCCATGATCCACTCTTGTGAAGGGATAGCTTTTCGAGAAAAAGCTCCCGTGGCATGGAAAAATACCCTTGTTGCGGGATAACATGAAAACATCATGAAAGTAGAAAGTTGTTAAAACTTGGAAATTTGAGGGACATATTGCCTAAATTAAATTAATTTATAAAGCGTGACAAAGAGGAATCGCCTGAATTTTTTGATAGTTGGGAACCGTACCAACTTTGTTGAAACGTCTGTTTGTTTCCTTTTGCATATTTTGTAAAAGGGATTTTTACACTGCTAACCTTAAAACATTGTCAATTATCTTTTCGACCCTGTATTCTTAGTAATTATAACCTAAACTCCTCAAACTTGCTTCATTTAATACCACGAATCATGTCATTAATTTGAGTCTTCTTAAGTCATCTTGCTTGATTTAAGGTTGAGTTAATTAAACTACACCAAAATCAATGGTGAATTTTTCTATCTGTCTTGTTCCTCCTCTCCTCTTCTTATTCCCTTTCCTCTCCTCCATCTCGGGAAACTTAATGCTGATGAAAGTGCCAATGGATGTGCAACATCACACGAAGATAGACAACCTCAAATCCCTCAACAACCTTCAGGTGAAGTAAACCATGGAGAAGAGGGAGCACGTCAAGGTCCTCCACTCGTAGCTCGACGATCGCTCCCTCTCCTTCACCCTCCATGAATTCGTTGTCCGCACGATCGTCATTGTGAAGGTTGCCTTCTTATGAGATGAGGTCATGAGAGATCGTGAGAGCAGGTTAGAGAAGAAGGGATCGCTGTGCAGTGCCTTGGAAGACATGAGGGCCACGCACGAGCATGAGAAGGCATACATGGATGAAATGGAGTCGAAGGTCCGGTAGTTGAAGGAGGCACTTGGACGTCGAGGATGTAACACATGGTGATTGTTGCTGATTTTGGAGGGGGACAAATTGCTATGCTAGAGGAGGAGGTCAAGGAGTTGAACTCGACCATTGCATCATTTAGGAAATCGTACTCTGAACAAACACATACCGTTGCTGTGATGCAATCTGAAAGCCATTCCCTTCACGAAAGCCTCAACTAAGAAATCGAGATTGCAAAAACTTCTACTTGTCGAATCGAGAATCTAAATAATAACATAGATTATAACCAACAAGAGATTGGTAAGATGAGAACTGCATTTGAAAAGCTTGTCGTAGATAGAGAAGACAGAAAAGGAGAGGTACCTCTAAAATCTCTTGGAGGACAAGGCCTTCGTCGATAAGAACTGTGCGGATTAATGAAGACCTTTTATGCAAGCTTGTTCGACGAAATTATTGTGTGTAGGCCTGTCTTGATGTATCTCATCGTCCTTCCTTTTATAGCTCGATTTTCTGGATGGGAATATACCCCCTTATACCACAAACTCGTGAGCTTTTCAGGCCAATCTCAGGGAATGGAAGTACTTTTTGTTTTTGGAAAGACGATTGTACTGGAGGAGGAACCTTGGCATTAAAGTTTCCCTGTCTATTCGCTTTAGCTGCGTCTCAAGAGTCACGGGTTGCAGAAGTTTGCATTGACAATACCTTGCTAGCCACTTTCAACAGGGCATTTTTAGACCAACATGTTTTGGAGTATATGGACCTTCACGCGACACTTTTTTCTCGCTCTGTACATGGCATATGGAGAGATCATCGTATCTTGAATGAAGGGGATTTCTCTCGGAAGAAGGCTTCCCAAAAATTGATAGACCTCCGAAGCCGGGTTATGACATTTTGATTAGGGATTGTAAACCCATTGGCGGTCTTAAGGTGCCACCACGAACCCGAGTTTTCTTGTGGCTGATGCGCAGAGGGAGAATTCTCACGAGATCGATGGGCCAGATTTAGTGGCAGTGGGATTGACGTTTGCCTTTTTTTTGGAAAATGCAGTAGAGACCATTGATCAACTGAATTCGAATATGAAAATACTAAAGTAATTTGGTACTGAAGATTGATTTGGTGGACAACAATTCTTTTGCATGTTTTAGGACGTGACCTAATGTGTTAGATCTTGGTTGGATACATGCTTGCTTTTGCCGATCACTATTGTGTGACCAGTGTGGCTCTCTCAAAATGGAGTTATCTTCTCTTCTGATTGCTTTTATTCTGAAATGTAACCTTTCATGCCAAAACTCTCCTCGAATCTTGGCTTTCTTGAGGTAACTAATGTATTTCTCCTTTAATATACGTGGAACGAACACCTTCACGTATTTCTCCCTCTTTTGACTAAAAAAGAACCCTGCGAATGGACATGAGATGGGGGTGTTAAGGGCACTCTAGGGAGGAGGGAATGGGAGAGGAAGAAGAAGAATGACACTTTTGTAAATGCAATAAATAATAGGGGGATTTAATATATTTTTCATGGAATCTGATTTATTTTAATAGCTAAATGGATGGGATTTAACCTCGTGATCCGTAGTATAAGAGTTAACACGTTTGCGGGTTTTACTCTATTTGGTGGATTGGAAGACGGTGTCTTGCTCGGAGGATGATGGTGGACTTGGTGTTAGAAGTTTGAAAGATGAATAAGGTTTTGATGGGCAAGTGGGTTGCTCGTATTTGGGTGTGACTGTGACAACATGGTATGTGATCTGATTCGGAGGGTGTATGGACCCAGGCTTTCCTTCTTGAGTTCCGAGGAACTTGGCCAGTCACCTTCGTATTTTTGGAGGTGTGTGTACTGTGGTGCAGGAGATTTAGCAGTTTCTGAGACCGATGGTGGGCGGCGGCGCTGGCTTCTGTTATTGGATGGATGACTGGAGTGAGGGTGGAGTACTATAGGAAAGATTCCCACGACTGAAGGCTTTAGAACAGATCTAGAGGGTTCGCTTGCAGAGGCTTGGGATGTGACATCCTTTTTTCTAGTGGTTTAGATAGAAGCTTTCTGATACATGCATGGATGAGCTCCTGGTCCTGCTTGAGGAGTTGGAGAGCGTGGCTGGGCCTACTCATGGTAGTGATTGCTGGTCTTGGTGCGACGGTTCTTATTGGTGGGAAGGGCTTACAGAGCCTTGAAGGGGTCTATGATCTTTGATCATGGGCGGTGTGCTGCGGATTGGATACATATATGGAAGTGGAGGTTTTCGGCTCATGTGAAGGCGTTCTTTTGGCTGTTCATGAGGGGAAGACTTCTGACCAAAAAATAGTCTTTTGAGACTCATTCAGACTACATACTCAATGTACCCCTGATGCTAGGGAAATGTTGAGGATGCTGACCACCTCTTCTTTGGGTGTGGGAGCTCTGTGGCGGCTTGGGACATCTTAGGCAGCGGGGGGTTCATGCATGGGGATGTAGTGGGCTTTTGAAGTTCCATTGGGTCGGCTTGGTCTGGCACGAAGAATGAGAGGTCGGGGCGTTTGGCTTTGGATTTGGCTCTGTGTTTGGCCAGAAATGGGATGGTTTTCGTCATGAGCGCTTCTACATGGAGAATGTTGTGCCACATGCGATGGTATTGAGCGAGATTTGGATTTTGTAAAACAAAACTATACCGTACATCTATAACCTTGTAATACTTTTTTGGTGATAAATGGTGAAGTTTTTTGGGCATACACCTAAACTGTGGTTGCTGCTTTTCCTTTAATAAACAAGTTTGCAGGGTTTAGGTGATAATTACGAAGAGCACTTGGTCGAGAAGGTAATTTGCAAAGTTTTTAGGGTTCACGGTGTAGAAACCCCTTTTAAAAAATTAGGCAATAAAAAACTGTTGGGGGTTTTATATAGTACTATAAACTTGCTATATAATGAGAATGCCCTTCCCGAAGTTATTGTGTTTTAATGTCCATTTGGAATGAATGCTTGTGGATGCACTTAATTAAATGTCCCTTTGTACAAATAGGGTTACATATCATGACCATATTGAATACCATGCGGTTAGGAGGACACACCTGACTTTAACATGCGTTATTCAATAATGATCTCCATTTTGAGAAAAAGATGATAATTTTTCTGTAAAGACTTATTTCCGACGAACCGCTTGATGCATGTTTCTTCATAGAAACAGAGATTCGGATGTGTCGAACTCTTTGACTTGATAATGTCGAGATAAACTATAACCTAAATCGTAATTGTCATGATCAGACACACATCTTTTTGATTAGAGACATATATACATCTATATGTTTTAATGTACACATTAGACTGATCATTAGATTGAAGACCCAACCAAGATCTATCTACCGGCACATTGGTTTGCATATGATGCCATGTACGGTGTATGATCTCTCGAAAGGTATCATAGATGCTCATACTTGCTGAATCAAGAGATAGAGCCCACCCATGAGATATTTGTAGTCAAATAGAATTTCATGCATGGTCGTCTTGTTTATGACATAAGACATGGATTCGCGATATTAATATATGCTTTTGGAAAATATATGATTAATATTGTTGCCCAATTATCAATTGAGAAATCTTATGATATGTCCTGGAAGGAGACAATCAAATATGGGTTTGAGCTTCAGGTATCGCAAGGTCTTCCGGTATGATGGATGATGGAGTATTAAGAATACTTTTGGTTGAAGCTATCTTAATAGATCATCTATTATGCCACTTCCATTTGTGATGAAATCAGATGGATTTTAGTGACTCCATTTCATGGCTTAATGGTATGAGAATTAGTTGGATTAAGCCTCATTTCATTAGATTCAATTCCAATTTTCAATTTCGATTTCAATGTCCAAATGTTGCAAATAGAAATAGAAATGGATATGAAATCACTTCTCGAGCTCATTTATACGCTCCAAAAGGTGTGGACAATGATTAGAAATGGAGTTGGAAGCTAAGATCATCACTCTAATCATTTGTTGAGCTCATAGAGAGTTATGCTTTTCATTGAGCTCTCATAGAGTGAATCGTTTCGGCTCAAGCTCAAAGACATAGTGTATTGCGTTTCGTCACAAGCGCTCTAAACCTTGATTGGATAGTTATCCAAGTTTCATGTCACTATACATTGATAATATGTTTACCTTGACATTATCTCCAAGTATCCGTGACAAATACTCACAAATACTCACAGGTCCTAATTGGATTAGGACTTGTATATAATGATATCAATATTATGATTATTGTTATTATTATAGACATGTGCATCTAGAGTTTGTCAATATGATTCACTTTATTTAATTAGTGTATATTGAGAGTTTTATGTTATTGTATTTATTTATTACTCCATATTTTGTTTGTCCTCTTCATGTCATTTTATTATGGACTCTCAACTCTATATAAAAGAGTCGTAGGGTACCATAGAATAATAAGTTCTTTTCTCCCAACATGGTATCAGAGCAACAACCCTAGCCCTACACCACCCGCCACACTCTTCTCCCTCTCCTCTATCTCGGCGCCATCACCGGCCCTCTCTCCGCCATCTCGGTGTCGCTCCCACCCCTCTCTCCTCTATCTTGATGCTGCTGCCGCTTCTCTCTCCGCCATCTCGGGATGCTGCCCCTTCCCTCTCCCTTCAACGTGCCGTCGATCAACAAAAGGGGGAGGGAGGCTGCTGCTTGTGGCGGCTGCCTAAGGGCCTCGAGGTGGTCTGATTCATCGATTTGTGTTGGTTTTGATACCCTACACACTGATTTTGTTCTGAACAGTAAAATCAGACTACTACAGTCACCTCTCGTACCTGTAGAAAGAAAATAGCAAGGGAATGGTTGTGCATTGAGTCTACACCCATAACCATCTTCCTAATGTGCACGTAGACACATTTTTATCCTATGTCTACGATCTCATCATGTCCTTGTCAGGCAATATGTCAGAAAATCATAGTGATGTTACATCCATGAGTGCTTTCAAAGGCCCCACACCCATTATCAAGATGGATGGTACGAATTACGAGTTGTGGGCAATGCAATTCATGGGTTTGATGTAGAGCCATGGAAAGAAACACATCCTTACACAGGATGAGTCGGAGGATAAAACGTGAATCTATGCCTCATGGGAGGCGGATGATGCTTATGCTCGAGTATGGCTATCTGGAACCATGTCTGTGGAGATAACCAATGACATACTGAGCTAGCCTACCGCGAAGTCTATGTGGGACATCTTCGCTACTACATATTCTCAAGCGAGGAATGAGTCGAAGATTTTACAGCTTCAAAACGGCATCTTCACGACCAAACAGAATGACCGACCTCTACACACGGTGTATACCTCTCAGAGGTATGTGTTAAAGACTACATGGTTGCATACCTTTGACAGCCATGCTTGAGCAGTTGAAGGCGTACCGTGATTCGGTGATGACTGGAGTGTTTTTGGCATCTCTTGACCCATAATATGATGCAACTCGTTCTCAAATACTTACAGATTCTACTATGCCTCCCATGGAGGAGGCATACCGAAGGTTGAGTCGACTCACCATATCCTCAACCCATTCTGCTGCTTAGACTTCATCTGCTATGGTTGCTTCTCATGGGAGAGATGGTTCTTATCCATTCAGAGGGAGAGGTGGCTCTCATAGGTGTGGATCTCAGCGGTCACACCATCCATGCACTTACTATCATCGATCAGGCCATTTTGAGGAGTTTGAGGATACACGTTATTCCAAGCACGTGCTACCATCTGCACGAGGTGCTGAGCAAGCTCCACTAGCTACCACCACAGGAGTCTCTACAGATCAACATTTTGATGAGCTTGTTGCGCACCTTTGGGAGATTATGCCATCTATAGATGCTCCCCAGAGCTCCTCTTCTGATCCATCAGACTTTGCTGCTACTGCATCCACGAGTGCCACCTGTACTACTTATGCATATACTAGTCAGTCCAGGTTAGATATTTCAGAATGGATAACGGATTCTGGTGCCTCATATCACCTGTGTGGAGATCGCCCACTGTTCACTATATATAATCCTGTTCAGAATGGTAGGTCCCATCACAAGTCAGGGGGAGGTTCTCCTGGCTCCCTCATTGCAGTTACAAAATGTTTTTCATGCACCGGATTTCTCAATGAATTTATTATCTATAAGTTAGATTACAAAAGGCCTTCATTGTCGTGCCATATTTGACCCATTTCCATTGTTTTTCAGGATATACTCACAGAGTCACAGGTAGGGTGATTGGATGTGATCGTGAGCATGAAGGCCTTTATCGACTGGTCTGGACTCCATATGCCGGTGTTGGTTCACTTTCTGGATGTTCACAATCACCATACTCCTGGTATCTGCGATTTGGTCACCTTTCACTGTCAAAGATATGTCGTCTCATTCTAGGGGTTTCTGTCAAAGTTTGAGTTTTATTGTGAGGCATGCCGGCTTGGAAAACATCACCGGTCCAGTTTTCCAAGTCGCCTTAGTCATAGTAGTCGAAGTCTGTTTGAACTTGTTCATTTTGACATTTGGGGTTCTAGTCGTGTCCTTGATCTTCAGGGACACATGCACTATCTTGTGACTGTTGATGATTTGTTCAGGTTGTCGTGGGTCTTTTTACCTAAGAATAAATCAGATGCTAGCAATATGATTCAAAACTTTGTTCACGAAATATCCAATATTTTCTCAGCTTCAATAAAATATGTTCGGTCAGATAATGCTTTGGAATTTTGTACAAATATTTTAGCTCAGTTTTTCAGTTCACGTGGGAATGTGCATCGGACTTCCTGCCATTATACATCACAACAAAATGGTGTTGCTGAATACAAGCACCGTCATCTGTTAGATATCACTAGGACTCTTCTCATTCAGAGTCGGCCTCTTCCCTCTTTTTGGAAAAAACGCTGTCATGACTGCATACTATTTGGTCTATCACATGCCTTCTACTATTCTTGGCGAAGACTCCTTTCTTTTCTCTTGCGTTTCCTGAGAAAGAACTGTTTTCTCTTACCCCACGATTTTTGGGTGTGTTGCCTTCATGCATCTTCTGTCCTCTGGTCGTGATAGGCTTGCACCTTGGGCTGTCAAATGTATGTTTGTGGGTTATGCTCGTACACAGAAGGGCTACACATGCTTCGATCCCCTCCAACGAAAGTATTATATTAGTGCCAATGTTACCTTTTTTGAGTCCATAATGTATTACGCTCCTACATAGGATAGGTTAAGTCTGTCAGAGTTCGGGAGGTCCTTCTTCCACCACCTCCCACTACCTCCATGCTCGATGCTTGTCGGCCTTTCCTAACATCCAACGTGCCTCATGTAGTGGGTTGAATGATGAACATGATCTGCCACATGACAAGGCCCTAAATGTCGGTTTCGGTCACCATTACGGTGGCCGACTGAAACAGAATTTCGGTCGAATTTCGACCGAAATTTTGGTCATTTTTTGTATTAGGGCCCCATATTTCGGCCATTTCGGCCATTTTTATTTCGACTGGATATCGATCTTCGACAGAAATTCGACCTAATTTCGCTGTAATTTGAGGCCATGCCACATGATAACAATAAACAGGAGGTTGATATGGGATGGCCAATTGCACCATGGAAAGGGAAACGAGCATGTATAAAGTACCCGCTAGCAGGATATGTGTCTTTGAATAAACTATCCATGACTTACCATAAATTTGTATTTGGACTATCTGCTATTGAGATCCCCCGCTAGGGAACTGAATACCAACTAGATCACACATCTTGCAGAAGTTTCCTGTGATTCGTCATCAACCACAATTTCGGAAAAGCTGATACGCGAGATCCCCAATAGGCTGGCTGTGTATGCTCAAGAAATCTTCACAACATCTGTTTTTTGTCAGTGAGAAAAATAAGAGATTTATGGGATGGGGTTCCTGACTTTATATATATGACCTTGTAAGCAACAACAACAAAGTTTTTTCCCACAATTAAGTAGGGTCGGCTACATGGATATTCTGCCTGCATTTAGATCTATTTTGGGCTGTTCTCGGGCTAATATATGATCATGTATACTTGAAAATATTTAAAAGCATACAACTATTGACATGTTTTCTACACACCTATTAGTATGTCCTCTCCTGTTTGTAGGATGGTGCTGTCGTTGCGATGGCCTTTCTTTTTTGACCTTCTAGTACTCTGGTGCTTTTTCACGAGGTTTTAAGAAATTGGTCCGTCATAAATCAAAGTTCAGCAATTTGTTTTCTGAAAATCCACTGCACACACAAACATACTGTACTGGGGAATTAAAAAACAACATTAAGGGTTCATTTCTTGACTGTTTGGGTAGCAGATTTCTAAGAATTAGAGTTTTATCGATTGCTTTAAGCTGCAGCTGAATTTGTTTTCCTTATTTGGTTGAATAGGGTAGTTTTAAGATTTATCCACCCTGTAATAGTCTGCTAACTTGTATTTCTTTCATCCATTTTCCAGTAGTAAAATTGAAGTGGCTTATCAGGAGGTTGTTGCTTTGAAGAGACAGGAAGAGCTCATTCGAGAAGAGGAGGCTGCAGGACAAGCTGAACATGAGCTAAGAGCAAAGCGCAATGCAACAGAGAAGGAAAAACGAGCTAAGAAGAAACAGGTGTGCATTTCTATAAAATAACATTTATTGGCTGACATTGACAACTTGGTAAGCCTCCGTTGCCAAGGAGAGGCTGCTATTATCATGGTCAGTATTCTCCCAGTACAAAAAATAACTACCCAAAGTTCAATGCACCCGTTTTTCCTGATGAAGGATATTGTGTCTGGATACTTAAATAGTTTGCAATGCTTTCTGTTTATGAAAAAAATGCATTTCCCCCTTATTTTGCTAAACTAGTATTATTACTGGTGTTTAGTGTGATTCTCGGGGTCGGAATAGCCAAGGGGCTTAAACTACTTGCTAGCAGTAAAAAGGACCCCTAACTTTTTTTAGACGAAATCAAAACAAGCATTGTGTTTATCGTGGTAGTTTAGAGTTGTTTTTAAAGCGTGGCATTGAACGGCTCGGAAAAGGTTCTTTAATGTTAATGAAAAATGAATAAATTGAATGATCTGTAATGATAAGAATGTTGTTGAAACTTCTTCTCTCTTGTTACATGGAAATATACAAATGCATAAATTATAAGAACACATATAACAAAACATTGGTTTAAAATGGTTGTATACGGTCTTGAAGGACCTCCCTACTCCATGGGAGAACTAAGAGTTCAGTTCTTGCTTTTAGCTTTCTTATTCATTCTATTTATCCCATCAGCACACCAAGTCATACCACTAGAAGATGTAGGACTAAACAAGGATCTACATATCGAATTTGATCATGACAAGATTCATATAACGTAATTCTTAATCATCTCATCAAATTTAGCTAGCGATCACGAGGAACATGACACTTGTTGTCTAAGTGTGCATGCCTGTCATTTGAGTGCATTTGATTGGGTGAATGTTTGAGGAAGGGCGGACCAAAGCATGTAGCGATGCAGAAGTTTCTCCAGTGTTAGGTTAGCCTATTAAGGAATTGGATACCTGTTTGATGGCTAATAGCATGGTTGAGTGGGAGGAAATGGGCACATGAATCTAGGTGCCTGAGGACATGGTTGTTGACCTCCAACTAGCTATGACAATTGTGTTCATGTAGGGTCCATCACTGGAGGACTGTCACAAACACCTCCCAGAGAATTCCTCATCGAAGGAGGATCACACCCACTCCCTAAATTCATTGTTGAAGGCAATTTCTATCAATCTTCCATGCTTGTGGCGAGCTTGTGGGAGTAAACATGGTTGACATGTTGAACTAGACATTAAAGAAAATCAAGGCCATGTTCTCGCATATGCATAGATTCAATTCAATTTACATCTAAGATGGTCGTGCTTTGTTGTTTGCAAACTACTGAACTAGCTACGATTTTGGTGTTGTAATTCAAAAAACAATGAGATGAGCACTATTTACATTTAACATTTTTTGTCATTGTTGCTTGTTGTATGCCTATAGGGAAGTATCAAAAGGTCGCAAGTTGATGCATGCTAGGGTTCATGATTGAGGTCCTCATCCTTTATGATGAGGTCTAAAGCTCTTGTAGGTCTCTACAAACCATCATGTAAGATCCTTTCTAGTTAAGGGTTTAGCTTTTCTTATACTTTTGTTGCTTCAATTCTCTTGGGATCAAGGATCCTACCTCAAAGGTGTGTGTCTTGACCTTGCTATTGGTATTATTACAACAAGCCATGGTTTTATAGCGCCAAAGGGTGTGTTAGAAATCATTATATAGGTTCGTGAGTAGGTCAAGGTTTCAGAGAGCTATCTCATTGGCCTCAGGTTGGTAGTGTAGCTAGTGCTTCATCTTTCAAGAGGGGTGGTTTACCTCTAGAGTTATTCGAGCCTCCCAACTATAAGATAACTAGACATGGGTTTTTTTATGGTTGTGCCTTGGATTGTGCATGTTTATCTATATAGTAGTTGCTTTGTTAGCATATTCCTTTATAGCATTTGCCTCATCTGTATGCATACAAGCACTATTGTACTTTCTTTTTGGATGTTAGATTCTCATTCTATATAACCTATTTTTATTTCTTTAATCAATATAGGAATTCTCTTTTCCATTTCTTCATGGTATTAGATTGACGGTCCTATATTGGTGTTTTATACCCACTTGACCTATCCCACCCATCCCTTCTACCTCGGTATCGAGCAACCCCAATGACAACTCCACTGACATCGCACACCAATTGTAACCCCTAATGTCACTCTAGTGATTTGGTACAACAACAAAACCTTTTCTCGCATTAAGTAGGGTCTGCTACATGGGTTTTTTGCCTCCATTCAGATCTATCTTAGTCAATCTCGGGCTTAGACCCAAAAAACTAAGATCCCTTCGTATAGTCTCATTCCAACACTTGGGCCTTCCTCGCCCTTTCTTAGCTGGCTCAACATCCCAAAACTCGCATCTCCTAATTAATGCATCGGCTGACCTCCTTTGCAAATGGTCAAACCACTTTAAGCGGTTTTCTCGCATCTTATCCTCGATCAGAGCTACATCAACTTTCTTTCTGATTGCATCATTCTGAATCCAATCATTACGTGTGTGTTCACATATCCACCTTATCATTTTCATTTCTGCTACTGTCATTCTCTGCACAAGTCTATGGTTCACAGGCCAAGTGGCCAACATTCATATCCATAGAGCATAGCAGGTCTGGTAGCTTCTAGAAATTTTTCTTTGATTTTCAAAGGAATTTTCTTATCCCAGAGAACTGTAGAGGCTCTTCTCCAGTCTCCACTTTAGCCAACATGCATTTATTTTATTAATAACATCTCGATCAATTTCCCCGTCCTGTTGCAAAATAGATCGCAAGTATCTAAAAGAATCTCTCTTCCGAATGCTATCGTTACCAATCTTCACCCATATTTCTTCAACATTGCTTCCATCAAAAGTACGCTCCATATATTCAGTCTTAGCCCTACTTATACGAAAACTTTAATCTCTAATGTATATCTCCAAGCCTCAAACTTTCCATTTACTTCATCTCTAATACCATCAATCAACACAATATCATCAGCGAATAACATACACTAAGGAATCTCATCCTGAATGTGACTTGTCAATTCATCCATAATCAAAGTAAAAAGGAATGGACTCAAAGCTGAACTCTCTAGTGATTTGGTAGATACGGTAAATTAGACATAGGAGGCATTGTTTCATGCCTTCTTGGAAGCATTTTGCCCTTTCAAGGACGATCCATAAACATAATTTCACTATATTTGTTGAGCATTTAACATATTTTACTTTTTTGCACCTATCTAAATTGATTTTCAAGGCGCTCGAGTAATCA